>LPNX010371091.1:0-179320 GCA_001517045.1 Pseudotsuga menziesii | reverse complement strand
TATATATATATATATATATAAGTCATTTTAATTCATAGTATTAAACTGGGTCATTTTCACTCAAATGCCCTCAAACAATAACATGTTTTTAACACTGAAATATTCTGACAAAACAAGTCACTACAATGGTGCATCATATAAATATATTTATAAAATTCCATCTATACGTGAGTGACCAAATGCATCATCATAATCAGCGCATATATATATGTTGTTTCAGATTATAAAATTTAACCGGGTCATTTGTGGTAAATTACCCTCAAACAATAATATAGTTTAGTAATAAAAGAGTCCAACAAAATGGAGCACTACATACACCCCCTCTTCAAGAAACTTCGTCTCAAAGTTTTCAAAACAAGTAAGGAAACTGATGGTGCATTTCGGATGCATCCTCCCAAGTAGCTGAGTTGGAACTATAGCTATCCCACTTGACTTTTACCTAGTCGACTAATCGATGCCAAAGATGTCGAGTTCGTTGGTCCAGTATACAAATCAGTTTGGCCATCAAGACCCCATTGTTCAATATCTGCAAGTTACTCAAATTTATAATTGAGAAGGATCTCAAATATAATGACGCAAAACAGAAACATGAAAAACATTATGCATATGACTCAACGATAATGGAAATGCAAGACGATAGGCAATCGGTCCCAACTTTTCAAGTATCGCAAATGGTCCTACAAATTGTGGTGATAATTTAGCTCCCTTCCCAAATTTAATTGAGCTCTTTTGTGGCATGACCTATAGGAATACTTTATCACCTACTTCATAACTCTGATCAATTCTATGAGCATCTACATAGCTCTTTTGTCTATCATGTGCTTCCTTTAATCATGCATGAATAGTTGTCATTTGTTCTTCCATCTCTTGAATCAATTATGGTCCTACAAGGACTCTATCTTCTAGACAATCCCAACTCAATGGCGTTCGACATGGCTTCCCATATAAAAATTCAAATGGTGTCATCTTAATAGATCTTTGATAACTATTGTTGTAAGCAAACTCAACCAATGGTAGATACTCCTCCCAACTCTTTTATTGATCCATCACATACATACGTAGCATGTATTCCAAGATCCGGTTCACCCTTTCTATCTGGCCATCTGTCTCAGGGTGATATGTCGTACTAAAATTTAGTTGTGTCCCCAAATATCCTTGGAAACTTGTCCAAAATATTCTGGTGAACACCGACCCTCTATCTAAAATTATCTTGTGAGATATACCATGTAACCTCACAACTTCATTTATGAATACTTTTGCAATGTCAGGTGCTTGATAGGTAGTCTTTACAGGTACGAAATGCGCACTCTTTGTTAAAGTATCTAGGACCACAAAAATAGAGTCATGTCTTCTTGTTGTCATTGGTAACCCAACTATAAAATTCATGGATATAACTTCCCATTTTGACTCTGGTATTAAATGTGGTTGTAGTAATCCCGTGGGATGCCTATGCTCAGCCTTGACCAACTGACATTCTAGGCACCTTGCCACAAATCTAACTACATCCTTCTTCATTCCGCTCCAATAAAATAACGGTTTTAAATCTGCGTACATCTTCTTAACCCAGGATGAGCCATATACACAACCTTATGAGCCTCTGACAATATCAAATCTCGAACTTCTTCATTAGATGGTACATAAATTCTCTTGTTATACCGCAATATTCCATCTTCCTCAAACACATACCCTTCATACTTTGGGCTCTTCATTACCTCATTTTCTAACTCAGTCTTAACCTCTCTATACCACTCATCTTCCAATTGTAATGTCAATATATTTCCTATAAATTTGTCTTTAATGACACTATGGAAAAGATACGGGGCCTTCGACTTAGAGCATCTACCACCTTATTCATCGTCCCCTTGATGTACAATATTTCAAAATCATACTTTCTCTTTAATTCAGACCACCTCCTCTTCCTAGCATTGAGGTCACTTTGGGTAAAGATATATTGTAACCCATGGTGATCTATCTTTCACTCAAATTTCCTTCCTACCAGATAATGTCTCCATAAACACAATGCATAAACTACAGCAGCAAGCTCTAAATCATGTGTTGCATAGTTCTCCTCATGAGGTCTAAGTTTCCTTGAAGAATAAGCTATGACTCTACCTTCTTGCATCAAAACACCTCCTAGACCTTATTTTGATGCATCTATACACACTAAGAAGTCTTAATCCATATCTAGTACCTTAAGAACTGGAGTTGTCGTCAACAACTTCTTAAGCTTTGCGAATTCCTCCTCACATCGTTCTGTCCATATGAACTTCGTGTTCTTCTTTTGTAACTCCATAATTGGGCTTGCAATTTTTGAGAATCCTTCTATGAATCTTATATAATACCTCGCTAATCCCACAAACTACGCACCTCATGCACATTTGTCAATGTTGTCCATTCAAGAATGGACTCAATCTTTGCGGGATCCACCGCTATTCCATCCCCAGTTATAACATGTACTAAATAATGAATCTCTAACTGGAAGAAGGAACACTTTGATAATTTAGCGTATAGCTTGCGCTCTCTCAAACATTGCAACACAAGTATCAAATGCTCTTCGTGCTCTTCTTCCATCCTTGCGTAAATAAGGATGTCATCTAAGAATACTAGCACACATTTATCCAAGTACTCTCTAAATATACTGTTCATCAAGTTCATGAAAACTCCAGGTGCATTTGTCAAACCAAATGGTACTACGACAAACTCAAAATGTCCATATCAAGTCTTAAATGTAGTCTTTGGTACGTCTTCTTCTCTAATTCTTAGTTGATGAGATCCCGACCTTAGATCTATTTTTGAAAATATCGTTGCCACTTTCATCTGATCAAATAGATCATCAATTATTGTTAAGGGATATTGATTCCTTATGGTTTCTTTATTCAATTGACGATAGTCAATGCAAAGTCTCCATGAACCATCCTTCTTCTTCATGAATATCACTGGTGCTCCCCAAGGTGATATACTAGGGTGAATGAAACCTAAATCTAAAAGCTCTTGAAGTTGTATATGCAATTCTTGTAATTCTGGTGTCATCATATGATAGGGTACTCTAGATATAGGTTTAGTTCCTGTCTTAAGTTTGATAGTGAACTCAAGCTCCCTCTTAGGTGGTAATCCTCATAATTCTTCAGGTAATATATCAGAGAAATGGGACAATATGGGATGTTGACTTACATCGGCCGTGTCTTTCTTATTATTCATCACTACCATTGCATACAACTCACATCCCTTACGAATTCTATTCTTCAATTGCAATGCTGAAATAAACCTTAATGATACCCCTCTTTTAGACCCTATTAGGATTCTCTTATGCCCGAAATCATCTATAAATATTATCTTTTTCTCCTTACAGTCTAACAGATCTGAATGGGTTTCTAACCAATCCATCCCTAAGATAAAATCATATGATCCTAATGCCATAGCATAAAGGGATACTTTTGTAACACACATGCCTAAGTCTACTTCACAATCCTTGACCAATTCTCCTACTCTTTGATTAATACCTGATGCCATTTTGTCCATGTTGAAATCATCTTTCTTGATTTCCATCACCTTACATATAGACAATGCTTCATAAGAAATAAAACTTTCAGTTGCTCCTGGATCTACTAAAAGAGAGAATTTCATACCATTTATTTTACCTATCATCTCTAGCACAGTGGACTAATGTTTTTCCTGGCGGTTGTTAACTACGACATGAATTCTATGTGCCTTGCCTAAGTATCCAACTGTAATATGCCTCCTTCCTTAACTAGGATCTTTCTTGGCTTGCGGAAAATATCTTTGGAAATGTGGTTCTCCATAAGTCCAACACCCCCTTTTTGGGGCCTGCCTCTGGACACTCGATTGAGTAAAAGTAGATCCACTACTATACTGGGGGCGTTGCACTACTGGATTTCCACTCTGATATTGTGACTGCACTACTGGTGTCCTATAGGGTAGCCTCTGTCCACCAGGTGCACGTCTCTGACCCACTTAGGTGGGACTCTTATATGTATCTTCACGTCCGGTCACTGGTCTCGAAGCACTAGCTGACTGGACTCTAAATGATTGAGGTGGCCGAGACTTCCCGCCTCCTACTAGCTCTTCCTCAGCTATGATATCTTTTTGCACTGCTTCATGCAAGGTATGTGACATTAAAATACGCACTTTTTCCCTGTTGTTGAATTTAAGTTCATACACAAATTTATTAACTCGCAACTTCTCTGTACTCAAATGTGGAGCATATCTCAACAATTCCATGAATTTAGATTCATACTCTAGGACCGATCAACCTCCTTGTCTCAAGGAGTTGAATTCATTCAACTTCCTTTCAATAAACTCTTCAGATAGGTAACGTTCACGAAAATGCTCTTCAAATATTTCCCAAGAGACCTCTCTTATTTCAATCCCAAGCTGTGGCAACAAGGTCTTCCACCATAGCAATGCACTTCCCTTAAGTTGCAATATAGCCATGCACACTTTCATGTTGGAAGTATAATCGTGTAATTCAAAGCACGTGGACATGTTCTTGAGCCATGCCTCGACTGCAATGCCATCAGGTGTGCCCCAAAATTCTAGAAATTTCACTTTCTCAAGTTCTCTTTGAGCCTTTTCCTTCAGTGGTTGCTGCAATCCTTCTACATTTTCTAAGGCATCTCTATTATCTCAGTATAGAAGACTAATCAATGCATCAGGTATCCGCTGGAATGAATGCATCATATTCATTACTTCACTTGTAGGTATATGGGTTGGTTCTTCCATTGATGGTGGAGAACATGGAGGTGAAGGCTGCAAGGGAGGTGATGCAGTACGCCCCCTAGCCCCTCTACCTCTCCTTCCTCTTCTTCCCCTAGCACCCATGATTCCTAAGTTTGCAAGGTGAACAAGTCATGCATTAGTTTCCAAACACTACATAGAAATAAACAAAAATAACTTAAAGAACAATGAGCCCAAGGTCCTAGGGTTAGAATCTCACTCTGATACCATATGTAACGCCCCTTGTACCCTAGGTCTAGTGATAAAGGAAATACACACACACACATATATATTTAAATTTAAAGAAGCCTTTGCTTTCCATAAAAGTATGCATTCCCTAAGGACATACAAAAAACGAAATTAATAATCACTTGGGTACATGATAAAATTTATAATCAATTATCCATATTAAATGGAAGTAGACTTGTTCTTGCCTAATAAAAACAAACTTAAATAAATAGCTTTATACATTTTTAAATGGAATTATATTCTTTCTAGTAACAACTCAAATAAATAGCTTATGCATTCCTAAATGGAGTTTGATTCGTTTTAATAACAAAATCAATAAAGAGATTATACATTCCAAAATGGTTTTCGATTCTTTTTAATAAGACTCAAACAAATAACTTATACATTCCTAAATGGAAATTGATTCTTTTTACTAACAAAATCAATATACACCTTATACATTCTAAAATGGATTTTGATTCTTTTTACTAACAAAATCAATAAACACCTTATGCATTCTAAAATAGATTCTGATTCTTTTTAATAACTACTCAAACAAATAGCTTATACATTCCTAAATGGAAATTGATTATTTTTACTAACAAAATGAATGAACACCTTATACATTCTAAAATGGATTTTGATTATGTTTTACTAACAAAATCATTAAACACTTTTTACATTCTGAAATGGATTTCGATTCTTTTGAATAACAAAAACAATAAACAGTTTATACATTATGCTGAAATGGATTTTGATTCTTTTTTTTTAATAACAAAATTAATAAACAACATACACATTATGAAATGGATTTCGATTCTTTTTAATAACAAAAGAAATAAACAGTTTATACATTTTGAAATGGATTTCGATTCTTTTATTTTAATAACAAAATTAATAAACAACATATACATTCTGAAATGGATTTCGATTCTTTTTAATAACAAAAGCAATAAACAGTTTATAAATTCTGAAAATTCATGAAATCAATGAATATGGGCTACTAGTTCAATTGTGAATATGATAAAAGGGCCTACGTTATAATGAAGAAGTGATCTTGAAGTAAATTCGACCGTGAATGTTGGTTAAGAAATAGATTCTCGTCGTTATTTAAGAAGCTAATTTAGGGCTCCATCTATGAACAAACCATGATGAATCAGCTAAAACCGTCAAGAACCCACTTCCCAAATGGGGTCCTTTACCCCTTTATGTGGTCTATTTTTAAAATCTCTCAACAAATTTGGAAAATTCGTTGCTGAACAGAGAAGAGTTTTCCAAAAATTGGTTGCGACCATTTTGGAATATAAATATTATCATCTATAGTCAGTTGAAATTATTGATTTGAATACCAATCATTTCAAGCTATGAGGAATCGATTATTTCATTAAAGTAACCACAAAAAGTGCTTCATCATAAGGAAAGCACAGATCTACAGGAATGATTATTTGCTTCAAGTAGAAAAAGGAAACCACAGATCTATAATAAAATGCATACACGGATCTATAATAACATGAAAATGCGGATCTATAATAAAATGCATACACATATTTATAATAACATGAAAACATAGATCTATAAAAAAGTGCAACACAGATCTATAATAAAATGGATACATAGATCTATAATAGCATCCAAATGCAGATCTATAATAAAATGCAACACAGATCTATAATAAAATGCATACACATATCTATACTAACATGCAAACACAGATTTGTAGTAAAATGCAACATAGATCTATAATAAAATGCAAGCGTAGATCTATAATAAAATGCAACATAGCTCTATAATGAAATGCAAACACAGATCTATAATAAAATGAAGATACCCATTTCATTGATCTTTAATAAATTCTCTTCAACAACAAATTTAAATAACAAATCAACATTGCATAAAAAACCTGAGTTTCATGGTGCAGACTCATGCCAAGTTCTTTCCCAGGATTCCACGCCACAATCTCCGTCGAATCCTCATGAATGTTGATCAGTCCCCAATCATAAGAGATCCACCGGTTGACCTCTCTACCATGCCAATGGGTCCTCTCCTTCCCCAAGGACCCCTGAGCCGAATGGGGTAGCAGGAAGAAATACCCTTAGCATGATCAAGGTGTGTAGATTCACTAAGGGGGGCCTCCCAACCCCATTCACACACCGATGAACCAAACTCTACTCAGTCACCTTCGAACTCACCTCGGCATTATTTCATCCATCCAATATTAGGGCTAGCATTCTCCCTTTTTCCAAAACCCTGCTCCTTTATTTATATCCCTCTTGAGATTCTTTTTGATTTTCTATATAATGTAAAATCATTTTATTTATTATTATTTTGAATTCATATTTATTCCATTTCAACGGATTTCCTGTCATATGCATTTATGCAATCCATTGATTTAGGATTTCTTTCCTTAATTGTTCCTACTTTTCATTGACATGATTCCTAGATTTTTGTTTTTGGTCTCCTATTTTTGTGTGTGTGCATTTGTGTTTCCAAATAGAATTGACTTTCTCTATTTCATTTTGTATATGATTCTTTGCCATAATGGTACACTTTTTTTTACTTTATTTCCAATTCATGAATTTATTATTTAGTTATTAAATATTTACAACGTTATAGTTTAATAGTTACATTTGTTTATCATAGTGATATCAAGGGTGCCATGACCATCTTCATGCCCTTCAAATATCCCATTTTCTATGGTGGGGAGTTAGTATGATGGATGACACCATGTTAAATCAGTCTGATCTGCGCTATGGAGAAAATCATGGTTATTGAGGAATAAGGCCAACACCTCATTGCGCGCCCCTCAGTTAATCCTCGTGAGTGACCGAGTCCATGGCCTACCTTCGTGGAAACATGTATTTTGTAAGTAAAATCCTCTCTCGCTTTTCAAACCGTCACATGGAAAATAGGTGCTAATCATATTGGTACTTTCTTCCATACAACCCCAGCATCCTTTTATGGATCAATTGGAAATCATGATCATGTGCCTGCACACATGAAATCCATCTGCATTAATTGTACTATACAATTAATCTAAATATCAATTAAATAAATTATATCACCTGATATCATGTTCATACTCAAACTGGAATTCATGCGGAATCGACACCACCTTGTATCATTGCGCAATTGGGCCCCTGTCACACTGGAAAATTGTCAAAGCATCTACCAATATATTGTAAGTAACGAAAGTTACTTACATCTTTCATTTTTGAATTATAAAATCAATAATATGGCATCACATAAATCTATCTACAAAAATACATTCATTCTTAAGTAATCAATGTGATACAACGATCGATATATATATATATATATATAATTCGTTTTAGTTCATAGTATTAAACTGGGTCATTTGCACTCAAATTCCCTCAAACAATAACATGTTTTTAACAATGAAATAGTTTGACAAAACAAGGCACTACAATGGTGCATCATATAAATATATTTATAAAATTTCATCTATCTGTGAGTGACCAAATGCATCATCATAATCAAAGCATATATATATGATGTTTTAGATTATAAAATTTAACCAGGTCATTTGTGGTAAAATTCCCTCAAACAATAATATAGTTTATTAATAAAAGAGTCTGACAAAATGGGGCACTAGAAAAGAAAACAAAGTGGATAATGCACTCAACAGTAAGGTGCATGAAATGCACTTGGAATCTCTTAGTATTTCCAATCAGATTTGAGACATCAGATTGTTAATCATACTACTGAAGATGAAATGTATGTGCAGATATCAAACTCCATATTCTGGTCATGCGGGATATCAAAAGACAATTGCTACAACCAGAAAGCAATATTTTTTTCCAGGAATGAAGAAGGACATCGCTGAGCATATTTTAAAGTGTATGAAATGTTAGCAGGTGAAGGTTGAGCATCAACACCCAACAAGGTTATTGCATCCTTTTCCAGTTCCATAATAGAAATGGGAAGTTGTTTCCATGGATTTCATTACAGGATTGCCAATGACTTGGAAACAACAGGATTCCATCATGGTTGTGGTGGACAAGTTAACAAAGGCAACACATTTTATACCACTCATGTCCACTTATAATACCAATGCTATTGCAAAAATCTCCATGAAGGAGGTTTTAAAATTGCATGGATTTCCTAAGGCAATAGTCTCTGACAAGGATCCTAAGTTCACTTCCAATTTTTGGAAGGGCTTGTTTGCAGATTTGGGTACCAATTTGAACTTCAACAATGCCTACCATCCTCAGACTAATGGACAGACAAAGAAAGTGAATCAAGTTCTTGAAGACATGCTTCGCATGTATGTGATGGGTGAACCATCCAAGTGGGAGGATTATTTACACTTGGTAGAGTTTGCTTATAATAACGAAAAACAAACATCCTTGGGGATGAGCCCTTATGAATCCTGTATGAAGCCTTGTGATGGTTAAGTGGACAGAGTGAAGTTTCGACTTGAATCAAACCATGCAAAAATGAAGTGTAATCCTTTACTTTCAAGTGATGTCCTACTTAAGAGTGTGTATGTGTGTTTTCTGAAATGCAACAAACCCATGCACATGCAATTTTCACTTTTATATTTCGATGATATGAAAACCAAACAAGCATGCAGTACAATTTCGAAACTGTAACAAATGATCCTTCAATTTCACACCAAAATGCAAAACATTATCTACTTGTTTCCTATCTTTTCACCAATGCTAGAAAAGAGATCTCTAAGCTACGAAGAGAAATATCCTAGCAATGTTTCCAAATAAAAAACAAAGAAAGAAATAAAGAAATCACAGATCCTTTTAAGACTCAACTACCTAAGAAACTTGAAAGAATTTTCTTTTCTTCTATATAAACGCAAGATCCAAAAGAAAACTTAAATCAATGTAATACAGAAGTAAAAAAATATTCTTCCTTTTTCAATTATTTTCACTCCAGTACATGAGACAAAAATAAAACTTTCTTTGAATCACTATGGAAGCACAAAGATTAATCTACCTCCGCAAAAATTGATAGGTATAGAGATATGAGGAAACAAAGATCAAACCCAATACATACAAGGTTCACTATGCAAACTAAACCCTTTAATGACTTATATACAACTCAAACCACACCCCAAACCCTAAGGAATTAACAAAGTGGAATAAAAAATCCAGTTTTGTAGATACACATAGATGTAAAAACTAGTGAAAACCTTAGAAAATAACCAAGTCCAATCCCTAAGCAAGAAACCTAGCCCAAATTTTAAAATTCTACACTGTGTCACAGTTTGCAGGCACAAGACAATGCAACAATTGGCAGTGTCACAAGTGCAACAAATACTAGGTGTGAAACTTTTGCAGTGTGTCTGTACACAAGGTGTGATAGGCAAGGTTTAAAATTTTAAACAAGTTGAAATTGCAAGAAAACTCAAGAATTTTAATGGAGTAGAATTTTGGGAGTCAGTATGGATCACCCAAAGACCCAGGGGTCCAAACTCAAACAGAAAGTAAGGCTAAAACATAGAAAAACAAGAAAACCGTAAGGCTAAAGAAAGGAAACTAGAGAACAATGCTCTCTCCAGTGGAGTTGTCAATTTTGTTTGAGGACTATTTGGTCGATGCGAACATAGACCAAACTACCTAGTTTGAAAGGCTCAAGTTTAGAACAAAACAACACATAACACAAACCCTTCTCTAGCTTAATCAAATTACCTAAGGGTAAACAAAGCACAATACATTTTTGTAATATCCCAAACTAATATTTTCCTATTTATGTGTATACTGTAGATGGATAATAGACTTACTCCTTAATCAAATAGGAAAGAAAACCCCAAACTTTGCATGCATGCAAATATGTGCCCTAGAAAAATACAAAGATGCTATAAAATAGGAGAAATCAATGCATGTACATACCAGTATATAGAGCAGCTGATGGTGAAGAGACTGGTCCCAGCATGCAAGGATTCTACTGGAGGAATAAGGAGATACACCAAATCGTCCTCCATAGGTGAATGCGCCCTCCTCTCAAACTATATAAGCTCCAGAATAATAAATAAGTTGCTGCTGGAAGCCCAGGTGATGTGCACTAGGGTTATAATACCCCTCTGATGATGATGGAAGAAGCATGCGTAAGTTCTGAACCATGTAGGTAGGAAAATGAATTGCTTTGTCTCTAATCATGGTGACACGGTGTGACGGTGAAACCCTCTGGCTGGATGAATAATCAACCTCCCGGAATAACTGTTGAATGTAACTTGATGATGAACTAGTGATGAACCTGGATTATCCAATCTGATGATGAACTAGGGAAGATAGATTTCGCTGCCGAAATACACCAGTTAGTTGAGCATGTGCTCAACCCCAACTTAGCTCGTCGAGCTCTCCAATTTGGCTCCACAAATCAATTATCACATAAGTGACTTCTCCATTCACTTTATCTTTCTTTTATAACTCTCAACTGTGAAAACCCTAACTTTTGACCTAATTAGGTCACTTTATCTTCTAATTTGCAGCTGACTTAAATGCATGCGCATGGAGACCTAATCGGGTGCATGCATCATTAAATAATGCCCGGATTTCATGCATGTAGGTGGCCTTTGGCTCTAGTGGCCCTCTTCGACCCAATGGTGATATAATATTGATGCCCTAGATCTTCTATATATGGCATCGGTCTTCGGTTGATTCCTTGACTGTCAGTACCCGCTCGAACCTATAGGAAACCCATAGGTTAGCAGGTTGGTCCTCAATGCCTAAGCAGAAGAGGAAATTACAGTCCTCCCCACTTGAAATTGCTTGTCCTCAAGCAACTGTAAATTTGGGTGCTGTAATACCTATTTTGCCTCCCAAGTAGCCTCCTCTATAGGAAGATCTTTCCAATAAACCAGGTAATCTCTGATGATTCTGTTCCTCAATTTCCACTCTCGCACCTCTAGGACGTGCTCTGGAATCAGAACGAATTGGCCCTCATCATTAAGGAGAGGAAGCTTGGAAAATGTCACAATCTGTTGACCAACCACCTTCTTGAGATTGGAGACATGAAATACGTCGTGAATCTTGCTCTCTGGGGGTAGTTCTAGCTCATATGCTACCTCTCCGACCTTCCAAATTATCTTGTATGGACCATAGAAACGAGGTTGGAATTTTTCTGCTCGTTTCTTTTTAAGAGATGACTGTCAGTAAGGCTAGAGGCATAAATAAACGAAGTCTCCCACCTCAAAACTGCGCTCAACTCTGTGCCTATCTGCATATATCTTCTGTTGATTCTGAGCATCCTGTATGTTCTCCCTGAGTATCTTGAGGATATATTGACCCTCCTGAATCCACTCCTTAGCCTTGGGGGCCCTAGTATTGCCAAATATCCGGTCTGCAAAAGTGGAAGCATCATACCCATACATGGCTCAGAAAGGGGTCATCCTAATGGTCATATGGTAGGTGGTGTTATAACAATGTTCACCCAAGTGTAACCATTTGATCCATGTCCTCTGCTGACCTAATACATAATTTCTCAAGTATCCCTCAATCCATTTATTAACAATCTCTATCTGCCCATCACTCTATGGATGATAACTTATGCTCATGGCTAACTCGGTCCCCACTAACTGGAAAATCTCTTGCCAAAAGGCTCCTGTGAATTTGTTGTCCCTGTCAATGACAATGGTCTTGGGTAACCCATGGAGTCTAAATACCTCTCTAAAAAATAGTTCTACTACCTTTGCTGCTGAATAATCTGATGATATGGCAAAGAAGTGAGCAAACTTAGTTAATCTGTCCATTACTACATACAAGCAGTCTCTGCCTTAGACCTTGGGCAGCCCAGTAATGAAGTCCATAGAAATGATCTCCCATTTCTGCTCGGGAATAGGTAAGGGATGTAGTAAACCAGTCGGGTGGATGCGCTCTATTTTGTTTTGTTGGCACAAGATGCACTCCCTCACATGTTGTATCACATATTTCTTGAGGACCTTCCATGAGAACCTTTCTCTAATCTATCTATAGGTCTTGAGAAACTCCTGATGCCCTGCTAATGGTGAATCGTGTGATGCCTGTAAGATTTTCTTCTTGAGGGGAGACTCTGGAACCAAGAAGATTATATTTTTGTAGTATATGATATCATCAATGACCCTGTACCTGTCATCTTGAATCTGTCCATCCAATAGATCGCAAGCAAACTTATCTTTGGAGTACTCAACCAAAAGATGAGACCTCCAATTTGATGAGATGCTCATAAGGGATAAAGTAGCTGGTCGTCTAGAAAGTGCATCGGCCACTACATTGCTCTTCCCCTTTACGTACTCAATCTTGAAGTCATAAGCCTGAATTTTACTTACCCATTTCTGTTATATATCGTTTATCTCTTTCTGCTCTAGGAAGTATTTCAGGCTGTTGTGATCTGTCTTAACCTTGAACCTGGCACCTACTAAGTACTGCATGAACTTGGTTAGCGTATGGAGGATAGCTAACATCTCTTTTTCATATATCAAATAGTGGCGCTCATAGTCTTTGAGCTTCCTGCTCTCAAATGCAATGGGGTGGTTGTTCTACATCAAAACTACCCCAATTCCCTCTCTTGAAGCATCAAATTCTAACACAAAGGATTGAGAAAAGTCTGGTAAAGCTAATACTGGGCATGAACTCATTACCTCCTTCATTTTCTCGAATGTTTGTTGTGCTTCCTCTGACCAACTAAATGCTCCCTTCTTGGTAATATCTGTGAGGGGTACGGTCATCTATGAGAATCCGTTGACATACCTCCTATAGTAGGTGCAAGCGGCCCAAAAAGCACCTCAGTTCTGTCACATTTTTAGGTGTAAGCCAATCCAAAATTGCCCGAATCTTCTCTAAGTGCACCTAGACCCCGTTGGCCCCTATCACATGTCCTAAGTACAACATCTCCTACATGCCAAACTCACATTTGGAAATTTTGGCATATAGTGACTGCTCCTTTAGAATACCAAGTACTTCATCAAGATCTCTCAAATGCTCTTTCCAAGTCCGAATGTATATCAATATGTTTTCGAAGAATACAAGAATATATTTACGCAGCTGTGTCCTGAAGATATGGTTCATGCATGATTGGAAATTAATTGGTGCGTTAGTGAGCCAAAATGGAATCACTAGAAACTCATAATGTCCATAGTGGCAATGAAAAGCGGTCTTTGGAACATCCTATTCCCTGACCTGAATCTGATGGTACCCTCAGCAGAGATCAATTTTGGAAAAGTACTTTGCCCCCTATATTTCATCCATTAACTCATCAATCCTAGGGACAAGATACCTGTTCTTTATGGTGTTCTTATTGAGTGCCCTGTAATCAATGCACATGAGTAAGGTTCCATCCTTTTTCTTCACTAGCACTACTGAAGATGCAAAGGAACTGGAGCTAGGTTTGATGTATCCCAGCTTGAGTAGTTCCTTGATTGTACTCTTGATATCATCTTTATACCTCTTGAGATGTCTATAAGGAGTGGTGATAACTGCTTGGGTCCCCTCCTCTAACTCAATTATGTGCTCAAATCCCCTATCTGGAGGTCGACCTGCTAGAAGGTCTCTGAATACTACCTTGTGCTTCTGTAGTAAGGCCTCTATATTTGTTGGATGTTGTGTGGCCACATCTGGTGGTTTCCTAAAGGTAACCATACACTCTACAACCCACTCAATATCTCCCTGCTGGAGTACTGCCTCCATCCTGTGTGATTTCACTGCTGTGGGAGGATAGGTATTCATCCCTCTCAATACCACCTTCTGTCCTTTTACTTCTGTAAACTCCATCTCCATGGTCTAGTAATTTGTGGAATACTTCCCTATGGAATACTGCCATTGAACTCCTAGTACCACATTCATGTCAGGTACATCTACCACATAGAATGTCTCTATCACTGTATAATTCCCAAGCATTACCTTTAATTTAGGAATCCTCTGACTACACTCCATCGTGTGACTTGTTGCTGGTACCGAAAACCCATCAAAGCTCTCAGTCTGAATGTCTCTCTTTTTAACCAATGTAGCATCAATAAAGTTGTGGGATGCCCCACCATCTATCAGTACTCCCACTATGTGGCCCTGTACGGTACCTCCAATCTGAAGAGTGTGGAATCTTGGAACCCCTGTCATGGTAGCAATGGTACCTCCTGAGGCCTGTCCCTCAGCAACTATCTCTGTTGTCTCTCCCTACTCCTGATCCTGGTAATCCTCATCCTCCTCATTGTTGGAATAAGCCTCTATGTAGTAGGCCTTTTATTTTCCTGGACATCTGTGACCTGGTATCCATGGTTCCTAGCAAGTGAAACATAACTTTTTTCTTCTAAGGTCCTGTCAGGTATCATTGTCCATCCATTATTCCTTGGGCCATGGTTTCCTTTCTTTATCTTTAATAGGAACATTGGTCCTGGGAGGAAACCTATTTTTGGGCACTGCATCCTGCAAGTCTCTAGTCCGTCTGATGGCATTTTCTAGGGTGGTGGGCCTATAAGACTTGACCCATCCCTGTAAGGGTTCAGTGAGAGCCTCAAGGAACAACATAATCAACCTACTCTCTGATATATTTGTGACCATGACTACTATCCTCTGAAAGTCAGAAAAAAAAAAAGCATCTGCACTCCTTGTCTGCTTGAGATATGCCAGCTCCCTAAAGTGTACCTTTGGATCCTTTCGATCAAATCGCTCAATGAGCCTCTGCGTAAAATCTGTGTATGAGGTGATGGTGTTGTGACCCAGTGTCACTAACCCATGGTACCACCACTCATGTGCTTCTCCATCCAAATGCAAAGTAGCCAATTTAATGGCATTTGTCTCAATCATGGGGTTGAGTTGGAAGTATGTATCCAACTTCTGCACCCAATTCCTAGCTGGGCCACCCCGGGTGCCCTCAAAGGTAGGGATAGTCAGTTTCCCTATGGTGCGTTGTAACTCATAGTTCTGGGTGAATGGCCTATTGTAAGCTTTGGGTTTGTTCTTACTTTTAAAGTGGCAAAAGTCAGTTAAGGTCATGGCTGAATGGAAGTCCTCTCCTAAAGCCCTATATTCTCTCAGATAGGCACTCATGGGTTCTTCTATTTCTGCTTGTGCTAGAGGCACTGCAGCTGGACTATCTAAGAATTAAGGCATAGTAGGTCGGAAAGGCTTGTATATATGGGGATGGCTCTGCATGTTGGTATGTAAGTGCTCCCTACTACTGCTAGTGGATACCCTATCACTGTTGGGAAATAAGGGACTGTGTGGGGTGGGCCCATTCTTCTCAGTCATTTGCCTGAAGGTGCTCATCATTTATTTTTTCCCAGTGGTGAGTTCTTTTATGGTTGATATGAGACTATTGAAAGCTATTTTATCATAATCGGCCATTGTTTCTTTGCCTTTTTCAAACTGATACTCTCTGTTCCCCAAATCTATGTCCTCTAACTCCTCTTCTCTGTCTCTATACCTCTGTCTCCTGTGAGTAATGTTGTATGGGTCTCTTTGATTCATTTATAATTTTTTCATGCCCACAGCTGGCAAGGAAAATAGCTCTGATACCACTATAATATCCCAAACTGATATTTTCCTGTTTATGTGTATACTGTAGATGGCTAATAGACTTACTCCTTAATCAAATAGGAAAGCAAACCCCAAACTTTGCATGCATGCAAATATGTGCCCTAGAAAAATACTGAGATGCTATAAAATAGGAGAAATCAATGCATGTACATACCAGTATATAGATCAGCTAATGGTGAAGAGACTAGTCCCAGCATGCAAGGATTCTTCCAAAGGAATAAGGAGATACACCAAATCGTCCTCCATAGGTGAATGCGCCCTCCTCTAAAACTATATAAGCTCCAGAATAATAAATAAGTTGTTGCTGGAAGCCCAGATGATGTGCACTAGGGTTATAATACCCCTCTGATGATGATGGAAGCAGCATGCTGAAGTTCTAAAACCTGTAGGTAGGAAAACGAATTGTTTTGTCTCTAATCACGGTGACACGGTGTGACGGTGAAACCCTCTAGCTAGATGAATAATCAACCTCCCGGAATAACTGCTAAATGTAACTTGATGATGAACTAGTGCTGAACCTGGATGATCCAACCTGATGATGAACTAGGGCAGATAGATTTTGATGTCGAAATACACCAGTTAGTTGAGCATGTGCTCAACCCCAACTTAGCTCGTCGAGCTCTCCAATTCAACTCCACAAATCAATTATCACATAAGTGACTTCTCCATTGACTTTATCTTTCTTTTATAACTCTCAACTGCAAAAACCCTAACTTTTGACCTAATTAGGTCACTTTATCTTCTAATTTGCAGTTGACTTGCATGCATGTACATGGAGACTTAATCAGGTGCATGCATCATTAAATAATGCCCGGATGTCATGCATATAGGTGGCCTTTGGCTCTAGTGGCCCTCTTCGACCCAATGGTGATATAATATTGATGCCCTGGATCTTCTATATATGGCATCGGTCTTCAGCTGATTCCTTGACTGTCAGTACCCGCTCGAACCTATAGGAATCACATAGGTTAGCGGGTTGGTCCTCAATGCCTAAGTAGAAGAGGACATTACAATTTTACTTAAGGTTGTCCTTGCTTATTTGAAGCTTTTATAGTCATGTTCTTTAGCTCAAGTAGATAACCTATGGAAGATCCAAAGCAAACAAGACCACATGAGAGCTACAATATAATTTGATTAATATAAGAAAATGACCAAGGAGAAATGCTATAAATGAAAATGTACATCATTTACGATAAATGAAATATATTGATATATTAATGATAAGGAAAGGAGTACAACCAAAAATTCCTTGGTGTTGAAGATCTTTTTGAATGAATCCTTTCCTTACTTGTCACCTTACTTCAAATGAGTGGCTAACAAATGTTTAACATAATTCCTCCAGCATCTAGCTACTATCAATTCTACCCCCCTCACCCATGGGAATGAGCCTTCATTTATAGGGAAAAATGGATAAGGAGTATATGAGAGATATGGGGGAGGAGGATAGGGTTATATATAACACGTATGGAGTCGAGTAGAATTCACCCAAAGTGGAGGGGAGATCCATCCACAAGGAATTCTCTCTAGAAGCTCCTCAAACCTTCATTTTTTACATTTGTACATATACTGTTGCACCTTGTTCAAGAGAAACCTGTGACGATTTGGAGTGTTGCATTGTGCATGAAGGCAAACTATGAAAATGGCTCGAGTTGCTAGAAGGAAACTTGTGATAATGAGGAGTGTCACTGTAACGTCCTCGACCCTCTGACTAGCGAAGAGGACGCTACCATGCCATTAACCATCCGGGAAAACCACCCCATGAACATGGACATATATATATAATTTGAATAAAATGCATTGAAGTAGAACATGCACAGATACATAATTTATCATACACAGTGGAAGAAAACATACATTCATTCATTCAACATGTTCATCATAATTTATTAACAGTAAATGTAATTGCAGAAGTAAAATAGACAAGATTACTTATCTTTTAAAGAATTCGTCCCGCAACCAGCTATGTCACTGCAACATTCCACCCAACCATACGCCAGCATGCTCCTTAATCTCTTAGCAACGCTTCCACCCCCGAGCTGGGCATGATTCCTCAAGGAATAAGGAACAAGCAGGCTTACACATAGCCAAGGATACACAAAACATAGCCAAGCTAACATAGTTGGGTTTTTCAGGCCATCCAGGAGCTGGGAAAGGCTAAATGCTAAGCTGGTGAGCTCATTACAGAGCTAGGGACACCTACACCAGAGCTAGCCTGACTTCTAAGACACCCACACACACCCAACACAAGGAATCAGTCCCTTCTTTGCTATACAGTCCCTCAGGACTTGACTTCCCTTCTAGTGCTATTCAAGGGTTATGGAGAAGAAAGCCAACCCTCTAGCTCTTCCTGTGTGGTTCTCAAACGAACTAGGTTTATCAAGAAAACCAAGCCCTCATCCCTACGCCAACACAGTCCAATGACCAACCACTGCATACACACAGTCAAACAAGCAATTCACAGCTTGGATAGGGAAAACAATTTCTTGAGTCATTCTTGGCCCTATCGTGGCCAAAACGACTCAATAGTAATCTATAGCAGCTCCAAGACATGAAATGAAATCACAGCAAATGAACCACATGGGGAAACTACCGCCCCGGCTCAACAATGAAGTGACGAGAAAATTACACAATCCAAGAATTGGTATGGAAACACATACACAGAGCAACCCAAAACGTAAAAACAGACACAACCATCAACGTGGAGAAACAACAGCCCATTCTCAACAATGAAGCCACTGGGAAAACTTACACAGACCACAATGGAGAAGAAAAATCAGGCTCCCAACCTGTGCATGAGGGAAAATTTACACCGAACCCCAAAATACAGAGGGAAAACACACCAGATCCCACTCTGTGGAAAACAAGAATGACAACCGAAAAACGGCTCCCCTCCTGGCTGCATGAGATCAAACAGAAAGAATTCTCTGCATGAGGAACAAGACATCCCCCTGCGTGAGGATGAGTGGCAATGGAGAGTCGCAAGTGGGAAGTGCGGGAGTGTTTTTTTTTTCTAGCACCATCATGGAGAGAGTGGAAATCATGGAGAGTTCACTTCCTCTTCCCAACGTGAGGTTCGATTTGCTGGTGGAGTGTGCGGGTGGGCAAGGACTAATAGTCTTGCCACACTCCACTCCCCAGCCATAACTACCCCAACTAACAGCAGAAATTTTTAATGGTGGTAGTTGGATAAGACAAGGGAAGGTGAGCAAATCAAAAGGGTGGTGACACATGGCTTTTCCCCATGGGCTTAAGGTTTAAAATTCCCTCCTCCCTATCCTTAGGAAAATCATGCCCTTTTCATCATGGTTGCATTGACATAGCTGGCTGGGATTCATTTTAATTAAAGTGCATATTTACATGATGCCAAAACTAATATGTGCGTATATCACGATATACCATCGGCAACGATTTCAATCGCCGAACATAACACAACCAATTCGATGGTGGGGCTTTTGGCCTTTAGCTCCACACCATGATTAATTACAATATATACATCATATACATTTAATGCAAACGGGGTCAAAACCGGGGTGTTACAATCACAGGTTGATAGATAGCAAGCCGCGACATTGTTGCTAACTAAGTTGTAATTTGAAGGGTAAAATATCCATGGCTTTCATCTTCCAAGTAAGTTTTAGTAAATATACTTCAAGGATTAAGGAAAGTTAAGAGGTACACGAAGATGATGAAATATCCATGTAATAATGGTATTTACTCATTAAGCATTTGTCTTTTTATTTGTAACAATTTCCATTATTACTGCATTAATTCATATAAAAAGTTTCCTGGCACACTCAAAATGCAAGAACAAATTTGATTATCTTTAATTATTCTTTCAGTAGCAATATCCATGGTCTCCCTTGATCGACGTAATTACCTTGTTTCACTTACTTCCCACATGTCAACACATTCATCAGTGTCATTGTCACCTTGTCATATTGTCATCGGTATTCAAACCTTCATTTTTTACATTGTCATCCAGTTTGATATCACCACTTAATACCTAGTCTACAATATGAGAAATTCATCAGCCATTCCCAACCTTGATTCACCCTATATCACTAGTAGAATAGTGTTTCCTATAATTAGTTTCCACTTGTACTTTAATCAAGGGAAGTCATGAGCCTAATGCTTTACCATATTATTTCATCTTGATATAGTCAATCATCATAACATTTAATTACAATATGTTCTTGGTCCTCATAGTAAGATCCACATCTCGCCATATGCCTTAGCTCTCGTAAACTTCAACAACACCCACCATTAAGAGTTACTGTAGTAGTAAGTGTACTTTGGTTACCCTTCCATCAAACATGGTTAACTTTGGACTAAGAAAGGAGATTCATCATTGATCCTTTCCTTAGTAGTGTCCCCTATACTCGACATTAAACCCTTTCTCGTATCATGGGGAGTCATACATTCCAATGGTTTTAAAGTGTTTCTAACTATGAATGCAGACTTTCAAATCTAATATCACTATAAGTTTCCCACATGGAAAGTTCATCATTGTTTAGGGCCCCCTCCCTAGTGGTTTGTTATACATCATCAACAATTCACTCTTCCTTTAGGTTACTACATAGAGACTCCTTGAACATTTGGGACTTATTTCCACGCCATCAATGCATCAAGCACATCTACTTCGAAAGGGGTCAAGACCAAATTTAACACTACCTTAGTAGTTCAAAGATTAGACCCCCTAATGATCCTCTGATTGTAATTTTTATTTCAATAAAATTGAATGAGCATAGAAATTCCTACCTCATTTATGTAAAACCATTTTTTATGTGCCATCTATCAGTTTAGCGCTTCATTGGTTATCATCAACACTCCCATGCGAGATACCTTGTACTCTCAAGAATTGTTCACTTGATATCATAGTAACAAAATATCAATATGAGGGGAAGAAATGATTATTTGTTTTAGCTATATAGGTCCCTCCTAACCTCATACATTAAGGGGCATATGTTATCACCTAAAATTCACACACATGTAATATTTTGGTAATTATTATAATAAGACATCATCGACATATAACATGCAAGTCGAAAGACTTCTTCATCTTTAAAATCGCCATGAGAAACAAATCAAGGAATAGATAAATCACACTTCAGGACAACCACATGGATTTATCAAAATAAATCCACGAGACAAGTGGGTACGTCAAATGAAACCTGCAAGATATCATGCAAAAAATCTCTCGAAACTCACATGGTTGTACCAACACATGGACCATTGACTTCCATGGTGCATTCTAATGTTTTCAACCGCATTTTGGCTCCAAGAAATTTGAATTGGCCTTCTTCACATGCTTGGGCATTCAATAGACTTGTTGTTGTACCTTGAATCCACTTCATGAGAGGGAGCAATCACATGAAGAGCTATTTGTTTGTGTCCCTCCATTTGACTTATAAAAGGAAGCCATGAGCATGTATTTCATAAGGATAAACTAAGAGAAAATTTATTCTACAAGAATTAGTTTGAGAGAGTCATATTTCATCCTCATTCTCACTATCATTTGGCATCCCAATCTCAACTAGCTTCTTCCTCAAGAAGCAAGTATTTTCCCTCCATCATTCCTAGTTAGTTAGGAAGCAATTTGAGAGAAATAAAAGGAACATTCCAAAAGGATTGTTAGCTACCATTTGGAAGCAACATTCTCCCAGGTGACACCATTGTATTCAAGTTTTTCCATTGGACATAAATATTTGGTTGAAGATCATCTCTTTGTCGTTTTTTATGCCATTTATGCAAGTTTTATTTACCAAGTAGTCATTATATGTGTTGTTATTTTTTTAATAGCTTCATCATTGTTATTGTTTATTGGACTTGCTAACTATCCACTTAACCTATTGTCTTTCCTGTAACCTATAAGGGATGGAAGAATTGCCCACACTTGGGTCGCTTTTCTCACAACAAAAACCATACCATAATGATGAGTTTCTCCACTGATTAGTTATCCTTCCAACCATTATGTATCCCCCATTCAATACCTCTGGAATTGATGGTTTTCATTTTTTATGTTTGAGTATCAATTGTTTCCCAAGTCGTATTAGTGTTGTGTTCATGTTCAAGGGAAATTGATTAACCTATGTTGACTATTCCTTGGATTTTTTAACATGCATATCATCCAGCACAATGTCAAGAAACATCTGGTGGTTGTGTTTTTTAGTCCCATTAATCAATTCAATTACATGTTTCATGTTAGATGATGAGAGATCCCTTAATTCTCTCTGTATGAAGAGCCACTTCCAATTGACTTCAAATCATTATATGGGAGATAGGATTAAACACCTTTGAAAGTACCTAGGGGCTTGTAGACATTAGTGGAAATTTTCCTCGCAATTAGCAGTGGGTATACACCATTGACTCATGTTCAATAATTCACTCAAGTGATTGATCTTAGATCATTTATTCACACTGAATTATTGTACTCTATACGTTGGCATCCATCTTCATCATCAATGGATAATCGCCTCATGTCTATTAAACTAGATAAACAGTTGACATATTTATGGATCGACATACAAACAACTAACCATTCTAATACATATGGTTTTCCTCATGTCTATATATGTTCCTCGTCATTCTTCCTCTCAATCACTTGGACATATAAACTAGCTTGTAGATTTAAGGTAATGAATATAAAAGTTTGCCCTCTCAACTTTCAAAAGGCTTGACTCACTAGAAAAAGAATAAACTTTTAAAGAATTCTTGAAACCACAAGAGTGATAACATTAGCATACCCATAGCCCACTTTTTCATAGCCTTAAAAGTTATAAATTTTTCTCTAATACAACATGATGTTTCTCTCTTTACGGGACTTTCTGATTCACACGTCTTTTTCATAGGATAGGATTTCTATCTTCTATATTCACAAGTCTCTTTCATAGGATAGGATTTCTTATTCACAAGTCTCTTTGTGTTTGCACTCATTTGACATGAATTGCATGATACTCGTTTCAATTGCATTACTCAATTTTAACCTTTAGTGGACATTAATATATGCATTAAATTAAATTAAAAGTAAGTTTGGACATTGTAATTTTTTATGTGAAGATTAGGTTAAGAGAGTTGGTAATTATAATAATCATAGGTTGTATTTATGGATAATTTTAAAAGAGTTAATAAAATTTATAAAAAAAGCTACAAAGATTTATAAATGCACCAAATCAAAAATAAAAGAGCAAAGTGGAAAGCTAGCTTAAATAAAAGTTACACAAATTTGTAAATGTACCAAATCAAAAATAAAAGAGAAAATTGGAAAGCTAGTTTAAATAGTCATATATGGGGTGTGTTTTTAAAGTTGAATCAATTTATTTGCAAAACGCATTAATTACTGCAAAGTGTCTTTAAATCTATGTGGATGGACTAGTGAATTGCGGAGAGACATTAATATATATATTAAAAAAATAAAGTAATTTTCATATTCTATTCTTTCTAGATTTAAAGTAATAATTTTTTAAAAGAAAATACATGTTCTTAAGAGTTATATCCATTCAAGTTTTACAATTATTTAAATTTTATTATTTTTAATCATTTTTAACTTTAAACTTATTATAGTGTCTATCATTTTTCATTCATTCCTATATATGTTCACACTATTCAAATAAAATTAAATAAAAATAAAAATAATTAAAGTTAAAGTAATATTTGCTTTCTTTAGCTAATTAAGTAAAATATCATTTCTTTGATTTTTACTTGAAAAGATTTTCAAGATATTCACTTTTATAGATATTAGTTGTTGATTCGATATAATTATTTGATTTTCATTTGATTGGAAATATAAACAAAGTAATTCAATTAATACAAATTTTTTTTATTTCATTATATATAGTATAAAAGTTTAATAAAATTTTGGGTGGTCTATTTCTAAATTTCATGGGTGGAAAGGGTTTTTTTTTCAGACGAAAAAAAACATTCCTTGCTATTCTATTGAATCAAAAGAACTGGGTACATCAGCAAATTACAGCAGTCCAAATCATATGGAGCCAATATCAACCAATAATACATCAAGATGGAAATCACTTCCACAAAGCCGAACTACTGGAGCCAGGGCATCAAATACAAAATAGGGGTCCTCTCATAAATAGTATAGTCGGCCACTCAATCATATATGTCCTTAAAGAAAATAATAAGAACCCATAAACAATATCCAAGTCAGGGCTTGAATCACTCAAAAGCCAGAGACATAACTAATCAGCTTAACCAAAACTTTCACAAATCAAGAGTCAAGAGACAATAGTCTAAGAACCAGAGCAATGCTCTTCAAAAAAGTTGGAGTGAAACCTCCCCAACAACTTCATCCTCACATATTTCAGTGAGGGAAAGATGGCCTGCAACCATACTAAGCCCTTCCTTGGATAGTGTGTTTTCCCTCTTATTATGTTCCCTAAAGACATGATTGAAATCCACAAAGGTGAATAAAGATATGAGTTCCCTGATGTTTATGCACCAGGCCTCTAAGTTCACCATAGTTAGTGTGGATTCATTCCTTGCCCAGTTTATAATCACAGAGGAATCGCCAAAGATATGTAGGTATAGAAACCTGATATCTTTGGCCATGTATAATAATGCCCATAGTGCCAGAAGCTCAGCTCTAGTATTAGTGCTACGCCCATAGCCTAGTTTTATAGAGAGAGAATGCTGCTCATTTAACCAAATACAAACACCTTGATCCAGGAGGATATTGGTGGCCACCCACCTATTCCACTTGGACCCCCACCATTGTTTCTTTCAGTTTTCCAGTTTCCTTAATTGTAGCACAATTTACTATTTTTGGCAATTTTCGGGTCCTAAACTTTCGGAGCCGTTTTGAGGCCCTAAATGACGTTTTTTCGGCATTGAATGGTCAAGCAAATATGAGTCCATTTTTTACTCAATATTTATTACCTTTGGATGTAGTCCTTGAAGAGATATTTCTAACGATGTATCATGCGCGTCAAACGGAGGTAGTATGCCAAAGTTACGACCACGGGAAATTGATGTACCAAGTTACCCAACGGGGCCCACATTCTGGCATTTCACCTCCTAGGGTTAGGTTTTTGGATGTGTAGGGTTTCCATTGTTTCTCAATAATATATAGGCCTTCGAGCCTCATTGTAACACAGAGTTCAGAGGCATGTAGCCGCCACATCTCTTCTTAGAGATAAGCTACTAGCACTCTAGCTAGTTTATTTCCATTCTGTATGTAAACAAGTTTCAGTTCTTTGATTAATGAAATGAAGTGTTATTTATGCTACATATTTGTTTCTATGGTTATTTGTGTACTCTGTTGCGTTCCTGCATAAATCTGGATCAGTGGTATCAAAGCAATCTGCTCTTTCTCGATCCTTCTTTGCATGTCCCCAACGAGGGCAAGGTATAAAGAGTTAGGGCTCGATCTGGTTGAACCTGTGCAAGATTAGCCTCGCAAATCTCGACGGCCTCCCATGGGGGATGAAAAGAAAGACGAGGGCACAGAAGATCCTATCAAAATGTTGCTCGAGGAGGCCCTTGAAAAACAAAGGAACACGATGATGGATAACTTCGCCCAGATCCTTCAACAACTTTCCATTGGTAGCACATCTGCATCTAGCAGCCACTCTGGAGGCGCAACCCCTTTTAAGGTACAAGTAAAATTCGACATTCCCATATTTGATGGTTGAATAGATGCAGACGTTGTAGATAGATGGTTGAATCTATTAGAAGGATATTTCTCAGTTTAGGACTTTTTCGACCAGGAAAAGATTATTTTTTTACTACTCAAAGCCGCCCCCCATGTCAAGGACTAGTGGGAAACCTACTGTGAGAGAAAGGAAGAGGAGGAGCCCTCTCTGTTCTCAGTCATACCCACTTGGAATTCATTCTGAGATGCCATAAAGGGACAATATTATCCCATGGGGATCTATGAGGACAAGTACATACAATGGACTACGTTGTGGCAACAAAGAGATCAAGATGTGCATGAGATGACGAATCTATTCCATACCTTGTGCACTAAGTTGGGTATCAAAGATTCAGAGAAACATTTGGTGCTAAAGTACCATAGTTGTCTGCATTGATACATTCAGGAGGAAATGGAGTTCCTCGACATCTCCTCGCTTGGTACAGCATACCGGTATGCTGCCAAAATTAAGCAAAAATTCAAATAGAAAAAGTGATACTTTGGATCTGCGAATCAGAAGCAAGCGAAAAGTGCTCCCAAACCACAGAACCAAGGACATAACCAAGGCATGGTGACTCAAGACAACTTTCCAAAACTACAAGCAAATAACAACACTGCAAAGCTAAAGAAGGAAGCAGGAAAGTGGTGCGAGTTCCATAAGAGCCCCACTCACAACACTAGTGAGTGTCAGGCCAAGCAGTCACTAGTGGCCAAGATACAGGATTCTGAATAAGATGCATACTCTGACACTGAATGAGAACTCAAGAAGGGGAATGACAGAGGGAACAAGATTATCAATGCAGAGCCCAATGCCACCGTTGCCACCACAAATATCCAAAAGGAAGAACCAGAAGATTCAGAGGAGGAGGAGAGTCTTTTCCACTCCCAGATGTGGGTAAAGGGTTCCCCACTACAGTTCATTGTTGACAGTGGGGGCTAAAAGAACCTCATTTCAGTAGAGGTCATGAAACGGTTGGGCTTGCCGACCACATAACACCCGCAACTGTACACCATTGGGTGGATTCACTAAGGATGGGATCTTCGCGTCAGCCAGCAGTGCCACCTTCCCTACAGCATCAAGCCCTTCATCGACGAGGTATTATGTGATATTGTTCCTCTTGATGTTTGTGATGTATTATTGAGTCAACCATACTTATGGAAGCGACATGCTGTGTATGAGTCTCAGCCTCACACTTTTATTATTATGTTGGGAAATAAGTTGTACAAGATACCAGATGTACCACCTCCTGCCGCTATCTCTTTGGTTACTACAAAACAATGCAGTAAGCTCATTTCCAAAATCAATAAATTTGTTTTCTTGATGATCTACCCTCAAGGAAAGAAGAATATCGTGGCCAAGACCTCCAAATAGGGCCCATACACATGACAACAACAAATGCACAAGGTCGTGGAGGAGTACCAGGACATATTCACCTCACCCACAAGGGTTCCTCTGCACTGTCAGGTCAAGTACCCCATTGATCTGACCCCAGGTACGCCACTGCCCAATGGACCGATCTATCGATGCTCTGAACTGGAGAATGATGAAATCAAGAGGCAAATTCATGAGCTGTTGCAGAAGGGTCACATCTGGCCAAGTTCATCGCCCTGTGGGAGCCCGATCGTGTTGGTATAGAAGAAGGATGGGACTTGGAGACTCTGTATTGACTATCGGGCGCTGAACAAGATCATTGTTCGGAATAGGTACCCAATCCCACAGATTGATGACCTCTTGGACCAGCTTAAAGGGGAGAAATATTTTAGCAAGATCAACTTAAAGTATGGGTATCACTAGGTACCGATCGAACCGACCAATGTGTGGAAGACTGCCTTCAAAGGCAACGAGGGCCTTTTTGAATGGTTGGTCATGCCTTTCGGGTTGACGAATGCTCCTGCAACCTTCATGAGATTGATGGACGACATCTTGTGGCCATTCACCAACTCATTTGTAGTAGTGTACTTGGATGAAATCCTAGTATTCAGCCAGACTTGGGAAGAGCACCTCCACCACATCTGACAGGTCCTCCAAACGTTGTGGCAACACAAGTTGTGTGCCAATTTGGACAAGTGCACTTTTGGCATGACCCAGGTTCAGTATCTGGGATACATTATTGATGAGTATGGGGTACATGTGGATCCAACCAAGATCCAAGTCATTCGAGAATGGCCAGCCCCAACTACTCTAATATAGCTTCGCAGCTTTCTAGGTCTTGCTAATTTCTACCGCAGGTTCATGTTGGGATTCTCTCATATCACTTGGCCCTTGAGTCAAGTCACCAAGGGAGGAGCAAAGGAAAAATTCTTCTGGTCAGAAAATCAACAAAAGGCGTTTGCAGAATTGAAACGTCGCCTCTGCTGTGCCCCAGTGCTCACATTACCAGACTTGCAACAACCATTTGAGATCAAGACAGACGCCTCTGACTATGCTATTGGGGTAGTCCTTACTCAACAAGGGCATCCAGTGGCATATCATAGTGAGACACTATCCGACAGAGTCCGCAAATATCCCACTTATGACAAAGAGATGTATTCCATTGTACAGGCTTGCCGACAATGGAAGCATTACATTTTGGGGAAGGAAACAATCATCCACACAGACCATCTACCCCTGCAGTTCATACAGACACAAGGGAAGTTACAGAATGATTGCCATCAGAAGTGGTCTACATATCTACAACAGTTTCATTTGAATATCAAGTACAAGAAGGGAAGCACCAATAATGTTGCAGACTGCCTCAGTCGACCATCGATCATGGAGATAACCACTGTGCTCAACTCTTGTGAGCATGAGACCTCTGATTAGCTGATTCTCTATAAGAGCGATCCATAATTCAGCCACATATACAGGACGCTCTTAGAGGGAAACCAAGTTCCAAATTTTCACCTCCAGGATGCACTACTATGTCACATGGGACACCTTTGTGTTCCTTCAAGTGAGCGTGCCAAGATGATTTGGGAAGCGCACTACAGTCGAGTCATTGGTAATTTCAGGGTCGAGAAACCGTAGCAATACTACAGAAGTATTTCTATTGGTCGAACCCTTGACAGGATGTTGGGAAGTACATCTGATCCTCTACTGCATGTGCCATTGCCAAATCGTCCATCAATAAGCAAGGCCTCTATACTCCATTGCCTACCCCTAGTCGACCTTGGGAATCCATCTCCATGGATTACATGCCAGGCCTTCCTTCTACTAAGCACGGCAACGAATGTGTTTTTGTGGTCATCGACAGATTCTCAAAGATGGCCATAATGGCGGCTTGCAAGAAGAATATCATAGCAGAATCCACTGCTAAACTCTTCTTTAAACGAGTGTGGGTACACTTTGGGATCCCAAAATCTACAATCTCAGATCGGGACAACATGTTCCTTATCACATTCTAGTCTATCCTATGGTCAATGCTAGACACCAAGCTCACAAAGTCCACAGCTTTCCATCCCTAGACTGATGTCCAGACAGAGGTTGTCAACTGGATGATCGTACACATTTTCTGCATGTAGAACTCAAAGCATCCATGCACATGGGATGAGAGCCTTCCCTATGTACAACATAGCTATAACTGGGCCCTCCATAGCTCCATCGACAACAACCCCTTTCAGGTGGGATTGGGATTATAGCCACTATGTCCCATTGACTTAGCCATGCCATTTGCAGCTACTTAGGCTGATTCAGCTCATGTCCAGTCTTAATTTTCTAAGGCGAACAACTTCATTAAGTGCATTCAACACATTCTCCAATAGGTTCATGACATATTGGACAGATCCAATGCTAAGAACAAGCAATGGCATGATCAGCATCGGGTGCAATACAACTTCTAGGTGGACGACAAAGTGTGGCTACATTTGCAAAAGGAGCGCCTCGCTGGACCCCACCGCAAGATTCGCTCGCTCCGATATGGGCCATACACCATCACCAAGGCTGTTGGGGACAATTCCTTCAAGCTCAGTATTCCACCATTCCTTTCTCTGCACCCAGTGCTCAATGTGGACCGCCTTTGGCCCTACTTTCCACCTCTACTGGACACATCAGACGTGGAAAAACAACTCACACCAACAGAGTTAAACCTCGACTGCATGGAACAAACCAGAACTGATCGAATTATGGACACATAGATCAAGAACACCCACCAGCAGAATATCCAGCTATATCGAGTTGTCAAAGCATGCCAACTCCTTCACCAGGGAAAGTGGCTCACCAGAGACCAAGTTCAACAGAAGTTTCCTCATCTCATGGAGGAACTCAACACAATGGGGACCATTGCTTCCTAAGGTGGGAGGAATGATTGAGGAGGATATTGGTGGCCACCCACCTATTCCAATTGGACCCCCACCATCGTTTCTTTCAGTTTTCTGGTTTCCTTAATTGTAACACAATTTACTATTTTTGGCAGTTTTCGGGTCCTAAATTTTCGAAGCCATTTTGAAGCCCTAAACGATGTTTTTTCAACATCGAATGGCCGGGATAATATGAGTCAGTTTTGGACCTAATATTTGCTAATTATGGATGTATTCCTTCAATATATCTTTCTAACAATGTATCATGCGCGTCAAACGGAGGTAGTATGCCAAAGTTATGACCCCGGGAAATTGATGTACCAAGTTACCCAACGGGGTCCACATTTTGGCGTTTCACCTCCTAGGGTTAGGTTTTTGGATGTGTAGGGTTTCCATTGATTCTCAATAATATATAGGCCTTCAAGCCTCATTGTAACACAGAGTTCAGAGGCATGTAGCCGCCACATCTCTTCTCGGAGATAAGCTACTAGCACTCTAGCTAGTTTATTTCCATTATGTATGTAAACAAGTTTCAGTTCTTTGATTAATGAAATGAAGTGTTATTTCCACTGCATATTTGTTTCTATGGTTATTTGTGTATTATGTTGCATTCCTGCATAAATCTGGATCAGTGGTATCAGAGCAATCTGCTATTTCTCGATCCTTCTTTGCATGTCCCCAACGAGGGCAGGGTATAAAGAGTTAGGGCTCGATCTGGTTGAACCTTTGCAAGATCAGCCTCACAAATCCTGATGGCCTCCCATGGGGGACAGAAAGAAAGATGAGGGCGTAGAAGATCCTATCAAAATTTTGCTCGAGGAGGCCCTTGAAAAACAAAGGAACGCGGTGATGGATAACTTCACCCAGATCCTTCAACAAATTCCCATTGGCGGCACATCTGCATCTAGCAGCCACTCTAGAGGCAAAACCCCTATTAAGGTACAAGCAAACTTTGACATTCCCATATTTGATGGTCGAATAGATGTATATGTCGTAGATAGATGGTTGAATCTATTAGAAGGATATTTCTCGGTTCAGGACTTTTTCGACCGGGAAAATATTACTTTTTCACTACTCAAAGCCGCCCCCCATGTCAAGGACTGGTGGGAAACCTACTGTGAGAGAAAGGATGAGGAGGAACCCTCTCTATTCTCGGCTGTAACCACTTGGAATTCATTCCAAGATGCCATAAAGGGACAATATTATCCCATGGGGAGCTATGATGACAAGTACATACAATGGACTACACTGCGGCAACAAAGAGATCAAGATGTTCATGAGATGACGAATCTGTTCCATACCCTGCGCACCAAGTTGGGTATCAAATATTCAGAGAAACATTTGGTGCTAAAGTACTGTAGTTGTCTGCATAGATACATTCAGGAGGAAATGGAGTTCCTTGACATCTCCTCGCTTGGTACAACATACCGGTATGCTGCCAAAATTGAGCAAAAAATCAAACAGAAAAAGCGAGACTTTGGATCTGTGAATTAGAAGCGAGTGAAAGGTGCCCCCAAACCGCAAAACCAAGGACACAGCCAAGGCATGGTGACTCAAGACTACTTGCCAAAGATGCAAGCAAAGAACAACATTGCGAAGCCAAAGAAGGAAGCGGAAAAGTGGTGCGAGTTCCATAAGAGCCCAACTCACAACACCAGTGAGTGTCGGGCCAAGCAGTCACTAGTGGCCGAGATAAAGGCTTTCGAATCAGATGCATACTCTGACACTAAATAAAAACCTGAGAAGGGGAATTACAGAGGGAAGAATATTATCGATGTAGAGTCCAATGCCATCATTGCCACCACAAAGATCCAAAAGGAAGAACCAGAAGATTCAGAGGAGGAGGAGCATCTTTTCCACTCCCAGATGTGGGTAAAGGGTTCTCTACTACAGTTCATTGTCGACAGTGGGAGCCAAAATAACCTCATTTCAGCAGAGGCCGTGAAGCGGTTGGGCTTTCCGACCACAGCACACCTGCAACCGTACACCATCAGGTGGCTTCACGAAGGACGGGATGTCCGCGTCAGCCAGCAATGCCACCTTCCCTACAGCATCAAGCCCTTCACCAATGAGGTATTATGTGATATTGCTCCTCTTGATGTTTGTGATATATTATTGGGTCAACCATACTTATGGAAGTGACATGCTATGTATGAGTCTCGGCCTCGCGCTGTTACTATTACGTTGGGAAATAAGTTGTACAAGATACCAGAGGTACCAACTCCTGCTGCTATCTCTTTGGTTACTGCAAAAAAATGCAGTAAGCTCATTTCCAAAACCAAGAAATTTATTTTCTTAATGATCCACCCTCAGGAAAAGAAGAATATCATGGCCATGACCTCCAGACAGGACCCATACGCACGACAACAACAAATGGACAAGGTCGTGGAGGAGTATCGGGACATATTCACCTCACCCACAGGGGTTCCTCTGCACTATCGGGTCAAGCACCCCATCGATCTAACCCTAATTGCATTGCTTCCCAATGGACCAATATATTGACACTCTGTTCTGAAGAATGATGAAATTAAGAGGCAAATTTAGGAGCTGCTGCAGAAGGGTCACATTCGGCCAAGTTCATCACCCCGTGGGAGCCCGATTGTGTTGGTACAGAAGAAGGATGGGACTTGGAGACTCTGGAATAGGTACCCGATCCCACGGACTGATGACTTCCTGGACCAACTTAAAGGGGAGAAATATTTTAGCAAGATCAACTTAAATTCCGGGTATCACTAGGTACCGATCGAACCGACCGATGTGTGGAAGACTGCCTTCAAAGCCAAGGAGGGATTTTTTGAATGGTTGGTCATGCCTTTCGGGCTGACGAATGCTCCTGCAACCTTCATAAGACTGATTGATGACATCTTGCAGCCATTCACCAACTCATTTGTAGTAGTGTACTTGGATGACATCCTGATATTTATCCTGACTTGGGAAGAGCACCTCCATCACATCCAACAAGTCCTCCAAATGCTGCGGCAACACAAGTTGTGTGCCAATTTGGACAAGTGCACTTTTGGCATGACCCAGGTTCAATATCTGGGATACATTATTGATGAGTATGGGGTACATGTGGATCCAACCAAGATCCAAGTCATTCGGGAATGGCCAGCCCCAACTACTCTAACAGAGCTTCACAGCTTTCTAGGTCTTGCTAATTTCTACCGTAGGTTCATGTTTGGATTCTCTCATATCACTTGGCCCTTGAGTCAAGTCACCAAGGGAGGAGCAAAAGCAAAATTCTTCTGGTCAAAAACTCAACAAAAGGCATTTGTAGAATTGAAACATCGCCTCTGCTGTGCCCCAGTGCTCACATTACCATACTTGCAACAACCATTTGAGATCGAGACAGACGCCTCTGACTATGCTATTGGGGAAGTCATTACTCAACAAGGGCATCCAGTGGCATATCACAGTGAGACACTATCTGACATAGTCCGCAAATATCCCAATTATGACAAAGAGATATATTCCATTATACAGGCTTGCCAACAATGGAAGCATTACATTTTGGGGAAGGAAACGATCATCCACACGGACCATCGACCCCTGCAGTTCATACAGGCACAAGGGAAGTTATAGAACGACCTCCATCAGAAGTGGTCCACATATCTACAACAGTTTCATTTGAATATCAAGTACAAGAACGGAAGCACCAATAATGTTGCAGACTGCCTCAGCTGACCACTGATCGTGGTGATAACCATCGTACTCAACTCTTATGGGCACGAGACCTTTGATTGGACGATTCTCTACAAGAGCGATCCAAAATTCAGCCACACATACAGGATGCTCTTGGAGGGAAACCAAGTTCCAAATTTTCACCTTTAGGATGCACTACTATGTCACATGGGACACCTTTGTGTTCCTTCAAGCGAGCGTGCCAAGATGATTTGGGAAGCGCACTACAGTCGGGTCCCTGGGCATTTCGGAGTCGAGAAAATAGTGGCAGTACTGTAAAAGTATTTATATTGGCCGAACCTTCGATAGGATGTCAGGAAGTACATCCGATCCTGCACTGCGTACGCCATTGCCAAACCGTCCATTAAGAAGCAAGGCCTCTATACTCCATTTCCTACCCCTAGTCAACTTTGGGAATCCATCTCCATGGATTGCATGTCGGGCCTTCCTTCTACTAAGCATGACAATGACTGTGTGTTTGTGGTCGTCGATAGATTCTCAAAGATGGCCATAATGGCGACCTGGAAGAAGAATATCACAGTAGAATCCACTGCTAAACTCTTCTTTGAACGAGTGTGGGTACACTTTTGGATCCCACAATCTATAATCTCAGATCGGGACAGTAGGTTCCTTAGCACATTATGGTCCAGCCTATGTTAATGCTAGACACCAAGATCAGAAAGTCCATAGCTTTCCATCCCCAGACTAATGGCCAAAGAGAGGTCGTCAACCGGATGATCGTACACATTTTGCACATGTACAACTCAAAGCATCAATGCACATGGGATGAGAGCCTCCCCTATGTACAACATAGCTATAACCAGGCCCTCCACAGCTCCACCGACCACAGCCCCTTTCAGGTGGGATTGGGATTCCAACCACTATGTCCCATTGATGCAGCCATGGCATTTTCAGCTACTCAGGCTAATTCAACTCATGTCCAGTCTGAAGTTTATAAGGTGAACAGCGTCATTGAGCGCATTCAGCACATTCGCCAATAGGTTCATGACATATTGGATAGATCCAAAGCTAAGTACAAGCAGCGGCATGATCAACATCGGGTGCAACACAACTTCCAGGTGGGCGACAAAGTTTGGCTACATTTGCAGAAGGAGCGCCTCGCTGGACCACACTGCAAGCTTTGCCCGCTCCGATATGGGCCATACATCATCACCAAGGCTGTCGGGGACAATGCCTTAGAGCTCAGTATTCCACCGTTCCTTGGTATGCACTCAGTGTTCAATGTGGACCACCTTCGGTCCTACTTTCCACCTCTAATGGACACACCAGACGTGGCAAAACAAGTCACACCAACAGAGTTAAACCTCAACTGCATGGAACAAGCCAAAACTGAGCAGATTATGAACACATAGATCAAGAACAATCGCTAGCAGAAGATCTAGCTATATTGAGTTGTCAAAGCAGGTCAACTCCTTCACCAGGGAAAGTGGCTCACCAGAGACCAAGTTCAACAGAAGTTTCCTCATCTCATGGAGGAACTCAACACAATGGGGACCATTGCTTCCTAAGGGGGTAGGAATGATCGAGGAGGATATTGGTGGCCACCCACCTATTCCATTTGGACCCCCACCATTGTTTCTTTTAGTTTTTCAGTTTCCTTAATTGTAGCACAATTTACTATTTTGGGCAGTTTTCAGGTCCTAAACTTCCAGAGCCATTTTGAGGCCCTAAACGACGTTTTTTCGGCATCAAATGTGAGGAAAGTATTAGTCTATCACTAACTCAATAATTTTTGTTTATGTATGTGTTGTGCCCCTACCCAACAGCCTTTAAAAACCATTATTTCATCAAACAAAATTGTATTTTGTTTTGATGTAATGTTTGAATTTCATATAACAAAACTAAAGAATTGACAGCTACTGAAATGGTGACATTCCAGCAGCTACTGAAACATGAAATTCAATGTTTTTAAAGAAAATATTTGCAAACTATGGATTAGTAAAAAAAAAAAATCACTACTTTGGAATTATTATTTTAAGTGAATTACATTCAAAATCAAGGCATGAGTATTAATAATCACCATATATTTTTTTTTTTTATCATAATCTAATCTTGAAATCTTATTTATCATCCGATTTATTATGTGATTTAGCTATCATAAATTTTGATAAGGTTTTGAAATTGGAAGGTTGATATGTTGTTGCTCTTGATTCTTCGTGTATGAAGCTTTTCTATAAATTATTTTTATATCCATGATGGTCACATTTTATATACCGGTTTAAAATTATTTATGTGAAAATATTCCTTATAATTCGAGGTAATTTTTGTGTTTTCATTAATTATTAATGTTTCCAAAAATTAATTTATTCAAGGGATGTATATTCATGACATATTTGGGGCCAAAGTGTATACATTTTTATGAAAGGAGAATTCCAATTCGTGATTTGTTTTATCCTCTCGACAACTTTACCATTATCATAATATAATAATGATTTCTATAATTGGTTTAAAGGTGACCATTGATTATGAAATGGTTATGGGATGAATAACTTGCATGAACGGATAGCACGAGAGGCTAGCTTAGCAATTTCAATGAAACCAGGATGCCATATCTTGTTTTCATAAATCATCAACACAGTTGGATCAACAGTCGTGTTGTTTTGTTTTATTATCAATCTCACGGCGATCTCGAAGAATATTTGTATTAAATATCACATAGTTTGTGAGTGATTGTTGAATTGATGATAATCTATCAACGAGGTAGATTCGCCGGAAGGAAAGAAATAATATTGATTATGTGCGAAATTATTTCCCAAATCTACTGAACTGTGCGAGATCGTGGAAAAGTGCAGCTATCATTGCACGGTGCTAAATAATCTTTAATTCTTGCCACTTTGATTCAATCTGAAATTTGTTGATGAAGATTATGGTTATCGCCGGATTGTTGAAAGGAACGAGAATTTTACACCACGTCCAGCATGAAAGGGAAGTTTCTGATTCTCCATTATTGTTATTTCATGATAATTATGTTGTTTTATCATGTTTTTTAAACATGACGTGGAAAATAATTCAGTTAATATTTTAAGCTATCATTTCTGCATAAATCTCTTTTTCCAGAATTGATCGCAATATTAAAAAACGTTCTCATTTAAGATTTTTAGGATGATGCAGATTAATGGAGCATTCATGGCTGGATTGAAGGAGATTTTTGTGATCACTAGATGAAGAAAAAGCGTGCTATCAATTTCGTTCTCAGTTAGAAACAGAGAAAATGCCGGGATTGTTACCAGTTGCAGAAATCGCGTAGCTAACTGACAGGCGATTTTCTGAGATTTATTGTGAGCAAATGGAGGAGAATCTTAAAAATATGGCACATGGGTTTTCTTCAGAACAGACCCATTTAGCTAAACTCAGGTGGATTTCGCCAAAAAATGATGGATTTCAGGATATTTTTAGGGTTCTCTGAATGCGATTTTGGCAGTTGCGGCCGGCAACGAAATGTTTGTTTCCAGGAATTCGCCTGTTGCAGAGATGAATTTGTTTTGTTTTCTTTTGATTCTGGTTTATTTAAACTCAGAAGAATTTGATTGTGGAGGGGGAGGTGGTGGAGCTGAGAGATTTCTCTTTCAGATCAGATCACTGCTGCCAGGATTATTTTGGGATGGATCAACAGCATTGAAGAATTTCTTTTTCTTTGTTTGAAGAGCAGACCAAGAGCTCGAGCTGGGGAGTCGATAGTTTGGAGAAGGAAGGAACAAGACTGTTGTTTAATTTCCCTGCGATACAAAACAGTTTCCTGTCAATAGCTGCAGATTGTTAAACTGGTGATACTTACATATATCTACAGTATTTTTACTTTGTATTTGTGCGTATTGTATCGCTTAGCCTTGTTTTTTTTTAATTTTCCATGTTGTTTATGTTTGTTATAATTTCTTTTCAGAATTATGCAAATATATGTGATTTAATTATCGACTTTTACCGATTCTGATTTACTTATGTTTCACATCATACCATTTATGGTGTATGTTTCTGTTGTATGATCTTGTCAATTTCAAAATTTCCTTTTGAATATTTCAGGATTGTTAATGCAATAGTTTCATTAGTGAATCAGGTTAAATATTTTATCGCTCCTGATTAGGATAGAAATGTTTAGAACAGATCAATAGTTGTTTCTTGTAAACTATTTTATAAAAACAGCCATTGAATCAGATATTTATATCCATATTACATTCAGGTTATTGTCTGATTTTTGTAATTAATGTATATTTGTGAATAGTGCAAATTTGTAATACATTTAACATGTTAATATTTGATTAACTTTTAATTGTAATTTAAGTTAATGGAATAGATTTAGTTTATAAGTTAATTTAATTATATTACTAATTTATTAGTAAGCAGACTAACTAGTTAATTTGTACATTCATTAACTAGTTTAATTTGTACATTTGTAGGTATTTATTAGATTTAATTAACCAAAGTAATAGCTTTAGTTTTTAGACTTAGTTTAGTTAGACTTTGAGGCTAACAGAGCCTTTAAACCTGTTGGGAACGACTATCCCAAACAGCTTGGAGCCTGTTCTAAGGATCCCGGTCTGGGTCGTTTTCCCCGTTGCGGGCTTAGTCGAATACGCCCGTCAACAGTATGTAGTCCTTGAAGAGATATTTCTAACGATGTATCATGCACGTCAAACAGAGGTAGTATGCCAAAGTTACGACCCTGGGAAATTGATGTACCAAGTTAGCCAACGGGGCCCACATTTTGGCGTTTCACCTCCTAGGGTTAGGTTTTTGGATGTGTAGGGTTTCTATTGTTTCTCAATAATATATAGGCCTTCGAGCGTCATTGTAACACAGAGTTCATAGGCATGTAGCCACCACATCTCTTCTTAGAGATAAGCTACCAGCACTCTAGCTAGTTTATTTCCATTCTGTATGTAAACAAGTTTTAGTTCTTTGATTAATGAAATGAAGTGTTATTTCCGCTGCATTTTTGTTTCTATGGTTATTTGTGTATTCTGTTGCATTCCTGCATAAATCCGAATCACACTTGCTCCTCCAATAGAATCTATAGCAGCTCCGTAAAAAAAAACATACGAAATTTTTTTGTGGAGGGTCACCAATGTGCCTAACTTCGGATCTGTTTGCTTGAGGCACCTGATGAGAAGCAATATCAGACATGATCATATGACAGAGTCTAGAAATAATGGGTTCCTTATCTTCAAAAATATAGTTATTCTTGCACTTCCAAAGATTCCAGATGAAAAATAAAGGTAGATACAGAAGTTGCCCACCCTTTGAAACCCAGGTGGACAGATTTTCAGAAAGAGATGAGGAAAACCAAAGTAAATGGACATCAAAAAAAATTCCCAAGCAGTGAATGGCCTCCTTCACAAAGGAACAACCAACAAAAATGTGGTCAACAGTTTTCGCTTCAATTTTGCAGAGACAACATTTGTTAGGGCCAACCGAACCCCTCTTGTGCAGGTTGTACCAGGTATTTATTTTTCTATTAACAACTAGCCAAATGAAGCATTTCAGTTTCTGAGATATATTGTAACCTCAAACCTTCAAGAGAACATCATCTCTTATTGAAGGCAGATGCTCAGACACTATGAGCTCATAAGCTTTTTTGGCCGATAGCATTCCCAACTTTTTATCAAACATCCAGAGCAAGGAGTCCTCATGATTTCCAATTCTTATGCCACCGTGTGAGAGGCCGTTGACAAAGGATGACCATTGGTCTACCCAAACATCTCCCAAGCTGAGGTCTGTCACTGAATACCAACAATTTAAACCATTAGAAAGACCTTCCAAGTTTTTTTCCTGGGACAGATTTGTAATCCCGTAATCAGTCATATATTCCCGAAGGTCCTCTAGCAAATGGAATGAAGAGTCCAGACCAGCAATCGGATCAACTCCCAGGTGAATTTTCAAACCATTACCCACCTTCCAACCAAGCTGACAAGTGATCCAAGACAAAATCCTTATAAAACCATTCCAGAAGTATGAAGTTCCATTGATAATGAACTTCCAGGATCTGATCCAGTCCTCCAATGTTTTGTTTTAAATGTAATTGAATGTAATAATCCGGCTCCAAATGCCATTCCCCTTAAGTAGCAGCCACATATTCTTTAGTTTAAGTGAGATACCAAACCATTCCAGGTTATTTATACCCCAACCACCGCATTCAATAGGGACTGATATTGCTTCCCATCTAGCCAAATGATATTTTTGATGCCCATCTATACTGCCCCACATGAAAGAAAAGATAGCTTTCCTCAGCAAATTCAGAATAGATTTAGGACATCTGGCCAGGGAAAACCAGTACACAGCAAGTCTCGAGAGAACTGATTTAATAATAAAAACTCTACCTCCTAGAGAAAGTAGCCGATAAGACCAGTTTTTAATCTTATTTTCAAACAACTCCACCATCCAATTCCAGTCTGAGGATTGGTATCCCAAGGGTTTGAGGTGAAACCCCAAATACTTGAAACCAATTTGGATAGGTGCCATACTATAGGGAAGAAGCTAAGCAATTTGGAATCAAATACCTTCATCCACATCCTGATAAAGAAAGGAGGAAATTTCCATGTTGACAACCATACTAGTAGCTGAGCAAAAAAGGCCAAGTGCATCTTTAAATGCTTTCCATTCACTAACAGTAGCAATACCAAATAAAAGGACATCATCAACAAATAACAAGTGAGTAATGGATAGATCATGAGAGTACTGAAATCTTTTGATAAGTCCTTTTTGCTTAGCATCCAGAATAATCCTTCTGAGACTTTCAATAATCAGGATGAAAAGTAAGGGGGATAAGGGACAACCTTGACGAATTCCTCTTGTAGCAGGAAAAAAAATTAGATGGTGTTCCATTAACTAAGACTGCAAAACAAGCATTAGTTACACAACCCATAATCCAATTCACACCAATCAAAGGTAGGCCAATATGGAGGAGCAACAATCTCAGGAAAGTCCAATTAACCCTATCGAAAGCCTTAACCAAGTCAAGTTTTAAAACCATGACATTTGAATTCTTGGTTTTAATAGAGTGCAAAATTTCCTGAGTTATGTCAACTGGTTCAGTAATCTACCTATCCTTCAGAAAACCAAATTGTTGAGCTGATATAGTTCTATTCAATAAAGGCTTTAGACGAAGTGCTACAACCTTGTATATGACCTTTTAAACTAGGTTGCATAACGATATAGGGCGAAAACCAGCATAAGTAGCAGGCTTTTCACACTTAGGAATCAGAGTCAAGAAGGTTGAATTTAGTGCGCCAGGAACTTTCCCACCAATTCTATCTTGTTCAATATCCAAGACTAGTTCCTCCCCAATGAGATAAAAAAAAGCCAAGAAGAATTCAACCGGCCAGCCATCCAGGCCAGGGATTTTATCTTTATTGAAGTCCTTGAGAACAACTTCCACTTCTTGAATAGTTATAAGCTCTAGGAACCGATCTACATCCTCTATCTGAGTTAGAGTGGGGAAAATCCTAATCACCTTCAGTTGATCAAAAATATTAGTAGAGCCATCATCCTGGAAAAGAGCACTAAAATGTTGTTTCCCTAGCTATTTTAAAGGTGCATCCTCTAAGACCACATTATCAGACTTATCATTTAGGGACCAGATAGCATTAGAATTTCGTCTAGCAGATGTATAGGAGTGAAAAAACTTAGTATTAGCATCCCCTTCATTTAACCAGAGCACTCTACTCTTAAGTCTCAGTGAGGTAATCTCATGAGCCCAAAATTTACCTTTCCTCTCTTGAAGATTTTTAATCCTATCAGTAGTTTTAGCAATCAGAAGACCAGAGTCCTTCTGTAAGATATCTGAGATTTCATAGTTTAAATCCAAAATCAATTGTTGTTATAGCGGATTTTACCACACCAGGTGAATCACACTTGTATGGCCTTCCCCTGTCCCTCTGCAGACTCCTTAGACCCCTTGGACCATTTTTTGTCCTTTGATGTTTCCTAGACCATCCCTAAAAACATGTGAAAATTTCTATACGTGACTTTTAAACCCTTAATTGTGTATATACGCGGGTTTGACCTCTAAAACCGCATACATTGGGATGTGTACAAAATCCAAATCCTTTTGGAGTTTTCCTTGACATGGATCTGACTCACTTGTCTCCTGGCCTTCCATATGCCTTGATATCGCTCGGATTCGACCTTTCATTACCCCATTGAAAAGCTATATAAGGAACCCTTTGGATACATTCAAGGCATAAGAGAATTGAGAGCAAAGAAACTATAGTCCATTGTTGCCGGAACGTGTGCTTGAGTCTGCATCCCTTTGTCCCTTGGAGCACTTTGGTGTTCTTCCCAAGCTTACCCTTTGCTTGTGAGCTTGCTATCGAGAGATGGAGGATTGAGGTGGTGAAGACCCAAGTGGGGGATTCAGTTTCTCCGATTCGCAGACGTGCCGACAGAGGTTGTAGTCATTGTAATCTCTGATTTTATATTAATAAAAATATATTTTCCTATCCAATAATGCATGATTGAATGAATATTTTATCCATGGATGATTTAAAATGCTTATACGGTGTTGATTATATATGCTAGAGTAGATCTAACACCAATATATATAGTATGCTTGTCTTGTTTACTTATTGTTGAGGAAGTGATTCATCAATTCAAGCTGAAGTTGGAAAGCTCAACGGGGATCTACTTCAATCGTCTTGAATAAGCTATGAGTTTTGATCCTTTAGTGTTAGATATTTGGTTTCTCTTGCATATTGGAAAGGATTGATTTCTCGAGTCAAGCTGTCTGTTGTGGTACCCCAAGCCATAGGAATTTCTCTCCGTAACAGAATTGGCGACTCGGCTGGGGACATTCCTTGTTTTTCTTGGGAGTTTGGGGGAAACAATGGGCTTGATATTCTTGACTTGCTCTTTGTTTCTCCTTGTTTCTGTGTTGCATTTTATACGATGTTCATCCATTGACACTCCCTTTTATTGGTTTCACCCTTGGCCTACTTTTTACGACTATCTTCTCTGTATACGTAGGTTTTTGGCCAAAAGTCGTGTACATACGCGGATTTTTGGCCAAAAGCCATGTATACACACAGGTTTTTGGCCAAAATCCGCATATAAATGCAGATTTTTGGCCAAAAGTCGCGTATATATGCAGTTGTTCTTTAAACAGTCGCATACATCCTCCCTTTTGGTGAGTTTGATGTTGTGGGAAGTTCTTGGGTGGGTTGTGAGTGTGGTTGGGTCTTCCTTTGGTCTAATGTTGTCTGTTGGATGCTTCTTTTGCGACCAAGGACGGTTTTTTCATTGATTTTTCTTTGAAAGTAGTTTTAGTCATTTATCCTTTTTGCTTTTCCATTAGTGCATTACTCTTTTTTGTCTCGGTGTCTTGCTGGGATTGTGTTTTATACTTGTTGTGGAGACTAAGAGTTTTAGATGACTTTTATTGCATTTTTCATTCTTTTATATTGAAAAATACAAAGTAGTTGCACTCTTAGTTGCATCTTAGATATGGATTTGAGGAGGTACTTGCATTGGATTGCTTGGATGAGAGTTTTATTTAGGCTTTCATATAGGAAGGATTGCATTGACATTCAGAAAGGAATATATATTTATGCATCTCATGTAGCGGCATACTCTGTTTTTCATTTGACAAAGATTGCACTTAGCATTGTTTATTATGGTGTGCACTTTTATTTCACTGCCGAGTCTTCATATCACTAGTTGCATGGCCATTTCCTTTTGAGTAATTATAGCCAACTAAAATCAACGCTTAATTAAAATGGATTACACCTTTTTCTTTTATAGGGTTCACCAACAAGATTAGGTTTTAGGGTCTTGAAATAGTTCATTGTCAGTAAATTCTCCAATACCACTAAACAACAACATGTATGTGTCTGTCCAGGTGAGAGTGTGAAATTCCTTGGGTATAATTAGTGTTTCTCAGGATCCTCCTCTTACAAGGGAGTTAAGCACGAGGCAGTGTGAACGATTATTGATTGGGATGACCCCTAGTCATAACTGAGTAGCACCGGAGATATTTCCAGGATTGTATTCGTATCTTGTGGCTCTTTTGAGAGTTTTGGGCTTTGCTACCCTGCCCATACGGTCAATCCCACCTGGGACTATCTGCCTGAGCATTGATTATATTGAGGTGATCTTAGTTGCCTTACCTAGGATATCGAGGGGGTACTTTGCAGGGGTTATTTTGCGGGTGTCCCGGCCAGGTAGAGGTCGGACAGCATAGTCGCTTTATGCGTTGAAGCTGAGGGCCACTATAATTGGTTACATACCTCCACTTGTAGTGTATGGGAGTTTCGAGCCTCTCCCAGGCGAGACATACCTACTGCATTCGGGAGCTCACATATCCTCCCCTTGGTTTGTTTGTATATTGGCTGTAGATTTTCTTAGGAGTGTGCTCTTTGTGCGCTAGTTGGCCTTTGGGATCGTGGTTACTTGAGTATATTTATGCTCTCTTGATTTCGGGTCCTTTTATTTTTCGGCATGCCTGGTATCCTATCATCCGTCCTTGGTCCTAGTACGAACCCTAGTGTCAGACTTGGGGGCATCACAGCCCCTTACCATGCTCATAGATTTGGGAATGGTCATATTCCATCCTCTACTCCATTTGTGGAGTATTTTTATTCCTTTCGCTTGGTCTTTACACTGGTGGTTACCCTCATGGGGGTGGTAGTGGATGCGTGAACGTTGGGTCTACACCTTACTTTCCTTTTTATGTCCCAGAATTCACCGCATTGTTTCCTTTGGGTGCAGTTGTCATGATCATTCCTCCCTATATCCTATAGTTTGGATTCTTTATTGATTATTTTGGTTTGTTTTGGACTAATATGGTTGTCATGTAGGGTCCAGTTTTTGTACACTCTCTCCGAGGTTTCGACCCGTTCGTTCCTATCATAGGTATCATGTCTAAACTAGCATATAGGTTAGGATTTCACATTTGCTTGCACTTATGCATTGCCTTATGACCATTCCATCTTAACCTTAGGTACGAACCCATTCCATGGTATCACAGAACCTTCATGTTGTTGTTAGAAGTGATATTATGTGAATGGTAGATCTTTCCTATACATGGGTGTCCTAGTTAGCTCCCTTTTGCATTTGGTACCCATGCTGTGAGTCCTCTCTTAGGTCCAAGAGTCCCTTTTAGTCCTGCCATGTCCTTGAGCAAGAGCTTCATACTCCTCTTGAACTTTATGCTGGTCATTTCCCTGGGACTCCCTTATGTCAAGTTGTAATTGCATTATCATGAGCTTTGCCTGCCTTCTTGAGCCTTACACCGGCTTCCCTGACTTTGAATTTTCAGCCATATAGCCTGATCTTGTCTCATGTCTAGCCATGCAGAGCCATCTTTTATATCCTTTGCAGCTTGGTTCCCTATTTTACTGGGAGGGGACTTTCCCCCGAGCGTCGCTATCCTACACATGTATCCTTGCATTGAGCATAGGTATGTTCCACTACTTGGAACTAGTTTGTTTGCCTATATGACACTTGTCTTCTCCTAGTTTGTAACTATAAAGCAGTTTTATTCTTTTTCAAGCTTTTTAAACATTTGAAAAAGTCCAAAAATTTGAAAAAACCAAAAATACAGACAAGGAAAGATGTTATCTTTGGCAGCTGTCGAGTCGTGTCGCCTTCGAACAGAGCACTGTATATCACATCCGTTGGTTGGGTTTATAGTTTGACTTTAGGAGCTATACTCGTTTATCTGAGTTTATCTCCACCGATTGGTTAAGCTTCCAGTTCCCATGGAGCCTCTGTCGATGCCTCCTGTGTCGCAGAGTTGTCCAAGTTTTGTATATCGAGTCTATGCTGCCTACATTCAGTCACTATTCGCTGTTATGCTCTTGTTCGAAAGGAAGTTGAAACTTGAGTCGGCCATTCCTGGTACAGCTACTAGTTCGTGCACCTTATGATCGAGTCCTTCCACATTATACAGCTTTGCTGAGTACCTCGTGTTGGATGATGGGGGATGTCTTAATGCCCTCCTTCCAGCGGATTTCATCCCATCAACCTCAAATAATTTATTCTAGGATTGGAATCTAGAGTTGTTTTTGAGTGCCTTGAGACTTGCAGTCATCAGTGGCATGTTCTCTCGCCATCGATAGTTCTTTGGGAATACATCAATGTCCCCTGATTGATGGATTCTCTCAAGTGTTCGACCTCAACACATTTATTCACACTTGTTAGTTTGCACTCTATTACCTTGATTCCCATTATCATTATTGGTGGGTGATCTCGCGTCTATTAACAGTATACATCAATGACCGGTAATCAGATGATGGACTACTATGTTCGACCTCGACACCTCTATTCACATAGTAGGACTTGTACTCATAGTGGTTTGTGTAGAAGACCTTCCAGATTGGTGGCATCTCTTATATGCTACCTCCTTGATCGTGCTAGTGTTCATGAGATTTTGGCTCTCATGACTTGATTCCAGTATATGTCAGACATTTCCAGCCATTATGGACATCTTGATCTATTATATATCTTGAGCTTTCATGGAGATCATGATCCTGTGTATATCTTCATCATGGAGATTCTGATCTATGTATATTGTACATGGCGATGACTACACATGCCATATTTTGTATCATGCCTATTCATGGCCATTGTACTCTTATGTATCCGGGACTGCTATATGTATTTGCAGTTATATGCAGAGTTGTATCATTGTACTATGCTGATTGGGTGGCTGGTCTTCCATTTGGGATTCTTCATCACTCCACTTCTGGGATGGACTTATAATGTATTTCGGCCATCGTATGACCCCTCTAACCTCACACATTAGGGGGCATCTGTTATAGCGAATTTTACCACACTAGGTGAATCACACTTGTATGGCCTTCCCCTGTCCCTCTGCAGACTCCTTAGACCCCTTGGACCATTTTTTGTCCTTTGATGCTTCCTAGACCATCCCTAAAAACATGTAAAAATTTCTATACGCGACTTTTAAACCCTTAATCGTGTATATACGCGGGTTTGACCTCTAAAACCTCGTACATCGGGATGTGTACAAAATCCAAATCCTTTTGGAGTTTTCCTTGACATGGATCCAACTCACTTGTATCCTGGCCTTCCATATGCCTTGAGATTGCTCGGATTCGACTTTTCATTACCCCATTGAAAAGCTATATAAGGAACCCTTTGGATACATTGAAGGCATAAGAGAATTGAGAGCAAAGAAACTATAGCCATTGTTGCCGGAACTTGTGCTTGAGTCTGCATCCCTTTGTCCCTTGGAGCACTTTGGTTTTCTTCCCAAGCTTTCCCTTTGCTTGTGAGCTTGCTATCGAGAGATGGAGGATTGAGGTGGTGGAGGCCCAAGTGGGGGATTCGGTTTCTCCGATTCGCAGACGTGCCGACAAAGGTTGTAGTCATTGTAATCTCTGATTTTATATTAATAGAAATATCTTTTCCTGTCCAATAATGTATGTTTAAATGAATATTTTATCCATGGATGATTTCAAATGCTTATACGTTGTTGATTATATATGCTAGAGTAGATACAACACCAATATATATAGTATGCTTGTCTTGTTTACTTATTGTTGAGGAAGTGATTCATCAATTCGAGCTGAAGTTGGAAAGCTCAACGGGGATCTACTTCAACTGTCCGGAATAAGGTACGAGTTTTGATCCTTTAGTGTTAGATATTTGTTTTCTCTTGCATATTGGAAAGGATTGATTTCTGGAGTCAAGCTGTCTGTTGTGGTACCCCAAGCCATAGGAATTTCTCTCCGTAGCAATTGTTTCCTTTCACCTTTTTTCTTCCTTTCCTAGCTCTTCACTGTACTTTTGAGTCTGCCCAGCTTAAGAGAGAAAGAGTCCAAATGAGTAAGAGGACCTGAGGTCAGAGGATCCATCTAAGAAGAATTAACCAGTGGAGAAAATTCATCTCCCAATAGCCAGGCTCTATTAAATTTGAAAGAATAACATTGAGCAATAAGTCGCAAGCCCCATTCCAGGAAAATAGGATAATGATCATAGACATCTGAAGGAGTAACCCAAGATCTATAGTGGGCCAGGTAGGGCAGAAGATAGTCAGATAATAAGAACTGATCAAGTATTTTTCTTATACCTACATCCCCTTGCCTATCATTCCTCCAGGTAGGGCCAGGAGAGTTCAATGAGAGATCAAACAGATTGTTATTGGTAATAAGCTGGGTGAAATAGGAATCCATGGGGTTAGACCTTGCATGAGTACCCCAAAATTCAGACGAGGAGATAGTGAAATTAAGATCACCAGCCAGATGTAAATTAGGTAAGGACAACAAACCACCAGCCAAAATGTTATCCCATAATACTGTTCTCTGGGCATAAGGCCCATAGCAGTTTATAATGGTAAAGATTTCATTCATCCCTCTAATACTATCCCTGAGCACAATGCCAGCAATTCAGGAAAAGGCCTTGCAGCAAACCAGGCGAGGGTTCCACCCTGCAAGGAGTCCACCAGAAATTCCTATAGCATCCAGAGCACAGAACTCCCACCCTAGTTTTAATTTTGAAAATAGAAAGACTGACTAAGGAAAGGTACACATGGTTTCTTGAAGTAAAATCATGTCCAGATTTAGATCAGATAACAAAGAGCCAAGGGCTTTTTGTTTGGAAAGCCCTCCAAAACCCCAAATATTCATGGATAAAATTTTCATGGGGAACCTGACCCTTCAGGTGTGCTTGCTCTAAGAACCTGTGAGTTGGATGATGAAGTACAAGTCTGTCTAACTGCATTATTTAACCTTAGAAAGATAGGTGTATAATTGCCCAAATTTTCAAAGTCCACAGAGGAAGGCTTTTTAGCCTTACGAATGGTCACATTTTTTAAGCGGATGGAGTCCAAGGGAAGCGTGGAGGGAGATATCGGTGACTTATCAAAGAATATCGAGAGAATATTTAGGAGGGAGGGATCCAAGAAAGCAGGCTCTTCTCTGGGATTGGAGGGTAAGGTGTTCATAGGTGAACCAAAAGAGTCGAGAGAGGGAGAGGTATGGGAGGCCGAGGGAGCAGGGAGTGAGGGATAATGTTCCAGGGTAAAAGGGGGAGGCCCTTCCTTTGGTAGGTCATCAGAAGAAGGGTGGGGATCCAATATAGAATGCTCCAGAGACACAGCAGGAGTCATAGGGTGGGAGTAACGAGCACAAAATTCAATGTCTTCAATATACATGAGCTCACCTTTGGAGAGTCCTTCATAAGGAGTTGGTGAGGAGGAGACATAAATATCGTCAGTAGAGCCGACTAAGGGTTCGAAAGGGGGGGTACTATCCTTAGGTGAGGGAGAGACCGGACTAGGACAAGGACTAGGACTAGGCATAAATCCCCTCTTAACCGGACGACCCTTGAGGAGAAGAGCACAAGAATTGCGTAGATTCCCTGTCTCATGGAAGTAGTTACACCTAAAGGGCATGTTAAGGTAATCAAGCCTCTGTGTAATAACATGTTCCCCACATACAATCTCGATCTCAGGTAGTAACCCTTGATAAATATCAAGCTCAACCAAGACCTTTGCAGTCCTCTTGTCGAATAACAAGTGAAAGTCTTTCTTGAGGGAAACAAAGCGCCCCATCGAGTTTTCCAAGCCTGTGAGGATATCCTTATTCCACAGAGGGAAAGGTAACGCAGGAAAGAGAACCCACAAATGCCAGATAGTGACTCTTTCCATAAGCAGATCGAAGCCAGAATGTTAGCGGTTCAAGACAAGAGAACCCTTCTGGATAGTCCACAGAGATCCCAAGATATGGGTGGCATCAGACTCTTCGATAAACACTAAAACCAACCAGTTATTTGCTAAAAGACTAACAGTGGGCACATAGTGTATAACATGTTTCCAATGAATGGTCACCCATTCAACCCATTCATCCTTCGTCAAGGAGCAGTATTCCTGTCTACCAATAAGGGCACGGTGACAAAGGGTATCAACTTTGTCCAAGTAAACATCATGACCTAAAAAAAATCAACGTTTTTGGTCAAGAGCCTTAAGAGACTTTTCCTTCTGGTGAGCACGTCCAAGGTTTTGTGAACGACTCCTCAAAGGGTCCCCACCAACCATCAGAGAGGCATTAGGGTTTCCTGAGGTCTACATGAAGCATCCAGGAAGTCACGGATAAATCACAGGAGCCTCGGGGAAGCAGCAATCCCAACGGACAAAGACAAACTCCACCCAAGTCACAGTACCGGACAGTGTGCTAAGCGCCAATGCAGAGCGCTAGGAACCAAGGCAGAGTGCTTAAACCCAAGGTAAGCAATACAAAAACAGGGTCAACAAGGGAAAAACCCTCACGACTTGCCAGTCAAAACAACAACCAAGGCTCAGACAAGGGGCACACACTAACAACCAGGGTAACCGACAGATACCCAACTGACAAAAAAAACAAACAAACAGAGGGCTAATTCCCACTTTTTTTAAACATGGTTGGTACTAACCCTCAGAGTCGAGGGGGAACTCCATGTGGTGTGGCCAGAAAACACCCAAAAACGCTTAGAAAAATTGAATACACCAAGCCCCAAACCTAGAACAAAAATAAAAAGGCAAAGAAAATGGAAAGTACCTAAGCCAGAGCGCATCATTATTTCGAGTGCCTTCGACCGCTTAGGTCAACCAAGGCGACATCACCCATCAAATCCGGAGCCATGCAGAGAGTGATACCACCCAAAGTCACCACAAACAGTCCGTTGAACTCGCATAATCAACCCACCAGAGTGAGTGGACAGACACCGCGCAAAAATTGTGTCAAACAACGTGCATGTCCAAAAAAACCCAAAAGGTGGCCGACGAACCCACAAGACAGCAGACCAGAAAACTCCAAGCCACAGGAAACAAACCGTGACCAACAACCGTTACATGCCAACAATCTCAAGAAACTACCAGTTAGGGCAGTAGGCAGACAATACAGTCTCAGATACCGACACCAGGGCAACTACAGCCCAAGCTTTCCTACAGCCCAAGCTTTCCAATTTACATTTAGGTAAGTTATTTATTTTAATTTTCATTCAGAAAGGGTTTTCCATCTATGTGAAGGTTTGCCATCTCTGTGAAATCACTTTCTCTTATAGTGTCTTGCTTACATACACTTGACAAGCTTTTTGAGCACATGAACAAGATTTTAAAGTAAACCAAAATTATCCTTCTTAAAGTTCGATAAACCAAACTTACTCTAAGTAAACTTAATCATCATCTTCATCATGAATTATTTTATTTTTGACATTGTATTTATTTCTATTAAAAATATGTTGTAATTTATTAATTATGTTATTTTGTAAAAAAATCATTTTTTATATTTAACATTATATTTATTTAAATTAAAAATAAGTTCTAATTTATTAATTATATTATTTTGTACATTTACAAAATATTATAAATATCTTACAAGAAGAAATTTATAAAATTTTATAAAACGAAAATGGAGAAAGTGTGCATTTACACAACCCAAAAATAACAAAGATTAAAAATAAAACGCCTTTCATAAATAAATCGTTACCCTGTTATAAGAGCATTATAAGGCCATCATTCAAGCGGTCAAACCTTCAATTTGATTACCGGGGATTCATCAAAATTAATAAGATAAAATACTTTTTTTTGTTCGAATAAAATGCGAAATGGAAGCAACATATTTCTACATATTTTCGAAAATAAGAATGGACTATCTAGGTATTTGTGCACTTTGAGAATTACAATGTTTTCAAATTAAGAATACTGTAAATTTCAAATTAAGAATACGGTAAATTTCATTTTTAAAGTGAAGGTGTTTTTGACATCTGAAACTGAGAATTTTTAAGGTTAAGTTTCATTTTTAACGTGTTGTTGTATTTAATACTGGAAATTTTTTAAAGCGATATACATCCCCAAAAATTGATAATCCATTAACTCCAATTTCCAAGTTTAAATAACCGATTGGATTGCTAATCAATTAAAATTTAGTCTGAATATGACATATTCAAAATATGATAATCCATTAATATGATAATCCATTAAGTCAAATAACAAACTAGATTACTAATGAATTGACTGAAAAAGATCTCATACATTAAAAGAGTTGAGCTGTCATGGCAGAGATATCATGTCTTGGCAAGAGCTAAAGACCCAGCTGCAGAATCTTAAAGAGTTTGTCAGAGAGTCTGCAGTGAGTTGATCCACTTGTTAAAATATTTAATCAACTACATGTAACAATAGGCATACGGGCTACAAATAACAAACTAGATATTTCAAAGTTCTGCTCCCTGAAATATGAGGATGATACCAACATTTTATTTAAAGAACAAGAAGGATGATATACGCATATGCGAAATTCATTCTTCATGCACAGAGTTATTCCCAACTTTGGCTCAGCCATCACATCCATTTAACAACAAATCAGCCTTAAAATTCTGCTACTTGAAACAACAAATCATCCTGAAAGTTCTGCTCCCTGAAATATGAGGATGATACAACATTTTATTTAAAGCACAAGAAGGATGATATACGCATACCTATACATGCGAAATTCTTGATCGTGGATGTAAGGTGACCAGCAATCCATTCTTCATGCACAGAGTTATTCCCAACTTTGGCTCAGCCATCACATCCTTCACCATTTGCATACGATATCGGTAAAGAAGAGATGCTGCCACCCATTTCATAAGCAAAAAAGCAAAATCCTTGCCCAAACAAACTCTTGGTCCTGCATTAAACACTGGGTATTTATAGCCCCCTTCTGGTACAAACATGCCGTCTCTCAGCCATCTCTCGGGCTTGAATTCCCTGCAATCTTTTCCCCATATATTCTCCGTCCTTCCCACGGAGTATATTGGGACAATGAGATTTGTTCCCTTTTTCAAACATACCCCGTTGGGCAAAACCTCGTCTTGTATCACTTCCTTATAGTTTATAGGAAGCGACGGATATAGTCTTAATGTTTCAGACAGCGCAGCATGCAAGTACTGCATCTCCTTCACGTCTTCCACAGTAAACCCTGTGAAGCTGCAGCTAGTGGGATTCGAACCTCGTCTTCTGATGACCACGATCTGCCGTAATTCTGACAAAATGTTTTCTTCTACGTTTGGATTTTGAATAAGCAGCCAGAAGAACCAGGAGAGCGCAATGGCAGTAGTGTCCCGCCCAGCTAGAACGAAGTTGATGCACATGTCTCGGATCACTTTATCAGATAGTAAATGACCACCATCGCCACGAAGCATCATGACATTAGACAACATGTCACATCGTGCAACATTTTCGTTATCTTGGAGTAATTCTTGTCGTCTCAGCCTGATGATCTCGGCAGTAAATTCATCAATGGTTTGCAGAGAGGCCTTGAGCTTTCCTTCGCTGCCAATGCCCAAAAACCTCATTGTTTTCCATATGCTACGAGGAATGATGAACCGCATGATGATTGCATCCATTGCTTCTTGAAAAGCCTTTGCTATGTCAAGTACAATATCTCGTCCATTAAGCGGAGTGAGGGAACCCAAATCCAGTCCAAGAGCAACAGTACACATGTTGTCCAAAGCAAAACGAATGAGTAGCTCCTGAACATCCACGGCAGAACCAGTTTGGCTTGCATTTTCGAGCTCTGTGAGCAGTTTGCAGTGAATGGATTTATCGATTGTGGCAATCATGTGTTTTTTATGGGCTGGCGAGTGCAAAAATGAACTCATCGTCTTCCTTCCCCACGCCCATAGTTCGCCGTCTATGTTGAGGATTCCGTCGCCCAGTAGATCGTCGAAAATGAATTTATAATAACTTCCTTTGGGAAAGCTGGAAAACTGGGTTTTCAAGATGAACTCTATATTTTTGGGATCTGTAGTAACGAAGGAAAACATGTTTGCTAGCCAAGGAGGCTTGAATTCCAACGATCCGCCACACTCCCTGAGCACCTGGGTAGCCCAGTCATATATGTCATTTATATGAAGAAACACAGATGGAAGCATACCCAGCACTGGCCAGATTGGAGGACCCCTCATCTTCTTATGGAGTCCTATCATATAGTGCCATAATATTGCTGCAAATAAGCTTATCACAGAAATCACCAGTGCACAATGAATCGGCTGAAACAAACTATCCATCCTTGTGAAGATAAGGAATCAGAGCAAAGCCAAGTACAGCACCCACTGTGTATAAATCGCTTGAAAGCAGCACCGAATCCTCGAGAAAGTAGCTATAATAATTGGGGTAAATGTTTTGCTGTTGTCACACATGCCCCTTCTCACACCTAAAATAGCAGCGGCACAACTGTGCAGGAAGATGTGATACTCTAGAACCAACTCCTATTGCTATATAAAGTTTGTGAGAATGATGCTTTTGTCCTCGTAAATTCATAGCCTTTGCTCAAGAGTCATAAATTCAGACATGGAATTTCACGTTTTTTCTATCTAGAGATGTATTTGACAACTTGTTAGAAAATTGGAACGTCATAAAAATGGTTAAACGGGTTAAGCCATCAAATTGAGGTTCAACTATCATAAATTTATAGGTCAGTGCACTATCTATAGGTTGCCACTTGCATTCTATGTTCACAAGTGATCCATGACAAGCAGCTTCTTTGAGAGGAAACACATTTTCATCTTTCTTCTTCTAGATGCCTTTGTTCACTGCATTTGTTCCTTCCGGGTAAAGGCTGGTCATTGAATATCATACAGAGGTAGCAGATGGGTGAAGGAGAACCTCGTGCAGAGGTACCTACCGGGTAAAGGCTGGTCATTGAATATCATACAGAGGTAGCAGATGGGTGAAGGAGAACCTCGTGCAGAGGTACCTACGCAGCACCAAGATCATGTGCATTGTAATGGGCAATGAAGTCTCCATGCAGGGAAACGATATGCTCTTGACAACCAATCTCTTTCTTTTATGAGACTGCTTCTTGATTCTGTCCCAAAGATCGTTCGTTAATGCCATATTTTTCCAACAAGGATGGATGGCCCAGATCAAATCTTGTTGGACTACAATCCCTTCCAGCCAAATCCAGGAACAGTCAATGAAGCCACTATGTAATCATGCTCCATGCCCAGGTTGACACTAATTCTTTGGTGCTATCGCCCAGTTAAAGCTTACCTTTGAAGTAAAGATTTTCAAGATTGGATGGCCCTCCAAGGAAGCTCAGACAAAGTCGGCACTCTACGAGAAAATGCACATATTTATAATGTCCAATTCTTGGCACTGAACCAAGAGACTTTCATGTGTAATGTCCAGTTCTTGGCACTGAACCAAGGGACTTTCATGCGACCATCACTGAGACCAGAAACCCATACCTTTTCCCTCCAACAAGATTCACTTGCCCTACAAGCTATTTCTATGATTTTGCTATAACATTTCAATACTTATGTATTATGTTGGTGGTATACAAATGTATTAGAGCCTCAAGTACAAATATTGTATATTATAACCCTTGGTTTTGTGATGACTTCAAGTTAATCAAAATTGGGTAAATTGCAAGTATTTTACTTGCTCTCTCAAGCACAAGATGGATAAGATTGAAACTTTTCCTTAGGTTTAGGAATCTAAAATGGGTTTGTAACTCAAGAGATTTGATTCTCTTAGAGGCTTGATAGAGCTAGAGTTAAGATGGATATATGTAGTTATAGATGTATGTTAAGGTTTTTTAAAATTACCTGATATGATTTTTATTCTTTCTCTTCTTAGGTTGTATGGGTTCATGCTTTGGGATATATAAAAATCCAGTCTCAACAAATACACGGTAACCATGTGGGCATGCTCCATAATTCAAATAGGAAATTCAGGGAATATTATTCCAACACGGGTTCCCAGACCGACCAATATTATAACAAGTTCGTGCATATTGGGGGTTAAATTATTTAAAAAAATCAAAACAATATATTGGGGGTGTATTAAGGGTCCAGTTTACTATATAAATATGACAATATGTTGGGGTCTTTTTATTGTAAAGCAACGAGCGCACTATGGGAGAAGTGCGTCGTGGGAGGGAGCATAGGGTTTTTGCACTGTGGGAGGGAGCACAGGGTTTTCGATCGTGTTGGAGGAGCACCAAGGCATAGGGTTTTCGAACCGCGTCGTGGGAGGGAGCACAGGGTTTTCAGTCGTGTTGGAGGGGCACCAAGGCATAGGGTTTTCAGCCGTGTTGGAGGAGCACCGTGCATGTTTACTTGGATGCTTCCCTTGCTTGGGAGGGAGCATAGGGTTTTCGATCATGTTGGAGGAGAACTGCGTAGGTTTAATTGGATGCTTCCCTTCCTTTATCGTTTCATTGGATGCTTCCCTTGCTTTAGCGTTTCAACATATATTTGACCTTCCCCAGACATGCAATGCTGAAGGAATTCATAATGCTCAACATCTGTTCTTTTTGACCTAAGGTACTTTACCCTTTCTGGGTTTTCAGCCGTGTTGGAGGTTTGAGGATCACTGCACCCTTTTTGGGTTTTCAGTCATGCTGCAGGTTTAAGGAGCACTGTGCAAGAGGGAGAAGCTGAGGTTTTCAGCCGTGTTGGAGGTTTGAGGAGCACCACGCAAGAGGGTGAAGCATGGGTTTTCCTCCTTGTTGGAGCTTTGCTCTTAGGTCTCCCTCGGGATTTTAATACTGAAAAGGTACTAGCCCTATCTGACCATCTATGTGTAGAGTTTTTTTGAAAGGTCCCATGTTTTTTAAAAACATGAATTGTGTTCCACTCTGTTCATTGTTTCATGAACTTGGATTGTGTTTTGTTTGCTCTTTGTAGCTGATTTGTCAGTGTTGTATCACTCCCAATGTTTATAAGACATATGCATTTCAAACATATGGAAACATTTCAGGCAAGTGTTTAGTTTTGAAAATGTGTCCTGTAATGCTAGACTAAGTTTCTGAAATGTTATAGCCCAAACATAGTGCATTTTTGGCCCAAACAGGGAGTCTTTTGGTCCTAGAAGCCATGAATATGGAATATCTATTCCATCCCCAACTACTTGAAATAGCTTGTTTGCAGGGGTGAGACTACCCACGAGGGGAAAAACATGTTTTTTAGGGGATTTAAACTTTGGTGGGTGGAGTAGCACCACCCCTTCTTAACCATTGAAACAAGGTCTTGTTGACAAATGCTCTAAGAAATGAGAATGAAATTCTTCCATATAACAATGGTTTAATAAATGAGGCCTCCCTGTTCATCTATGTGCATAATTTTTTCTGAAAACTGCAATATGAGGCCTCTCCATTCATCATCAACTTGAATTGTATTATGTTTTGTTCTTTGTCGCTAATTTAACAGTCTTCTGTGTTCCCTTTACTGTTATTACAATATGATTTGCTAGCTTTATATGTGCTACGGTATATTCAACATTACGTCTATATAATCAAGACGCGCAATTTCTTTTAGTTTTTTCGTAGCATTGTACACACTGTTAAATATTAGGAAAAACTCAAAAGATAACTACAAAATCCCGAGTGTAGAAATTTGATTTATTTCTCAAGTGTCTCTTTTTCTTGCTAATCTTTTGTTGTAATAGTGTTGACACAACCCTCTTTAGTGAAGCCCCTAGTTGTAACTATATATCCCTTTGTACCCCTAGTTGTATACAAATCTTGCAATTGGAAGAGGATATTTAATCCACGCGGCTTTTTAGAAGCAGACACATGATGTATCTAAGGCTTGACCAGTCCTACAACTTCTTAGCAAACCAATCCATACTTTGAGAAAGCTGTGGAAAGTTGGCCGCGTTTTGTTCAACAAAAACCTAGAGTCAGTGAAAGGAGAGAATCATGATTCAAAAAAATCTCTATGTGAGGAAAAATAGGTACACTTAGTACTAAATATGGAACCCATCTACTTTTCACTTTACTTATTAAGCCAAGGATCATGTAAATTTATGAGGTGTTGTGCACTATGTATGCAAAGGTCAAATCCGAATTACTAACCCTAATGAAAATTGTGATAAAACAAATTTTCAACCTTAATAGTTCATTCTAATTCATCCATTATGCACTTAGAGCCATCACTTGCACTCCTATCTCTTCTGATAGTAAGTAGAAGAACATATGAAGGTATAGGGTCACTTATTGTATGAGGAATAAATTAAAGATAATGTTCCTAATCCAATTAACATGTGATGATTATGGATTAGTCAACCCTTATAACACTAAGTATGATATACTAGATTCATGTGATCCACATTAAATTACTAAACATTGAAATTTAAACATAGGAAAAGAGAGAAATTAATTGAAATTGTTGTTAAAATAAGTATAGGAAATAAACGCACTGCTAGAAATAAAAGTAAATATAAACTACAAGAGTTTTTCTACTTGCAAAACCAAAAAATGGTAGGAAACAAAATGATGATAGGGGTTCTTGAGGTATTTCCTTGAGTAGGTCCTACACAAGGAGGTTCCTCGAACCCTTGAGGAAACTCAAACACTCAAAACTTGAACAAACATTGTGCACTTTATTTATAAACTATTATGTAATATGAGGTTTGAATTTGTTGTCTTGACTACAATTTAAACTCTATTGAACAATAGCAAGGAAAATGCAATAACAATACCAAATATCTTACTCTATCAATTTTATCCTATTTCTACTTGAAAAGAGTCCTATCTAACCTATCAAATCAATCTCTTGATTAGTGGGAGTTGTTTCTTAACTTCCTAAATTTCCACACGTTGTTAGAGATTGTTTTCCCTCCGACTCAATTTAAATCCTTAAGATCAATACGAGATCGAAGCGCTCAAGGTTTTTATTGCTATATCCAAGTGCTAGTAGCTTTAAACGTTGTCAATGGACAATATATCTTAAATTTCTAAACCATTCAACAAGTAGTTTTTGGCAATAAGTGAAGGAGATATACTTGTCTTGGTAATCAAATACCTTCGCCAAGGTTAAAATATTCCCTTCTTGTAGACCACACTAGCTAAATATTGAAATCACACAAAAACATCAAAAACACTTTAAGACCAAGCATATATAACATTTAACTTGAGATGAAGCAATATCACATCTAATTAGATAAGCACAAGTCATAATATCTACATTGGTCATCAAAAGAACTAATGTTTTCTAAGAAGATCTTAGATTATAAGGGAAAATGTATTAAATTTAGACATAAGATGGGATATGAAAAGTGATAATTTGGAGGTCCATCAACCATGCAATTGGATTATTTTGAACTTGGTGTCCTACAATGGTGTCAGTAATCCCTATATTTTTTTCTAATCCAAGATGTGCATCACTACATTAATGAAATTTCCAAATTCTTGAAATTGAAAACTGTGTATAAATTTCAATGCCTGTGTTGAAGAAGATAAGGTTTGCAAGGTCCTCAAGATAGAGAATCAAGTGAAAAAAATATCTAATCATACTAGTGGGTTTCCTACAATAGTACTTGGTCAAATATTTCATGGCATTAACTAAGGAGGATAGACCACACCCTTAGTTGTATTACGTGATTCCTTCATATGCGAGAGTGATCTACCTAAATATTGTTCTCTACGTACTATATCAATAACACAACCAATAAAATTATGTAAGGTTGGTTTTAGGTCCACCTAAGGGGCTTCCAATATATCCAAAGGTATGTGGAAGACAAATACATATATAGGTGTTATTTGATGCAATTCAACTTGAAGGGTTACCAACAAAGGTTACAAGGAGAGAATCATGATTCAAAAAAGGCTCTATGTGAGGAAAAATAGGTGCACTTAGTACTAAATTGTTGCAGCTCCTAGTTATCCACATAGTCATCGTCAATTTGTCTTTTTGTAATCAAGGTAATTTGTTGTTCTAGAAAGCCACAAATTGGAGTAATAAAAAACTTGCACCAATTCACTGATACTCTTAGATCAGGGTGATTTCTTAGTGATACAAAGAGATTCGTGTCGATTTATTAGTATCTCATAGATGCAGCGTTTATGTTCAGTTTTAGGAGAGGGATGAACAACGAAATCCAAATTCTATGTATTCAGGACCTTTTTAAGCCTTCAAATAGCAATGATACCTCATCTCTAGCCAACCAAAAACATCATCAACTATTCTGGGCACATTTTAAGCGTCTTTATGGTCAAACATGGGCATGCTGGTTATAATTGAAACTGTTTTTTCCTCCTTTACATCAAAAAATTGTCTATTCTCAAGTTTGGGTAGTTCTAGGGTATGTACGTACATTTCTAGGGTATCTACATGATAAACTGTTGCATCCCATCAATCTTCCAGTTTTGTAGAAACGAGTAACAGTCCATGCTTCTGTGGCCACGAGTATGAAAACATGACTGAATATTTTTTTATTTTTATTTTTTAAATTTTGGATGAAAGATAATTGCTATCTATAAAAGGAAATGGGATAAAGCTTCACCCCGAGTCCTCGATTATTACATAGAAGGATCCCAATTTTTCACTTTTGTACAACAGGTGCCTGCTAGGAAGGAATTATTTTGTGCAATGGGTATCTGGGTAGGAATTAGGAATGAAGTAAAGGGATGCATGCTTGACCAGCCCTACAACTCCTCAACAAACTATGCACTTGTGTTCTCAGCATAGTTTTAGAGGAATGATATTAATGATTATCATGTGGCTTTATTTCAAGGAATGCATGTGATTTTTTGCTTCAGAATTGTATGAAATTACCTAAGGAGGATATACCACACCTTTAGTTGTATTACCTGATTCCTTCATATGCGAGAGTGATCTCCCCAAATGTTGTTCTCTACGTACTATAACAATAACACAACCAATAAAATTATGTAAGGTTGGTTTTAGGTCCACCTAAGGGGATTACAATATATTCAAAGGTACGTGGAAGACAAATACATATATAGGTGTTATTTGATGCAATACAACTTGAAGGGTTACCAACAAAGGTTCCAAGGAGAGAATCATGATTCAAAAAAGGCTATATGTGAGGGAAAATAGGTACACTTAGTACTAAATTACTGCAGTTCCTGGTTATCCACATAGTCATGGTCAATTTGTCTTTTTGTAATCAAGGTAATTTGTTGTTCTAGAAAGCCACAAATTGGAGTAATAAAAAGCTTGCAGCAATTCACTAATACTCTTAGATCACGGTGATTTCTTAGTGATAGAAAGAAATTATTGTCGTTTTATCAGTCTCTCATAGATGCAATGTTTATGTTCAGTTTTAGGAGTGGGATGAACAACGGAATCCAAATACTACATATTCAGGATATTTTTAAGCCTTCAAATAGCAATATTACCTCATCTCTAGCCAACCAAAAATATCATCAACTATTCTGGGCACATTTTAAGCATCTTTATGGTCAAACCTGGGCATGCTGGTCATAATTGAAACTGCTTTTTTCCTCCTTTACATAAAAAAATGTCTATTCTCAGGTTTGGGAGGTTCTAGGGTATGCACGCACATTTCTAGGGTATGTACATGATAAACTGTTGACTCCCATCAAACTTCCAGTTTTGTAGAAACGAGTAACGTTCCATGCTTCTGTTGCCACGAGTATGAAAACATGATTGAATAATTTTTTTTATTTTTTATTTATTTTTAAATTTATGGATGAAAGATAATTGTTATCTATAAAAGGAAATGGTATAAAGATTCACCTCGAGTCCTCGATTATTCCTTAGAAGGTTTCCATTTTTTTACTTTTGTACAACAGGTGCTCCTAGGAAGGAATTATTTTGTGCAATGGGTATCTGGGTAGGAGTTAGGAATGAAGTAAAGGGATGTGTTTGTCTTATGTTTTTTTAGCCTTGTTCTATAGTTGATTGTTTACTTTAGACTCTCTCTCCTTCATGATTTCTTTTTAAATCTTTCTTTAAAACTCTAGGTTAGTTTTCCTTTTATTTCATGCATTACATATATATTAAGTTTCTTTAGCCAAGCTCCAATAGATGATTAAGTCTTCATTTAAAAACATTATGTATGGTTATTAATATGAGCTAGAATCACATGACAAAGACTCAAGACATAGGTATTCTACCAGCCTACAAAGAAGATATTGTTGATGTAGATGATAATGAATTAGTACAGAGGAATCACTCTTTCCACGAGAGGATGAAAGCAGTGAAGTTCAATGGTCAACATGGAAGCATTCGTGATAAGCAAAACAAATCAGAGGAGACTAGTTTTGTAGTGAACTAAATTCATAGATTGCAAACATTAAATGATAAAGAGGCAAATTTGATAAGCAACAAGTCTCGGGATAACCCTAGCAGAGGCAAGAATGCTAGAGAAGGTTCTCGTTCTCCCATTAGTATACTAGAATACAAGCTAAAAGGATGGGATTCAGGATTCAGTCTTCCCTCTACTGGTATTAATGCACATGTTGATGATGAGCATGTTGAAGCTGTTGATATTGATGACAGAGAAGGAATAACTAATTATCAAATTGTATAACCTGAATGGTCAGTTCTGATGGATATTTTCACAAAAGAATATTAGTACTCCAATTGTCACGGCTAAACTCATATGTGCCAATGATGAAATCCTGCAAATGGACGCGAAGGTGTTCCTCGTCAAGCCTGCTCGAATTGCCTGACTAATATCTGTATTGAATTTTAATTTCAAACAACCAGCAATAATGGTCTTCAATGATAAGGCCATTGTGACAAAAGGAGCTAGGAAAAAATACAATCTGAATGGTGGAGCAGAGAAAAGTGCTTAATACCCCTCGTGCTGAAAATAAGTCGAGAAGAGAACTGTTCGATGCCCTTCGTCGGGAACTTGAAACACCTGTGTTGGATAAGGCTTTGAAATCAGATTGGGATTTGATTTTAGCAAAGGATGGTTGGGTAAAGAGATCGATAATACAGTTGAAAGTGTTTATTGCCGATTAAGTGGTCGAGAGTTACCAGCAACATCTTCTGGAATTACTCATCTTTCTTTACATGAAGAAAATGCTAGTGGGTCTAGTAAGAAGCAAACTTTCACGACAATGAATACAAATGATACCAATGAACCTGCAAATCATGTTCACATGAATACTCCAAATATTTTTCTTCAAACAATTGGTGCATCACATGGAAATGAACAAACTCATTTCGGCGCCCCAGCGGCCGCTCCTCATATGGTCCCTTCTGTAGCTTCTCCTCATATGATCACCCCAGGTCCTGGAGTTGGTCATGCTATAAATTCCATGAATGCACCATGGAATGCTAGCCATTTCAAATCTTAGATTTCAACGGGCTATCATCAAATTGTTCTAAGTCTGGTTACTGTCAAGTAGCTCAATGGCAAACACAAACAGATATTGGAAGGCCGTCTAAGACTACCAAACAATCAGAGAGGATACTCTTGCATTAAATCCAAAGGATCCGATAATTTCTCACTATATGCGGGAAATTTTGGGAGATCTTTATAAAGATCTTGCATACAAAAATACTTATCACTAGTTAAGGAGGAGAACGCCCAGGTGCTAATTCCCACAACTATGTTCAAAATTTCAAAATGTCAAACCGCCTATCCTCATCGAAAGCTTTAATAACTACAAATGTATGGGATCAAAGAAGTTAACAAATATTTGAAAGACCAGATTCGAGGGGAAATTAGTTACTGAGTGATAATGATGGACTGATCTATTTTTCTAGATCTACATTCTTAGCAACAATTCCACCATTATGAGTCATGAGGGTAACTTATACATAATTGGCAGAGCACCTGGACAACCAATGCTATATATTTGAAGAGATCGAATATGAGGTGGCAGAGTATATCCAAGTTCAATAGTCGGAGAATAACTTCATATCTTTTGCAATTAATTTGAAATCATTTTGGTGAGACTTTTTTTTGTTGATGTAATCTTCTATAAAAGTCTGTCATTTGTAATGAAAAGGGAGACACAGATGGAAGTCGAGAGACTAGAACTTATGCAGAACTACAATACTTTATGGGTAATATCTTTTTGTTTTATGAATGATTAATGTCTATCTGGAGCTAGGTTTTGGACTTATATTATGTTTATGTTCATTGGTTATGTTTGAACCCTGGTTTATATTGCAGTTATGTAGATGTCTTCTATATAGATGTTATATTTACTTGTGAATTTTTATGTTTGTATGAGATTTGGGATGTTATTTCAAATGTCTGTACTTTTATATATTTTACAATTATAAACTGTTTGTTTATTATTTCTATATATATATTCATAAAACCTTGTTTCAATTGCTTAAAACTGTGCCATCATTCGTACTGCAAATTTGCTTCCTTATACATATTTGTACCTGATGTTATCACATCATTGTATCTCTGTGTATGGTTCTTCCTATATCTGATTCTTATATTGTTAATCCAAAAACCCAAAAAGTTATTTTTGTATGTTGAGGTGCCTGAACACTGCTGACCCCGTAGTCTAGGTAGCAGACTTTAGGGAAAAAATCTTTTGGCGACCATACTGGGGAAGAAGCATATAAGTTATTCCTTGGTTTGATAATGATTAGATCCAGTCTTTGATGGTGAAAAAGGGCTCGTCACACACTTTAGACTACATTCTTTCACGAGGAGGCTCCATGATTAGAAGGCTCCACTGGAGGAAGGGACCCATTGATAAAAAAAGAGATGAAGAAGCTAAATGGAAATACTAGGTATTATCTTGCTTGTTTCCTCTATGAAATTTTGCTTTTCTTTCTCAGCTCATTTCTACTTTTCCCTTCACACATTAAGAGGATCATCTTGTGTTTTGTTTATTCGGATGATCATCAATCTACTTTTGTACATCCATTTTTAGAAGAAAAAAATTTGCAGCCTCATCATGTTATTGATGTTGATCCTATATCTTCACCCCATCCTGCTCATAAGGATGAGCTTTGTATTCAAATTCTTTCTGAGTTTAATCAGCCATGCAACCTCGAGGAGATTAAAACTTATTTGAAGCCTTCTTAGATCTCAGCACCTTATGCCTTTAAAAATGAACCTTGCCATCAGCCTATTAATTCTCATGTTCAGACTACTAATTTTCAAGCTCAAATCAGAAATAAGTTGTTTAAACCTTTGAGGCTGCCATATCACCTTAATCCTTATCCTCTTGATTTCTGTGAATATCTTCCCTGGTTTTCTGGAGAACATCATGTTTCAGCTGAAAAGCACTTGGAAGCTTTTCACAATTTCATTAATAATTTTGAAATGGTACATGAGGATGTTGTTTTGAGGTCGTTCTCCAAATATTTGGTGGGAGATGCTGCTTTGTGGTTTAATAATCTAGAAGTTGGTTCTATTGGTTCATGGGCTGATTTATACAATACTTTTTCAAGATCTTGGGGTGAGAACAAGTCCATTGATTAGTACCTCATAGATTTTCATACTTTAAGGAGAGGGGAGGAAGAAGCTTTGGTTGTCTTCAACAGAAGGTTTTACAGTGTTTATCATAGTATGCCCTTGGAGATCAGGCCCACTGAGATTGCTACCATGGTATATTATGCTATGGCTCAGCATTCAGATCTTGTTCTTTTCTTGTTAGAAAGGAAATCATCATCTTTAAGACAATTGTTTGAATATGCAAAAGGAGTGGAGGAGAACATCCGTGCTTCCAGAAGGGTGCAAGATCCAGTTTACTTTGAAGATCTGCATGGGAAAGAGCAGGAAGACAGTAAGTATGGATCAAATCCAGAATAACAGCAGGGATGTAAATATATTTCAGAGTTGGATCAGAGTTCTTCAGCATTGACAGATGATTCTATGGACAGGTATGCATATCAAGTTTATGATCAGTATTCCAACCATGTTGAGTATACAGTAACCAATGATGGATTAGACAATAACATATTATTGGCTGATCATGATCAATGTGTTTCAAACATTGCTTCACCATTATCTTATGATCATATTTATGAAGAGGAAGTTGCTGCTAGTCAGCATATTAATGATGATATAAGAACTCAGTTCCCATTCTTAACTTATGATGAGTTTAGGGAACATAAAAAGGGATATTATTTACAAGCCAAAAATAAAGTTGAATATATTTATACCAATAATATGCATGAAGAAACATTTCAGCAGAACTCAGATCTCATTGTTCAAGAATTGGAGGTTGTCTTTGATCGTAATAAAACAAGTGATGTTAATTGTTTGCTTCAAGAGGATTATTGGTTCATGAATGAAACAAAAATTGTAGATCAGCCGGGTGGTTTTCCATATCAACTTAAACTCTGTCATGTTTTTTAGGACCCAGTGGCTATGTACATGGACTCAGATTTTTCAAAAGATTTCAGCCTTCTAGAATTTGAAATCAAAGTAGAACATGCTTTGCAAATTAAATTCCTGCTTCAAATGATAATTTTTTATTTTATTTCTATCTACGTGCAAGAAGTTGTTACAGTGGGATGGATGCTATCATGGCTTCACTGGAAGTATGATTACACTTGATTGGGTTGTTTCTACTGCTAGAAGTAGGAGTAGGCAGGAGAATAAGCTCATCATACAAGCATGTAGATCCTTTTCAGTATGTTGGCTTGCAGCAGTATTTTGTTATCTTAGAGGTGTGTACTCAGAGTTTGAGAAAGTTTCAAAGATTTTGTATAAGACTCCATAGCCCAATGGATCAGTATTGTTGACAGAAAATAAGGCATTTGGTCTTCAGTTCTTGGCAAATCACAAGGAAATGCCATCCCCCAGTTGGAGCCAGTGTTTGTCTTATGTTTTTTTAGCCTTCTTCTATAGTTGATTGTTTGCTTTAGACTCTCTCTTCTTCGTGTTTTCTTTTTATATATTTCTTTAAAACTCTAGGTTAGTTTTCCTTTTATTGCATGCATTACATATATATTAAGTTTCTTTAGCCAAGCTCCAATAGATGATTAAGTCTTCATTTAAAAACATTATATATGGTTATTAATATGAGTTGGAAACACATGACAAAGAATCAAGACATAGGTATGCTACCATCCTGCCAAGAAGATATTGTTGATGAAGATGATAATGAATTAGTACAGAGGAATTACTCTTTCCACGAGAGGATGAAAGCAGTGAAGTTCAGTGGTCAACATGGAAGCATTCGTGATAAGGAAAACAAATAGGAGGAGATTGGTTTTGTAGTGAACTAAATTCATAGATTGCAAACATTAAATGATAAAGAGGGAAATTTGATAAGCAACAAGTCTCGGGATAACCCTAGCAGAGGCAAGAATGCTAGAGAAGGTTCTCGTTGTCCCATTAGTATACCAGAATAGAAGGTAAAAGGATGGGATTCAGGATTTAGTCTTCCCTCTACTGGTATTGCTGCACATGTTGGTGATGAGCATGTTGAAGCTGTTGATATTGATGACAGAGAAGGAATAACTAATTATCAAAGGGTATAACATGAATGGTCAGTTTCGATGGATATTTTCACAAAAGAATATCAGTACTCCAATTGTCACAGCTAAGCTCATATGTGATAATGATGAAATCCAGAAAATGGATGGGAAGGTGTTCCTCGTCAGGCCTATTGGAATTGCCTGACTAATATTTGTATTGAATTTTATTTTCAAACAAATAGCAAGAATGGTCTTCAATGATAAGGCCAATGTGACAAAAGGAGCTAAGAAAAAATACAATCTCAATGGTGGAGGAGAGCAAAGTGCTTAATACCCCTGGTGCTGAGAATAAGTCAAGAAGAGAACTGTTCGATGCCCTTCATTGGGAACTTGAAACACCTATGCTAGATAAGGCTTCGAAATCAGATTGGGATTTGATTTTAGCAAAGGATGGTTGGGTAAAGAGATCGATAATACAATTGAAAGTGTTTATTGCCAGGTAAGTGGTCGAGAGTTACCAGCAACATCTTCTGGAATTACTCATCTTTCTTTACATGAAGAAAATGCTAGTGGGTCTAGTAAGAAGCAAACTTTCATGGCAATGAATACAAATGAAACCAGTGAACCTACAAATTATGTTCACATGAATACTCCAAATATTGTTCGTCAAACAATTGGCGCATCAAATGGAAATGAACAAAATCATTTCGTCACCCCAATGGTCGCTCCTCATATGGTCCCTTCTGCAGCTCCTCCTCATATGATCACCCCAGGTCCTGGAGTTGGTCATGCTATAAATTCCATGATTGCACCATGGAATGCTAGCCATTTCAAATCTAAGATTTCAACGGGCTATCATCAAATTGTTTTAAGTATGGTTACTATTAAGTAGCTCAATGGCAGACACAAACAGATATTGGAAGGTCGTCTAAGACTACCAGACAATAAGAGAGGCTACTCTTGCATTAAATCCAAAGGATCCGATACTTTCTCACTATATGCAACAAATTCTGGGAGATCTTTATAAAGATATTGCATACAAAAATACTTATCACTAGTTAAGGAGGAGAACGCCCAGGTGCCAATTTCCATAGCTATGTTCAAAAGTTCAAAATGTCAAACCACATGTCCTCATCGAAATCTTTAATAACTACAAATGTATGGGATCAAAGAAGTTAACAAATCTTTGAAGGACCAGATTCGAGGGGAAATCAGTTACTGAGTGATCCAGGAGGATATTGGTGGCCACCCACCTATTCCACTTGGACCCCCACCATTGTTTCTTTCAGTTTTCTAGTTTCCTTAATTGTAGCACAATTTACTATTTTTGGTAGTTTTCAGGTCCTAAACTTCTGGAGCCGTTTTGAGGCCCTAAACGACGTTTTTTTGGCATCGAATGTTTGGGAAAACATGAATCTATTTCAGGCTAAATATTTTTTATTTGTGGATGTAGTCCTTAAACAGATCTTTCTAACGATGTATCATGCGCGTCAAACGGAGGTAGTATTCTAAAGTTACGACCCCGAGAAATTGATGTACCAAGTTACCCAACGGGGCACACATTCTGGCGTTTCACCTCCTAGGGTTAGGTTTTTGGATGTGTAGGGTTTCCATTGTTTCTCAATAATATATAGGCCTTCGAGGTTCAATGTAATAGAGAGTTCAGAGGCCTGTAGCCGCCACATCTCTTCTCAGAGATAAGCTACAAGCACTCTAGCTAGTTTATTTCCATTCTGTATGTAAACAAGTTTCAGTTATCGATTAATGAAATGAAGTGTTATTTCCATTGCATATTTGTTTCTATGGTTATTTGTGTATTCTGTCACGTTCTTGCATAAATCTGGATCAGTGGTATCATAGCAATCTACTCTTTATCGATCCTTCTTTGCATGTCCCCAACGAGGGCAGGGTATACAGAGGTAGGGCTTGATCTGGTTGAACCTTTGCAAGATCAGCCTCACAAATCTCGACGGCCACCCATGGGGGATGAAAAGAAAGACGAGGGCGCAAAATATCCTATCAAAATGTTGCTCGAGGAGGCCCTTGAAAAACAAAGGAACGTGATGATGGATAACTTCACCCAGATCCTTGAACGACTTCCCACTGGTGGCGCATCTGCATCTAGCAGCCACTATAGAAGCGCAACCCCTTTTAAGGTACAAGTAAACTTCAACATTCCCATATTTGATGGTCGAATAGATGCAAACGCCATAGATAGATGGTTGAATCTATTAGAAGGATATTTCTCGGTTCATGAATTTTTTGACCGGGAAAATATTACGTTTTCTCTACTCAAAGCTGCCCCCCATGTCAAGGACTAGTGGGAAACCTACTGTGAGAGAAAGGATGAGGAGGAACCCTCTCTGTTCTCGGCGGTACCCACTTGGAACTCTTTCCGAGATTCCATAAAGGGACAATATTATCCAGTGGGGAGCTATGAGGACAAGTACATACAATGGACTATGTTGCGGAAACAAAGAGATCAAGATGTGCATGACCTGATGAATCTGTTCCATACCCTGCACACCAAGCTAGGTATCAAATATTCACAGAAACATTTGGTGTTAAAGTATCGCAGTTGACTGCACAGATACATTTAGGAGGAAGTGGAGTTCCTCGACATCTCTTCGCTTGGTACAGCATATCGGTATGTTTCCAAAATTGAGCGAAAATTCAAACAGAAAAAGTGATACTTTGGATCTACAAATCAAAAGCAAGGGAAAGGTGCCTCCAAACCACAGAACCAAGGACACATCCAAGGCATGGCGACTCAAGAAAAATTTCCAAATCCCCAAGCAAAGAGAAACACTGCAAAGCCAAAGAAGGAAGCGGGAAAGTGGTGCGATTTCCATAAGAGCCCCACTCACAACACAAGTGAGTGTCGGGCAAAGCAGTCACTGGTGGCTGAGAAAAAGGCTTATGAATCAGATGCATACTCTAAAACTGAATCAGAACCTGAGAAGGGGAATGACAGAGGGAAGAAGACTATCGATGCAGAGCCCGACGCCACCATTGCCACCACGAAGATCCAAAAGGAAGAGCCAGAAGATTCATAGGAGGAGGAGCGTCTATTCCACCCCCATATGTGGGTAAAGGGTTCCCCGCTATAGTTCATTGTCGATAGTGGGAGCCAAAAGAGCCTGATTTTAGCAGAGGTCATGAAGCAGTTGGGTTTGTCGACCACAACACACCCGCAACTGTACACCATCAGGTGGTTTCACCAAGGATGGGATCTCCACATGAGCCAGTAGTGTCTCCTTCCCTACAACATCAAGCCCTTCACCAATGAGGTATTATGTGATATTGCTCCTCTTGATGTTTGTGATGTATTATTAGGTCAACCATACTTATAGAAGCGACACGCTGTGTATGAATCCCGACCTAGTGCTGTTATTATTATGTTGGGAAATAATTTGTACAGGATACCATTGGTATCACCTCCTGCCGCTATCTCTTTGGTTACTGCAAAACAATGCAGTAAGCTCATTTCCAAAACCAGGAAGTTTGTTTTCTTGATGATCCACCCTCAAGGCAAGAAGAAGATCGTGGCCACGACCTCTAGACAGGGCCCCTCCGCACGAAAACAACAAATGGACAAGGTCGTGGAGGAGTACCGGGACAAACTCACCTCACCCACTAGGGTGCCTCTCCACTGTCAGGTCAAGCACCCCATCGATCTTACCCCAGGTGCGTCGCTTCCAAATGGACCGATCTAACGATGCTTTGTTCTAGAGAATGATGAAATCAAGAGGAAAATTCAAGAGCTACTGCAAAAGGGTCACATCCGGCCAAGTTCATCGCCCCGTGGGAGCCCGATCGTGTTGGTACAAAAGAAGGATGGGACTTGGAGACTCTGTATTAACTATCAGGCGCTAAAAAAGATCACTTTTCGGAATAGGTACCCGATCCCAAGGATTGATGACCTTCTGGACCAGCTTAAAGGGGTGAAATATTTTAGCAAGATCGACTTAAAGCCCGGGTATCACCAGGTACCGATCGAACCCATCGATGTGTGGAAGATTGCCTTCAAAGCCAAGGAGGGCCTTTTCGAATGGTTGGTCATGCCTTTCGGGCTAACGAATGCTCCTGCAACCTTCATGAGACTGATGGACGACATCTTGTGTTCATTCACCAACTCATTTCTAGTAGTGTACTTGGATGACATCCTGATATTCATCCAGACTTGGGAAGAGCACCTCCACCACATCCGACAGGTCCTCCAAACATTGCGGTTAGCACAATTTGTGTGCCAATTTGGACAAGTGCACTTTTGGCATGACCCAGGTTCAGTATTTGGGATAACATTATTGATGAGTGTGGGGTACATGTGGATCCAACCAAGATCCAAGTCATTCGGGATTGGCCAGCCCCGACTACTCTAACAGGGCTTCGTAGCTTTTTGGGCCTTGCTAATTTCTACCGCAGGTTTGTGTTGGGATTCTCTCATATCACTTGGCCCTTGAGTCAAGTCACCAAGGGAGGAGAAAAAGCAAAATTCTTTTGGTCAGAAACTCAATAGAAAGCATTTGCAGGATTGAAACATCGCCTCTGTTGTGCCCTAATGCTCACATTACCAGACTTGCAACAACCATTTGAGATCGAGACAAATGCCTCTGACTATGCTATTGGGGAAGTCCTTACTCAACAAGGGCATCCAGTTGCATATCACAGTGAGACGTTGTCCGACACACTCTGCAAATATCCAACTTGTGACAAAGAGATGTATTCCATTGTATAGGCTTGCCGACAATGGAAGCATTACATTTGGGGAAGGAAACGATCATCCACACAAACCACCGACCCCTGCAGTTCATACAGACACAAGGGAAGTTATAGAACGATCGCCATTAGAAGTGGTCCACATATATACAACAGTTTCATTTGAACATCAAGTACAAGAAGGGAAGCACCAATAATGTTGCAGACTTCCTCAGCCGACCACCAATCGTGGCAATAACCACTGTGCTCAATTCTTGTGGGCAAGAGACTTCTAATTGGTCGCTTCTCTACAAGAGTGATCCAAAATTCAGCCATACATACCAAACACTCTTGGAGGGAAACCAAGTTCCAAAATTTCACCTCTATGATGTACTACCATGTCACATGGGACACCTTTGTGTTCCTTCAAGTGAGTGTGCCAAGATAATTTGGGAAGAGCACTATAGTCGGGTCGCGATGAATTTCAGGGTCGAGAAAACAGTGGCAATACTGCAGAAGTATTTCTATTGGCTGAACCTTCTACAAGACGTCGGGAAGTACATCTGATCCCTACGCCATTGCCAAACCATCCATCAAGAAGCAAGGACTCTATACTATGTTGCCTACCCCTAGTCGACCTTGGGAATCCATCTCCATGTTTACATGTCAGGCCTTCCTTCTACTAAGCACAGAAATGACTGTGTGTTTGTGGTCGTTGACAGATTCTCAAAGGTGGCCATCATGGCAGCCTGGAAGAAGAATATCACAGCAGAAGCCACTACTAAACTCTTCTTTGAACGAGTGTGGGTACACTTTGGGATCCCATAGTCTATAATCTCAGATTGAGACAGCATATTCCTTAGTACATTCTAGTCTAGCCTATGGTCAATGCTAGACACCAAGCTCACTAAGTCCACAGCTTTTCATCCCCAGACTGATAGCCAGATAGAGGTCATCAACAGGATGATCGTACACATTTTGCACATGTACAACTCAAAGCATCCACGCACATGGGATGAGAGCCTCCCCTATGTACAACACAGCTATAATCAGGCGCTCCACATCTCAACCAACCACATCCCCTTTTAGTTGGGCTTGGGATTCCAGCCACTATGTCCCATTGACGTAGCCATGCCATTTGCAGCTACTCAGGTTGATTCAGCTCAGATCTAGTCTGAAGTTTCCAAGGCGAACAACTTCATTGAGCGCATTCAGCACATTCGCCAACAGGTTCATGACATATTGGACAGATCCAATGCTAAGTACAAGCAACGACATGATCAGCATCGGGTGCAACACAACTTCCAGGTGGGTGACAAAGTGTGGCTACATTTACAGAAGGAGCGCCTCACTGGACCCCACCGCAAGCTTCGCCTGCTTCGATTAGGGCCATACACCATCACCAAGGTTGTTGGGGAAAATTCCTTCAAGCTCAGTATTCCACCATTCCTTGGTGTGCACCCAGTGTTCAATGTGGACCTCCTTTAGCCCTACTTCCCACCTCTACTGGACACATCAGTCGTGGTAGAACAACTCACACCAACAGAGTTAAACCCTGATTGCATGGAACAAGCCACAACTGATCGGATTATGGACACACATATCAAGAACACCCGCTAGTAGAAGATCCATCTATATCGAGTTGTCAAAGCAGGCCAACTCCTTCACCAGGGAAAGTGGCTCACCAGGGACCAAGTTCAGCAGAAGTTTCCTCATCTCATGTAGGAAGTCAACGCAATTGGGACCATTGCTTCCTAAGGGATGAGGAATGATCTAGGAGGATATTGGTGGCAACCAACCTATTCCACTTGGACCCCCACCATTGTTTCTTTCAGTTTTCCAGTTTCCTTAATTGTAGCACAATTTACTATTTTTGGCAGTTTTTGACTCCTAAACTTCTGGAGTCGTTTTGAGGCCCTAAACGACGTTTTTTCAGCATCGAATGATTGAGCAAATATGAGTCCATTCCAGACTCCATATTTTTTATTTATGGATGTAGTCCTTAAATAGATATTTCTAACGATGTATCATGCACGTCAAACGAAGGTAGTATGCTAAAGTTACGACCTCGAGAAATCGATGTGCCAAGTTACCCAACGGGGCCCACATTCTGGTGTTTCACCTCCCAGGGTTAGGTTTTTGGATGTGTAGGGTTTCCATTGTTTCTCAATAATATATAGGCCTTCGAGCCTCAATGTAACAGAGAGTTCAGAGGCCTATAGCTGCCACATCTCTTCTCAGAGATAAGCTACCAGCACTCTAACTAGTTTATTTCCATTCTGTATGTAAACAGGTTTCAGTTATCAATTAATGAAATGAAGTGTTATTTTCGCTGCATAATTGTTTCTATGGTTATTTGTGTATTCTGTTGCGTTCCTGCATAAATCCGAATCACTGAGTGATAATGATGGACTGATCTATTTTTCTAGATCCACATTCTTTGCAACAGTTCCACCATTATGAGTCACGAGGGCAACTTATACATAAATGGCAGAGCACCTGGACAACCAACGCTAAATTTTGAAGAGATCGAATATGAGGTGGCAGAGTATATCCAAGTTTAACAGTTAGAGAATAACTTCACATCTTTTGCAATTAATTTGAAATCATTTTGGTGAGACTTTCTTTTGTTGATTTAATCTTCTATAAAAGTCTGTCATTTGTAATGAAAAGGGAGACACGGATGGGAGTCGAGAGACTGGAACTTATGCATACCTACAATATTTTATGTGTAAGATATTTTTGTTTTATGAATGATTAATGTCTATCTGGAGCTAGGTTTTGGACTTATATTATGTTTATGTTCATTGGTTTTGTTTGAACCCTGGTTTATATTGCAGTTATGTAGATGTCGTGTATATAGATGTTATGTTATATTTACTTGTGAATGTTTATGTTTGTATGAGATTTGGGATGTTATTTCAAATGCCTGTACTTTTATATATTTTACAATTATAAATTGTTTGTTTATTATTTGCATATATATATATTCATAAAACCTTGGTTCAATTGCTTAAAACTATGCCATCATTCGTACTACAAATTTGCTTCCTTATACATATGTGTACCTGATGTTATCAGATCATTGTATCTCTATGTATGGTTCTTACTATATCTGATTCTTATATTGTTAATCCAAAAACCCCAAAATTTATTTTTGTATGTTGAGGTGCCTGAACACTACTGACCCCGTATTCTAGGTAGCAGACTTTAGGGAAAAGTAGATGCATGCTTGACCAGTCCTACAACTCCTCAGTAAACTATGCACATGTGTTCTCAACATAGTTTGAGAGGAATGACATTAATGATTGTCATGTGGCTTTCTTGCAAGGAATGCATGTGATTTTTTGCTTCAGAATTGTATGAACTTACCTCATAATCTCATGGACTCTATTTCCATGTTTCCTAATGTTAACTTCTAAGGAAAAGGAGAATTAGGAAAATCCACATAAGTAGTGAGGGTGGCTCCATAAGTTGGCATAGCTTGAACTTGGAGCTAATTGTAGAGCAATGAAATTTTGGTGGAATAGTATAGATTAAAAAAAAAACTAGTGCAGAAGTAACTCCTAGGTTGTAACAACTCAAGATGACCCACTTATTCCATTGAGATCTGGAAAAAGGCCTTGGGATCAATATAGAATTTTTAAATTTTCTTACCCCTCTCAAAAGTTTCCATGATTTTTCCTTCGACCATCAGAAGTTTATCCCGATTTAAAATTTTAGAAACTTAGTGCTTAGCCTAGTAGAAATCTATTTTGGTTTTCCTAGGCCTTTATGAGTAGCTCTAACATTCTCTTCAAGGAATGGGGATGCCAAATAATGACCTTATGATGTGCCCCTCTCCCTTATATATTCCTTTTTAGATCCTTCTGGGAAGAGTCATGTCGAGAGCACCCATAGACACCATAAATACTATTAATTGAATAGCAAGAAAGTGGCTTAATATATTCTAGAACATGGACTGTTCTCTTGCGTGAGACACTAATTTATGGCCTGCCATTGTGTTTGAGTTCTGTCTTACAAGTTGTACAACAGAACCACTTGCATATCAAGGGAGATGTGACAAATTAAGGTGATATTGGCACATCATGGAAGATGGGACAAATTAAGGTGAGGGTTGGGGTTAGTGGAGTTTCATGATGAGAAAAGATGAGGGTTTGTGGAATTAAAAATGTTAGGCCTAGAGCTAGTATTAGGGTTAGGGTTAGGGTATGGTGTAAATCTAGGTTTCTTGTCAATTTTCATTTGACGACTAGGGAACAAAGAAAGGCTTGGTCTAGGTTGGTACTCTCAAACATAAACATTTCAATATGAAAAATAGTGAACAAACTAGAATTTAACTTAAGAACATGTACTTACTCCAAATTTCTTATATGAATTTGGAGGTGGAGCTTGTTGATTGCTTCAAGAAAGTATTGGATAAATTTCCCTAGTGCTTGATGCAACTACAACCACTTGCACACGAAGTTAGATAAATAACAGGGCTGATAAAAATCCCATGCTCAAGTCATGGAACAAGGCGTTAAAATGTAGCTATGATAGTAGGATTGGTGTTGGTACCATGATGTTCATTCAACTCCCATATAACTAAAGGTCATCTTGGTGAGATTATCATCAACATCTCTAATGTATGTGTGATGGGATACCCACTAAGGTGGTACCAAAGAATCACATCATTAGAATTTATAGAAACCTCCATGAAAACTTCTTGCACATCTATATTTTCCTTTGAAATTGCAAGCAAATATTGAAATATTTTATGCCATTAACTGATTTGTCTCTAGGGAAATATTTTATTCCATTAATAAAGTTTCTATGTTTTTTCATCTCTTATTTTGATCACCTTTTGATCTTCTGCAGGTACATTGAAGTTGACTCATCAGTTTGGGGAGGGATATTTGAAAAGCCACTGATAATACATTTTGATTCAAGGTGTTTCATCTCGATAGTAATATTTCTTCATCCTTTTTAGAGATTTGAATTGAAAGTTCAAACCTTGCTTCCTAGCTCTTTGTTTTATTAATGAACTAATATGCATGTGTAAATTTGAATACATTTTTTTTTTCATTTATTTATGGATGCAATCACCTCATTTCATAGCCATATTATATCCAAACTTGTGAAAAAATTGTTATAATTTTAGGTGTTTCTTAACCAACTAAATGGTACACATGGATGGAAATGCAGATGGATACAAGTGATGTTGTGGACTTCGCAATTTATATTGGTGAAGAGAATTGTGGGCCTTGGCACAGTCCAGTGTCAAAAAGGTTGTACATATGCTGATATCCGTTGTGAAATTGTGGACGATGAAATCGTTGAATATCCTTTTGATTTCATTGGCCCAATTGGAATTCCTTTAAATACAAAGCAAGAGAAAAAAAGGAAACCTACAACAACAAATGTCGGCATTAAGAGGAAAGTAGGCACATTGGTTGTTGGAACATTGCAATCACATGTAATGGAAGGAATGTCAATATCTGAAAAAATTGAAGGGAATGTGGAGGAACCTATGCATAAACAACCAAGAGTTGATCATGTGTCCGAGTAAGTGGAACAAGTTTTACTGGTTGAACCTAATATATTGGCATCTTGGGAATAGAAAGCCAATAGTTTAATGGAAGAGTTTGTCAAGGAGAAGCTAACACTCAAGGTATATTCAGAAAATGGAAAACCTAATATAAAGATCCGTTGTGAAATTTGTGGCATTAATTATGGAACCAGGGAAGTATCCTTGGCAGCGCGAACAGTTCGTAACTTCAAAAACAATCATATGAAAACAGGGTCCCATCAACGTCACATTTCAATGTTGGTAATTAATGAAATTCCTTCATGTAACAGAGAAGAGACGACAACAATGGCTAGAGATCAACTTGAGATTGATCAAGAAATCAAACTTCTACATGATTTCAACCAAACGCAAGAGCCTAATTTGTTCAAGGTGGTGGAAGCAACACTTGCAAAATTTGAGGACAAGGAAAAAGTAGGAGTGGAATGTACACAGTGCAATATATGGTTCTCTTTGGTGCTGACAAGTGGTAATATTACCAGTGCTCTAAATGAACACATGAAATCAAAGAAGCACACCAATACTACTACGGATGAGGGTTCACATGATACAGTTGTGTTGAGGAGAGGAACAATTGGGAGACCGAAGAAGCCTACCAATGAAAAGTCCCAACAAAGTTTGACTAAGTTCTTGATCCCATCACTACCATCACCATTACATGGGGCTTCTATAAGTTCACATGCTTCTACTTTAGGTGGGTTAATTACCCAAGTTTTAATGTAATTTGAATTTGGATATGCACATTAATTTATTTGTTATTACTTGTTAGTAACAGTTAGTAGATCATTAACCAATGTATGTTTTCATCTTATTCTAGGACAAATGCCTCCCCTGATATTATTATGTTGGGGGTATTGGGATCCCTATCTTGATAGAATAGGGGAGAGATTGGACAAAAAGGTTCTGATGGATGACCAAAGTGGTGGAAAAATGTGGGCCATAGAGAAACATACCAGGAGAACACTATGTTATCATGGTACTGAATGTCGTATTAATGGTACATACAAACATATTCATTGCAAGAGGGTTTATGAAACATGAATACCTTTTGATTCATTGACATGCAAATTTTGTAAGATGATACCTAATTGTGATGATTTTCGAATGCATTTATATAACAAATCAAGAAGCAACATCAAAAGACATGGGAGAGATACAGGGAAAGGGAGAAGGTTGGACCATTTGACTCAAACTGAACTCAAAATTGTTGTAAGAGACGCAAATGCTACACATAGGTTAACAATACGATCTCTTTGTAGGGAGAGGACAAAGGTTGCTACAATGTCTATTAGAACAATGTCTCTAAGGGAAAAGTTGTTCAAATCTGCAGGAAGGAAGGATGTGTTCAGGTTTTTCAAGGATGTGTGTGAGGCTCATAAGTAAGGAAAATTATAAGGTAAAGATGAAGTTTGGGATTTTTTTCAAGATATATTTCACAACCTAGTTTGTTCAAAGTTAGGGAGAAGGTATAGTGCATCCATTCAATCCATTTATGAGATGATTAAGTTATGGGGAGGTCCTACATTACATAGCTTTATTAGCTTGAATCTAGATGGCCCTTCGATATCTACGACTTTAAGGCAAGTTAGAAAATCATTGACATATATCCCATGGGAGAAAGAGTACATTTTTGAGACAATCAGAAAAGTTTGTGCTTCCTATAAATCCAAACATGGTATAGAGGGCCCAATTCCCATATGCCTTGATAAAGATGAAACTATTGTGAAAAAATATGTCAGGTGGGTAGCAAAAAGTGATACATTGGTGGGATTTTGTGGTAAGAAAGAAGAACATAAGTGCCTATTACATTTCTTGGTGACAGTTGGTGAGGGCATTGCAGGCTATGAGATTATTACAGATTCCTTTAAGAATTGTGTGATTGGTCATTATGCACATGCTATTATTGCAAACCCTTTGCATGAGAAGCTTCCTCATTTCGTTGTGGTTGTTCATCCAACGTGCAACAGGTTTGATGCAAATTTTGTCCATCGACAATGGGAAAAATTAGAAGACCTATGGCATAAACATGTGGAACAATTTTTAGGGCCTATTATTGGTCATTCCTCAAATGGGGATAGTAGGAAAAGAATGCTTATGTTGAAGGATTATTACTCAACGACAAGCATGAGATATAAAATTCCCTGGGAAGGGTGGAGGCTAACTGGATTGTCTGATGGATTTAAATTAACATGACTTCATGACTAGGATTACATTCACAATGGAAAAAATCTACTGAATCCTTTGTTTAGTGGTTAACAAGATTTGATTGTTGGAGAAGATTTGATTAGTTTTAACCATGTAAGAATGGTTTATAACAATTTTAAAGTGGATGACCACAAGCTTAAAATTGAGGATATAGAGAGAGTTGATCGCCAAAACTGGGGTTTAGTACAACACATTGCTTTAAGGCATGTCCAGAGGTGCTTGAAGGGAATGAGAAGTACAGGTGGTAGGACAAAGAGGACATCAGGTACAGAGACCTATCTAGTAGTTGTTGCTGACTATATTGATATTTTTTGTCTCCTAGTTTGACTCTTTGGGAAAGAGTGAGAAATTGTTCAAGAGTCCATGATTTATGCACGTTATGGGCATGTTGGTTCAGAGAACAAGAAAATACTAATGTCAACATTAATTTCATTAGCAGAGAAGCATATCAAGATGTGAAAATTTATTGCCACTTTCCAGTTTTGTTGATGAGAATATTTCGTGATCAATACTCTAACTTGCCATGTGCATTGCACTTGGTTGGATTAGATGTAATTGAGAACATATTTAGCAAAGTCGGTGACATGGTTGGAGTAGAGAGGGCATATAATTTCATGGACTTACTTCATGCTATTTGAACCCTTAATAGAGTTGTTGAAGATGAATCGAATCCCCAAGGGCTTCATTTCAATAAATCTCATAAAAAACAAATGAGTATGTAGAATAAATTGCATCAACAAACAGTAGAGGAAGGTGATGTATTGTCACAATATGATTCAATATCCACAGATAATAAAATTATAGAATCTCTCAAGATAGGATTGGAGGATGCACATGGAATATTTCTAGGTCTTGGCATGCAACCAAAAAGACACACAGAAGATTCTTCGTGGTTTAAACCATGGATAGAAGATCACAATGTTCCAACATTCGAAGTTGTGGATGAAGTAGTTGATAATTATATATCGGTTAATTCCACATCCATATTCCAATATTCGTCTTTTATGGTACTCAATGATAGTGAAATGCAAACGATGGAAAGTGATTGGAGGAACGAGTTGGACGAATTTTAGATTTCGTTGATGAAAATGTAAACATAACTACCAAACTAGTAATGGAGCTCGATGGAAATGACATGTACAAATATTTTTTGGTTTCAATTGAATGGAAATACGACATTATCGATTGACTAAAGTGAGGAATGGAGTATTGTAACACCCCGGTTTTGACCCCATTTGCTTTAAATGTATATGATGTATATAATGTAATTGATCGTGGTGTGGAGCTAAAGGAAAAAGCCCCACCATCGATTTGGTTGTGTCATGTTTTGGCGATTAAAATCGTTGTCTATGGTATATCATGATATACGGCACATTATAGTTTTGGCATTATGTAAATATGATTTTTAATTAAAATGAACCCCAACCAGCTATGTCAATGCAACCATAATGAAAAGGGAATGAATTTCCTAAGGATAAGGAGGGGAAATTATTAAACTTTGAGCCTATGGGGAAAATCCATGTGTCAGCTGTTAAACCCTTTTGACTTACTCACCTTCCCTTGTCTCATAAGTCAACTACCACATTAAAACTTCTGTTGTTAGCTGGGGTAGTTATTACTGGGAATTCGTGTGTGGTAGGACTGTCAGTCCTTGCCCACATGCACACTCCACCAGCGGACTCTTTCACTTCACGTGGGCAGGGAGGAAAACAACTCCATTCTCCCACTCTTCCACTCTTGCCCATCCTCATGCACAGGCTGGGGATTGTTTACTCCCACACAAGATTCTTCATTGTTTTCCTCACGCAGAGGGTTGGGAGAGCGGCCTCAAGGGCACGATTTCTACTGTGTGTGAATGTCGTGGTTGGGGAATGTTGATGTGGGTTCATTCATGATTTTCCTGTGAATGATCCATTCACGTTCTGTGTGTATATGTGTTTCCATATGGATTTTGTGTGTGGTGAGTTCGTTTACGTCTGTGGGTTGCTGTGGATTCCTATTGAGTCGTTTTGGACACAATAGGGCCAAGAACAACTCAGGGATTGGATTTCCCTGTCCAAGCTGTGAATTGCTTATTTTGCTGCGTGTATGGAGTGGTTGGTCTTCGGACTGTGTTGGAGTGGGGATGAGGGCTTGGTTTTCTTGATAAACCTGGTGTGTTTGGGAGCCACACAGACATAGCTAGAGGGTTGGATTTCTTCTCCACAACCCCTGAATAGCACTGGAAGGGAAGTCAGGGTCTGAGGGACTGTGTAGCAGAGAAGGGACTAATTTCCTTGTGTTGGGTGTGTGTGGGTGTTCTATAATTTAGGCTAGCTCTGGTGTAGGTGTCCTTAGCTCTTCAATGAGCTCACCAGCTTAGCATTCAACTTTTCCCAGCTCCTTGATGGCCTGATAAACCCAACTATGTTGGCTTGGATGATTTGTGTATTTTGGCTATGTGTGAGCCTGCTTAGTTCCTTATTCCTTGGGGAATCATGCCCAGCTCGGGGGTGGCAGTGTTGCTGAGAGATTAAGGAGAACACTGGCCTATGGTTGGGTGGAACGTTGCAACAACGTAGCTAGTTGCGGGGCGAATTCTTCATAAGATAAGTATTCTTGTCCATATCATTCCTACAATTATATTTACTCTTTAATGAATTATGATGAACATGTCGAATGCTTGAATGTATGGATTGCTTCCACTGTATGTTAAATAATTATGCATCTCTGCATGTTTTTACTTCCAAGCATTTTATTTCAGTTTTATGTATGCACATGTTCATGGGGCTAGTTTCCCGGATAGATAATGGTTTGGTAGCGTCCTCTTCGTCAGTCAAAGGGTTGGGGACGTTATAGTGTGGTATCAGAGCTATTGTTGCAGCATGGGCCTCGACGGGTCATGAATATGCAGTGATAAAGGCAAGTTACCTCTGCCCAACAATCGAAGAAATGAGGAAATCTGAGGATGACAGGAAAATTTCAAGAAATTTTTCTAAGTATGAAAAACATCGGAAGGCTTAGGCTGAAGCCTGTCCGATATGTCGGAGGACTTAGTCAGAAGCTCATCCGATGCTCCAGATCACCTAGACAGAAGTCCGCCCGACAAGAACTGGCAGAAGAGAAAAACAAAAATAAATAAATAAATAAATTTCGAAATTGGTTCAAGTCTGAGTTTGTCGGTGGAATCGGCAGAGAGGAGCCAACGGTCTCGGCTAGGTTGAGCCGAGACACCGTCGACAAGGAAACACGGAGGAGAATTTTTCAAAAATTTTCTAAGTGTTGAAATCATCGGAAGCCTTCAGCTGAAGACCGTCGATACGTCATCTCAGATCAACTGAAGTCCATCGAAACATCGACTCATTTAGACGGAAGGACCCTCGATGCCACCAGAGGAGAAAACATGAAGAGCGCCAAAGCTTTCAGCTGGGAGAACCTGAAGATATCGGCAGGACGGAGCCGAGGTGTCGACAAGGTTCGCTGGTAGGGAGCCAACATAGCGGCAAGAAAGAAGAAGAGGATAAAAAAAAATTCCAAAAAATTTTGAAGTGTTGGAATCATCGGAAGTCGATCGCTAAAGCGGAGCTGAGGTGTTGGCAGGGATCTCCTGAAGGAAGCCGAAGCATCGAAAAAATTTAGGTGATCGAGCAGTCGATACAGCAGCGGACGAAGGAAGAAATTTTTCCTAAGTGTTGGAAGTGTCAAAAAAAATTTAGAATATCGAGCAGCTGATGCGTCGGCGGGAGAAAGAAGAATTTTTTCCAAATTTTTTTCTAAGTATAGATACGTTGAGGAAATTTAGAGGATTAGTCCGTCGATACATCAGAGAAATTTAGAGGATCGGTCCGCCGATACATCGGATAAATTTAGAGGATCGGTCCACCGATACGTCAGAAAAATTTAGTGGATTGGACAGTCGATGAGCATCGGAAGGCAGATGATGATTAGACCGCCGAGGTGTCGGAAGCGTAGTCAACTAAGGATCCGATACGTTGGATGTTTAGTTGGGAAGAGACCCGATAGGACAAAGAAAATTTTGAGTTTTCTAGTGGGATTTCTCAGCGGATTTTTCAGCAGTTTTCAGTGGATTTTCAGGGCCGAAAAAAAGGAAAATGGCAGCGATCTTATGTGCCAGATTGCGCGAAAATCCCCCTAAGACATTCGTTCTTTGAGGAAGAAAATTATGTGTTTTGGGAAAACTTGTAATTGTATGATTTTTCTGAGAGAAGGTAAGTAATTTTGATTTGTATAAATGTTATGCATCTAACAGTTGTGTTACTAACACGTTTGCAGAATCATAGTCACCTTTAAGGGCAGTATTTCAGGTAGTGCAGTTTGGTAAAGTAAGTGGTGGTTCAGACATGAGAACCCATGATGGATATGATGCTCGAGAATCCTACGAGCGTGAGCGAGATGCCATGGGAGAAAATGTCTAAGTTAGAAATGATGACATAGAGTCTAATAGAAGGAGATTCCAAGAGACACCGTTGCAGCCACCATGAGAAGCTTGATTAAAGTCCAGGAAGAGTACCATTAGTTGAATGCTGCTATGTTGCAGAGTTTGACAGACTTGCAAAGGAATATTGACTCTGAATAGGGTACAGTAAAACTAGAAGGCAGTAAGAGTAGTACTAGGAGAAGAAGAAGGACTTCTAGTATATCATCTGACTCTGAAGAATCCAGCGGGGATTCAAGCTCTTCTTCTCGCAAAGGAAAGAGAAAGAAGCACCATAGGGATCGCTCTCGGGATGAATTTAAGAAGGCTAAAACTCCTACATTTGATGGTGAGTTTAAGACTAGACAAGAGGCTGAAGCTTGGCTTCTTGGGATAAAGAAGTACTTCCAAGTTCAGGATTATTCGAGAAACATGAAGGCAAGAGTTTCCATATTCAATTTGAATGGAAGAGCATCCATTTGGTGGGAACACTTCAAGCAAGTAAAAAGGATCAGTGAAAGGAGACCTAAGTGGAAACAGTTCAAGAAGTATTTCAAGCAGAAATACCTCTCTGACAGGTATTATGATGACAAGATTAAGGAGTTCCATGAGCTGAGATTGGGACAGCAGACCATGGAAGAATATGCAAATAAGTTCTTGGAATTGTTGAGGTATGTCAGGTACATCAAAGATGAAAAAGTGAAGGTCCAGCATTTTCTAAGTGGACTGCCTCAGTCTTACAAATACAAAATTGAGTTTTATGAACCTAGAACTGTTGAAGAACCAATAAGGAAGGCTAAGTACTGCTATGAGAAAAGAAAAGGTAAACTTGATTACCATAAAGCATGGAAGGACAAGAAGAATGAGAAGTTTGACCAAAGAAAGAAAGGTTTCAAACCTTTTAACTTCAGGAATCAGCAGAAGCAGCCATCCCAAGCTGCGAGTAAGCCGGTTGGAGTGATAGGAGAAAAACCTAAGGATCCACAGCATAATAGAGGACCACTCCAATGTTGGAAATGTGGAGGACCCCACATGCACAGAAGTTGTCCACTCGAGAATGAGAGTGCAAGGCCAACTTACAACATTCAAGAAGCAGAAACAATGGTTCAGGTAGCAAGGGCAGTCCCTAGGATTTATGCAGCACTGGAGGACTGCCAGGCAGATCACCAGTCAATTGTGGTTGAAGTTGCAAGTAAGATTGTTGAGCAATCTGTTTCTATTTTGATTAACCCTGGTTCTACTCATAGTTACATCACCCCTAGAGTAGTGGATATTTGTGCTTTTAAGAAAGTAAAGCAAAGAAAATCTTGGTTAGTTCAGCTAGCCACTGGAACTAAGAGAAAGGTTAGTGAAGTGGTAGAGAAATGTCCATTGGTCATGAATGGATTGGTCACTTGTGTAGATCTGAATGTTCTACAACTTGGTTCATATGATGTTCTCATTTGAATGGATTGGTTAGAGGCTCATAGGGTAAATCTTGACTGTTAGAATAATACTTTTGAATGCATGGATGAAGAAGGGAACCCAGTAGTGGTAAAAGGTATTCCAAAGGTGATTTCAATAAGGCAAGTTTCAGCAATGCAGTTGAAGAAGTTTTGTAGAAAAGGTTGCCAGTTGTATGCAGCTCATATTATGGAGGAAACAGGGGATGAAACTCCTAGGATGGAGGACTATAAGGTGTTACGGGAATTCAAGGATGTATTTCCTGATGAGATTCCAGGGCTTCCTCCAAAGAGGGACATTGGATGACCTCTTTGATCAAATGAGAGGAGCAAAGGTATTTTACAAGATTGACTTGAGGTATGGTTACCATCAGGTGAGAATCAAGGATGAAGACATTCATAAGACAGCCTTCAGAACAAGGTATGGACACTATGAGTTTGTAGTGGTACCATTTGGTCTCACAAATGCACCCGCTACATTTATGTGCCTTATGAACAGTGTCTTCAGCAGGTATTTGGACAAGTTTGTTCTTGTTTTCCTTGATGAAATTCTTATTTATTCTAAGAATGAGGAAGAGCATGAAGAGCATTTGAGATTGACATTACAATTGCTCCGGGAGCATCAACTGTATGCAAAGCTGAGCAAGTGTGACTTCTATAGAGATAAAGTTGAATATTTGGGTCACATTATTTCAGAAGAGGGTATATCTGTGGACCCTAATAAGATTGAAGCCATTATGAACTGGCCTACTCCAAGAAATGTGACAGATGTAAGATCTTTTATGGGACTTGCAGGGTACTACCAGAGATTCATTGAAGGATTCTCCAAAGTTGCACATGCCATCACTTCTTTGCAAAAGAAGGGGATAAAGTTTGAATGGACATCGAGGTGTGAAGAAAGCTTCCAGCAGTTGAAAAATCTTCTTACCAGTGCACCAGTATTGAAAGTTGCAGATCCAGAGAAATATTTTGTGGTGTGTACCGATGCATGCGGACAAGGGATTGGAGGAGTCCTTATGCAAGACAACCACGTGATATGTTACGAGTCGAGAAAGCTGAAGGAGCATGAGAAGAACTATGCCACTCATGATCTAGAGCTTGTAGCCATAGTACATGCCCTCAAGATGTGGAGGCATTACTTGATGGGTAGAATATTTGAACTAAGGACATACTAGTGTGGTCTGAAGTATCTATTTGATCATCCTACTCTGAATGCTAGGCAAGCGAGATGATTGGAGTTTTTATGTGAGTTTGATTTTGAAATCAAGCACATAAAGGGAAAAGAGAATAAGGTAGTTGATGCACTTAGCAGGAAGGTGCGGGAAATGCATGTGGCATCTCTTAGTATTTGCCAATCAGATTTGAGGCAGCAGATTGTCAATTGTACTGCTGGAGATGAATTGTATGAGCAAGTAAAAGACAAATTGCAGCAGCAAAGTCTTGAGAAGAGGTATGAGGGATATAAATTGGAAGAAGATAGACTTCTTACTTATAAAGGATAGAATTTATATTCCAAATGTAGCAGAGCTGAGGAGATTTGTTATGGATGAAATCCATCAAGCTCCGTATTCTGGTCACCCAGGATACCAGAAGACAATTGCTACCACCAGAAAACAGTACTTTTGGCCAGGAATGAAAAAGGACATGGATGAATACATTCCAAGGTGCATTAAATGTCAGATGTAAAGGTTGAGCATCAACACCCAACAGGTTTGTTGCAGCTTTTGCCAGTTCCATAATGGAAATGGGAAGTTATTTCCATGGATTTCATTACAGGCTTGCTGATGACTTGGAGACAACATGATTCCATCATGGTTGTGGTGGACAAGTTGACAAAGGTAGCGCATTTTATACCGGTGAAGTCTACGCATAAGACTGATGAAATTGCAAAGATCTTCATGAAAGATATTTTCAAAATACATGGGTTGCCTAAGGAAATAGTCTCTGACAAAGATGTCAAGTTCACTTCCAATTTTTGGAAGGGGTTGTTTGCAGATTTGGTTACGAAGCTAAACTTCGGCACTGCATACCATCCTCAGACTGATGGTTAGACATAGAGAGTTAATCAAGTACTGGAAGATATGCTTCGCATGTACGTGATGGACAAACCAACCAAGTGGGAATATTACTTGCACTTGGTAGAGTTTGCTTATAACAATGGATAGTAGGCATCCTTGGGGATGAGTCCATATGAAGCTTTGTATGGAAGAAGGTGTAGGACACTAGTGACTTGGGATAGTCCAGTGAGCAGGGTTGTGCTTGGTCCTTAATTGCTCAAGGAGATGGAGCAAGAGGTTGTAAAGATCAGGCAGAATCTGAAAGCAGCACAAGACATACATAAAAGCTATGCAGATGATCATAGGGTGAACAGATAGTTCAGTGTTGGGGATCATGTTTACCTCAGAGTGAAGGCAAAGAAGAGTTCCTTGAAGCTTGGAAGTTTTGCCAAGCTGTCACCAAGATATTGTGGGTCGTTTGAAGTGCTTGAAAGAATAGGGCCAGTTGCATATAGACTTGCATTGCCTGCTAGCACTAGAGCTCATAATGTTTTTCATGTTTCTTTGCTTAAGAAATATGTACATGATCCTAACCATGTGATAAATTGGGGTGTGATTCAAGTGGAACCCGAGGGAGAGTTCCAAATTGAGCCAATGCACATCCTCGACAGGAAGGTCACAATGCTTCGGAACTGAGCCATAGGGTAGGTATAGGTGCAATGGGAGCACTACGGTCCTGAAGAGGCTATGTGGGAGCTGGAGGATGCCATGCAATTGGCACATCCATTTTTGTTCAATTCTACGGAACACTGAGGCGATACCAGTGTAGCATTTTGTTCAAATTTTATAAAGCACTGAGGACAGTGCTATTGAAGGGGGAGGGGAATGTAACACCCCAATTTTGACCCCCTTTGCTTTAAATGTATATGATGTATATAATGTAATTGGTCATGGTGTGGAGCTAAAGGCAAAATCCCCACCATCGATTTGGTTGTGTCATGTTTCGGCGATTAAAATCGTTGTCGATGGTATATCATGATATACGGCACATTATGGTTTTGGCATTATGTAAATATGATTTTTAGTTAAAATGAACCCCAACCAGCTATGTCAATGCAACCATAATGAAAAGGGCATGATTTTCCTAAGGATAAGGAGGGAAATTATTAAACTTTGAGCCTATGGGGAAAATCCATGTGTTAGTTGTTAAACCCTTTTGACTTACTCACCTTCCCTTGTCTCATCAGTCAACTACCACATTAAAAATTCTGTTGTTAGCTAGGGCAGTTATTGCTGGGCAGTGGTGTGTGGCAGGACTGTCAATCCTTGCCCACACACACACTCCACCAACGGACTCTTTCACTTCACATGGGCAAGGAGGCAAATGACTCTATTCCCCCACTCTTCCACTCTTGCCCATCCTCACGTACAAGCTGGGGATTGTTTACTCCAGCACAAGATTCTTCATTGTTTTCCTCATGTAGAGGGCTAGGAGAGCGGCCTCAGGGGCACAATTTTTGTTGTGTGTAAATGTCGTGGTTGGGGAATGTTGATGTGGGTTCATTCACAATTTTCCTTTGAATAATCCATTCACATTCTCTGTGTATATGTGTTTCCATACGGATTTTGTGTGTGGTGGATTCATTTATGTTTGTGGGTTGCTGTGGATTCCTATTGAGTTGTTTTGGCCACGATAGGGCCAAGAACGACTCAGGGATTGGATTTCCCTGTCCAAGCTGTGAATTGCTTGTTTTGATGTGTGTATGCAGTGGTTGGTATTCAGACTGTGTTGGAGTGGGGATGAGGGCTTGGTTTTCTTGATAAACCTGGTGTGTTTAGGAGCCACACAGACAGAGCTAGAGGGGTGGCTTTCTTCTCCACAACCCCTGAATAGCACTGGAAGGGAAGTCAAGGTCTGAGGGATTGTGTAGCAGAGAAGAGACTGATTTCCTTGTGTTGGGTGTGTGTGGGTGTTCTAGAAGTCAGGCTAGCTCTGGTGTAGGTGTCCTTAGCTCTTCAATGAGCTCACCAGTTTAGCATTCAGCTTTTCCCACCTCCTTGATGGCCTGATAAATCCAACTGTGTTGGATTGGCTGATTTGTGTATTTTGGCTATGTGTGAGCCTGCTTAGTTCCTTATTCCTTGGGGAATCATGCCCATCTCAGGGGTGGCAGTGTTGCTGAGAGATTAAGGAGCACACTAGCCTATGGTTGGGTGGAACGTTGCAACGACATAGCTGGTTGAGAGATGAATTCTTCATAAGATAAGTATTCTTGTCTATATCATTCCTGCAATTATATTTACTGTTTAATGAATTATGATGAACTTGTTGAATGCTTGAAGGTATGGATTGCTTCCGTTGTATGTTAAACAATTATGCATCTTTGCATGTTTTAACTTCCAAGCATTTTATTTCAGTTTTATGTATGCACATGTTCATGGGGCTAGTTTCCTGGATAGATAATGGTTTGGTAGCGTCCTCTTCGCCAGTCGGAGGGTCGGGGACATTACAAGTATACTTCATGTGAGATGAGAGGGACCCCAAAAAGGGTGTTGCAATTGGATCAGATTGTGCGGTGTTGTTTGAGAGCGAGTCTATAGTTGTAGTTAAATGTATTGCAAGAAAAGGAGTATCTCAAAGTACAAAGCACGATGTTTCTTGTGGGACTTGGTACATTGGAAGAGTTCAAAGAATAAGAAAGAAGGATGGCAATAGGGTGTTTGATTACCATAATGCCATTGATCTTTTGGATAGGCCTAAAGGTGTTGAGATTCAATTTTGTTAGTACAATAGAATAAAGGTGCAACACATGTACAAGTATGATTCAAAAAATCATCTATTCATACAACTTGAATCTGTTATAGCAACAACATACCTATCATACAATATCAAGAATGACACATACAAGTTAGAAGAAAGTGACCACATAATTTTTGAAGATTTCATTAAAAATTTAAATAGGGTGAAGTTTTCAAACCATTCTAATTTCTCTTATATTTTGTACTACTATCTTATAGATTATTTATAAAGTATTATCTTATGTATTATTGTTGATTTGTTTGTATCAATTTCATACTCATTTTAATTTCTCTTATCTTCAGGTGCATTGAATGGTTCGGATGCCGAACAGTTGGGATAACTCAATGTGAAGTTATCGATCGTCAAATAGTTCTTTATGCATTCTTGAAGCATGGTTCTTGAGGGTTCTTGAACTGTTGGCTAGTTCAACAGTTATGTTTAATATTACTTTTAAAAGGATGAAACACGTTTTTGTTTGTCAAATTTTGGTGCCCATGCCCATGTTATAATTTTCATATACTTTATTTTGCTACTTCAATACTTGAATGGAATATTACTTAATGTGTGTTTCTTGAAATGTGTTTTCTAAATGTTTTCTTAAATGGAATATCAACAAAATGCAAGATGGAAGATGGAATATTCTTAAATGTGTTTTCTAAATGTTTTCTTAAATGGAATATTACCTAATGTGTTTTCTTAAAAGTTTCCTGACGCACTGAAAACACAAGAACAATTTTGATTATCATTAATTATTCTTTCAGTAGCAATATACTTGGTCTCTCTTGATCAACGTAATTACCTTGTTCCACTTACTTCCCACCTCTCAACACATTCATCGGTATCATTGTCACCTTCTTACCTGAGCCATTTTTCTCATTCTAGTTTGATATTACCACTTAATACCTAGTCTAAAATATGAGAAATTCGTCAACCATTCCCAACCTTGATTCACCCTATATCACTAGTAGAATATTGTTTCCTGTAGTTAGTTTCCCACTTGTAGTCTTGTACTCTAATCAAGGGAATTCATGATCCTAACGCTTTACCATCGTGTTGCATCTTGATATAGTCAATCATCATAATAGTTAATTACAATATGTTCTTGGTCCTCATAGTAAGATCCACATCTCTCCATATGCCTTATCTCTCATAAAATTCAACAACACCTACTCTAAGAGTTACTGTAGTAGTAAGTGTACCTTGGTTACCCTTTCATTAAACATGGTTAACTTTGGACTAAGAAAGGAGAGTCATCATTGATCCTTTGCTTAGTAGTATCCCCTATACTCGACATTAAACCCTTTCTCGTATCATGGGGACTCATACATTCCGATGGTTTTAAATTTTTTCTAACTATGAATGGAGACTTTCAAATCTAATACTGTAAGTTTCCCACATGGAAATTTCATTATTGTTCAAGTTCCCGCCCTAGTGGTTTGTTAGACATCATCAACAATTCACTCTTTGTTTAGGTTACTACATAGAGACTCCTTGAACATTTGGGACTTATTGCCACACCATCAATGCACCAAGCACATCTACCTCAAAAGGGATCAATACCAAATTTAGTGCTACCTTAGTAGTTCAAAGATTAGACCCCCCAGTCTCCTCTTATTGTAATTTGTATTTTAATAAAATTCTCATCAGTGTAGAAATTCCTACCTCATTTATGTAAAACCATTTTTTATGTGCCATCTCGAAAGGGATCAATACCAAATTTAGTGCTACCTTAGTAGTTCAAAGATTAGACTCCCCAGTCTCCTCTTATTGTAATTTGTATTTTAATAAAATTCTCATCAGTGTAGAAACTCCTACCTCATTTATGTAAAACCATTTTTAATGTGCCATCTATCAATTTAGTGCTTCATTGGTTATCATTAGCACTCCCCTGCAAGATACCTTGTACTCTCAAAAAATGTTCACTTGATATCATAGCAATAAAATATCAATATGAGGGAAATAAATGATTTTTTTCCAGCTATATAGGTCCCTCCTAACCTCATACATCAAGGGGCATATGTTATCACCTAAAAATCACACACATGTAATATTTTGGCAATTATTACAATAAGACATCATCGACATATAACATGCAACTCAAAAGACTTATCTTTAAAATCACCATGAGAAACAAAGCAAGGAATAGGTAAATCACACTTCAGGACAACCACATGGATTTATCAAAATAAATCCATGAGACGCATGGGTATGTCAAATGAATCCTACAAGATATCATGCAGAAAATCTCTTGAAACTCACGTGATAGTACCAACACATGGACCCTTAACTTCCATGGTGCATTATAATCTTTGCAACCACATTTTGGCTCCAAGGAATTTTAATTGGCCTTCTCCACATTCTTGGGAATTCAATAGTGTTGTTCTTGTATTTTGAATCCACTTCATGAGAGGGAGAATTCACATCAAGAGCTAGTTGTTTGTGGCCCTCCATTTGATCTCTAAAAGGAATCCATGAGCATGCATTTCATAAGGATAAACTAAGATAAAAGTTATTCTACAAGAATTTGTTTGAGAGATTCATATTTCATCCTCATTCTCACTATCATTTGGCATTCCAATCTCACCTAGCTTCTTCCTCAAGAAGCAAGTATTTTCCCTCCATCATTCTTAGTTAGTTAGTAAGCAATTTGAGAGTAATCAAAGGACCCTTCTAAAAACATTGTTAGCTACCATTTGCAAGCAACATTCTCCTAGGTGACACCATTGTATTCAAGTTTTTCCATTGGACATAAATATTTGGTTGAATATCATCTCTTTGTTGTGTTTTATGTCATTTATGCAAGTTTTATTTACCAAGTAGTCATTATATGTGTTGTTTTTTGTTAATAGCTTCATCATTGTTATTTTTTACTGGAATTACTAACTATCCACTTAACCTATTGTCTTTCCTGCAACCTGTAAGGGATGGAATAATTGCTCACACCTGGGCCGCTTTTCTCACAACAGAAACCACACCATAATGATGAGTTTCTCCATTGATTAGTTATCCTTCCAGCTATTATGTAGCCCCCATTCAATACCTCTAACATTGATGGTTTTCATTTTTTTATGTTTGAGTATCAGTTGTTTCCCAAGTCGCATCAGTGTTGTGTTCATGTTCAAGGGAAATTGATTAACCTATGTTGACTATTCCTTGGATTTTTTACCATGCATATCATCCATCACAATGTCAAGAAACAAGTGGTTGTGTTGTTTTTAGTCCCATTAATCAATTCAATTACATCTTTCATGTTAGATGATGAGAGATCCCTTAATTCTCTCTGTATGACGAGCCACTTCCTATTGACTTCAAATCATTATATGGGAGATAGGATTAAACACATTTGACAATACCTAGGGGCTTGTAGACATTATTGGAAAGTTTCCTTGCAATTAGCAATGGGTATACACCATTGAATCATGCTCCATAATTCACTCAAGTTATTGATCTCGTATCATTTATTCACACCGAATTATTGTACTCTATACCTTGGCATCCATCTTCATCATCAATGGATTGCCCCGTGTCTATTAAACTAGACAAACAACCAACATACATATGGATCAACACACAAACAACTGACCATGTTGATACATATGGATTTCCTCATGTTTATATAGGTTCCTCATCATTCTTCCTCTCTTTCATATGAACATATAAACTAACATGTAAGTTTAAGGTAATAAATATAAAAGTTTGCACTCAACTCTCACAAAGATTAACTCTATACAAAGAATTAACATTTAGAGAATTCTTGAAACAAGAACAATGATAACATTTAGCACACTTTTCCATAGCCTTGAAAATTATAAGTGTTTCTCTAATACAACATGATGCTTCTCTATAGGACTTTCTACTTCACAAGTCTCTTTCATGTTCCCCACTTTGTTGCACTATAAATCTCCCCTTTCTTTGATTTTTCTTTATCTTAGGATATAATTTCTATCTTCTATATAAACCATGGAGTTGCATTTGCACTCCCTTTGACATGAATTGTATGATACTCGTTTCAATTCCATTAGTCAATTTTAGCCTTTAGTGAACATTAATATATGAATTAAAATAAATTAAAAGTAAGTTGAGACATTGTAAACTTTTATGTGAAGATTAGGCAAAGAGAGTTGGTTAATATAATCATCATAGGTTGTATTTATGGACAATTTAAAAAAAAATTATTTGAAAAAAATTACACACATTTATAAATGAAACCAATAAAAAAATAAAAGAGCAAATTGGAAAGCAATTTTAAATAGTCATATATGAAGCGTGTTTTCAAAGTATAATCAATTCATTTGTAAAACATTACTTATTATAAAGTCTATTTAAATCTATGTAGATGGACTTGTGAATTGTGGAAAGAGATTTATATATATATATATATTAAAAAAGCAAATCAAATAATTTTTATATCTTATTTTCTATAGATTTAAAAGCAATAGTAAAAAAAATTGATCCAGGAAGCCATAGATGCACTTCTCGATAATGGCATCTGTGGACAACCAATGAAAGACAGTCATGATAGGCCTTATAAATCGTTCTCAGATGTGATCGAAGGCAAAGAGGGAAGATCTCGTGAAAATTTACTAGGGAAACGAGTTGATTATTCAGGTCGTTCCGTTATTGTGGTAGGTCCCTTTCTATCATTGTATCAATGTGGATTACCCTCAGAAATAGCAATAGAGCTTTTTCAAGCATTTGTAATTCGTAGTCTCATTGGACGACATATTGCTCCTAACCTAAGAGCTGCTAAAAGTATGATTCGAGATAAGGGACCCATTGTATGGGAAGTACTTCAAGAGGTTATGCAAGGACATCCCGTATTGTTGAATCGAGCACCTACCTTACACAGATTAGGAATACAAGCGTTTCAACCTATTTTAGTAGAAGGACGTGCCATTCGTTCACATCCATATAGTCTTTGGAAAGGAAATACATATTCTTAAGAAGTATGTTTATTTAAGCTTTATAATTAATTAAATTTTGTTATTATTAATGTTTTTAAACTTACCGTAGCTTCTATCATTTTTCATCCATTGTTATATATGTTCACACTATTCAAATAAAATTAAATAAAAATAAAAATAATTAAAGTTAAAGTAATATTTGCTTTCTTTAATTAATTAAGTAAAATAACATCATTTTTTAACTTGATTTTTTTTTTAAATATTCATTTTATAGATATTAGTTAGTGAATAGATATAGTTATTTGATTTTGATTTGATTAGAAATATAAACAAAGTAATTCAATTAATACAAATTTCCTTTTATTTCATTATATATAGTATAAAATTTTAATAATTTTTTTTGGGTCTATTTATAAAACTTCATGGGTGGAAAATATTTGCCATCTGTGAGTTTATGAGCGTTGAGGATGGAAATCACTTTCTCTTAGAGTGTAACATCTCCAATTTTCGTAAAAATATAATTTTTTTAATAAATGAACTAACTGCAAAAATAAAGGATAAATGAGCCCTTACATTTTCTTTAAGTTATGTTTCATATAAAAGACATAGTTACGACGACCATAAGATGTGACTTATGTTTCACTACAACCAAGGGATGACGGAAGTCAAAAGATCTTTACAAGAAAATTTGTAGTCTCTTATCTATGACATAAATGTCTCTTTATGATGATTTTATGTTGCGGCTTAAAACTATGGCAACACTAGACTTTACTTTGATGAAAGAATGTCACTTTTATTTCTGTTGTTTTAAAGTCGTTGTGCTAGTTGTTTATGTTCTTCATTGGATGTTTGTTTTATCCTACTTAGATGCTAGGGGAAAAGAGATACGAGTCTTACTTAGCTCATATGGCTAATGCACCTTTATGAAACTTCTTGCAGGTGAATATGACAAGGCTTAAAACCTCCTAGCTAAAAACACAAGGTCCTAAGCTAGGATATACCACACATCCTAAGCAAACGCCTCAACAAAGGAAGTTGAAACTATCATTAATATAAGACATTACAAGCATGCTAAGAAAACATTATTGCAACGAAGGATAACCAAGGTTTGAGTAACTCAATTGATTTGATGTTTTGGTTGGTGGACTAAATGCTACAATACGATGGCCATGTGAATGCTTTGAATGCACTAGCAAGCGAGCATGTAGTCACATTGCAAAACCCTAAGGGTTTAATGCCTTTTGGAAAATGTTTTGGATTTTGTCACCGCGTTGTTTGATTTCTTGCCTGATAGCATTGGGAGAGAGTCAAGCTCTCGGCCTTGGCCTCCAAAAATCGACCTTATATACAAACGAATAACATAGAAAGAAGGATTTGTGTTGGCATACTATTGGCCCACGGGTCTAAAGCTCTATAACTAGCAGCAATTTTCCCGGATAGCCAACCCGTGCCTAACTTTTCGAGGTAAGTTGTTCTATTTCAAAGGAATGTTATTTTGCTGTGATTTGCATGGTCTTTATCATTCTTTAAAGCATGCTAGTAATCTTACGTGGTTGGGTTGCAGGTGAAATCGAGAGGGTCGATGCGACAATGGGAGAGACGGTTTTACAAATATGGTCATCGCAAGGTCTGGTAAAACCTAGAACCTCGCCTTCCTTGTTCTTAGGGGTTGTGAAGAGTGCAACTCTGCGTCTCTGTAGCTGGCCGTAATCTCCTGAGCAACACTCGCGTTTTCTGTTGTGGCATGAAAGTGGCAATTTTATTTGGTTTTGTTGTGAGGCATTTACATTTGAATTGTAAGGGAAGCTCTTTGACCGTGGAGTCGAAGTGACTGTGCAATGCTTGTTTTAGTGTAAATAGTGACAAGGTTTATGTTTTTAATGGGGTGTTTGAACAGTCCTATGAATGTCGCTTCAAAATGTAAATATTTGCTTTCTTTTAAAAAGAAACCCGTGAGGGATTTCATTTATGTATTTACATAGTCATGTTTCATTTATCAGTTTTGTAGTTTCGTTCTCTATATAAACTATTTACATCCCGGAAGGCCATTGATATTTTTCTAGCATTTCAAATTTTTTGCAATTAATTCGGATTTATAATGTTTAGGCCATGAGGCCATTACTTTTGTTGGTTAAAGAAGAGGTTAGGGCCATGAGGCCTCTGTAATCTTGATAACTCGTTCAACAAAAGTCATTGTATGTTTGTTTTGTAATTTACTGTTTATTTCTAAGTTATGAGTCGTAATGATGACTGTGATTTCCTTCTTTCTGGGTTTTTACTGCATGTTTCATTTTAATGGATACATAATACTATAACACCGTCTGTAACACCCCAGTTTTGACCCCATTTGCATTAAATGTATATGATGTAAATATTGTATTTAATCATGGTGTGGAGCTAAAGGAAAAATTCCCACCATCAATTTAGCATTTTATGTTTTGATGATTAAAAATCATTGTCGATGGTATTTTGTGCTAGTCGACACATTATAATTTTGGACATCATGTAAATATGCAATTTAATTNTGAGATGGGGGCATGATTTCCTAAGGATAAGGGGGGGGGGGTATTCAAACCCTTGGGCCAATGGGGAAAAGCCAAATGTCAAAGGGAGAACCCATCAAACTGTCAACTACCTTTCTTGTCTTATTCAGCCAATCATTTATTACTGCTAGAAGTTGGTTGAGTTGGTTATTGCTTGGGATGGGCAAGGTATGGCAGTGCAAATTCAAATGGGAGAAGCCATCAGGTTTTGGGAAATGCGATTTTGACTTATGGGGCAAGTTATTTCCCAAAAACGCTACCCATTCCCTCATGCATTTAGGTGGTTGTATTTCCCCACGTTTTTGGGAGCTCGTGGCATTCTGCATTTACGTTTTTCATCTTCCTCACCATTTTCTCTGATTCACGTGAGCTCTCTCAGGTAGTTAGAGCTTCCTATGTGTATCCATCCATGATTTTGGTTGTTTACCGCATCTTTCCCATGGATGGGAGGTCTTTTTTGTAATGCTCGAGAGTTGGGTTGTCTTCCTCATGTTTTCCTGTCATTTTCCTCATTTTTCTTGAAGCTGGAATTCCATTTTTGGTAATTCCAACATGTGGGAAAAGAGGCCCACGAATTTTGGGTGTCGTAGAGTTTGTTTTGGCCACATTAGGGACATAAACGACTCTAGAAATCAAATTGCATAGCCTGAGCTATTTTACTCAATTTCCATTCCCAATTTTGGCCTCTGTGATGTTTTCCTTCAATCCCAGAACTGTAATTGTTGTGTGTACATATTTGTTTGGTCTCAGAATCGGTTTGGGAGTGGAAATGGGGTTTGAACTAGCTTGATAAAACTAGTTTAAGAAGGAACCTCACAGACAGGCCTAGGGGGCTGGTTTTCTTCTTTGCACACCTTGAATAGCACTGGAAAGGAAGGCATAGCCTAAGGGACTGTATAGCAGAGAAGGGGATGCTCCTTGTGTTGGGTGTGTAGATGTTTTAGAAGACATGATAGATATGGTGCAGGTATCCATAGCTATGTGGTTGAGCTCACTAGCTTAGCAGTCAACCTTTCCAGCTCCTTTATAGCCTAATAAACCCAACTGTGTTGGCTTGGCTGAATTTTGATAAATCCTTGGCTATGTGTGAGTCTACTAGTGTTCCCTTATTCCTTGTGGGAATCATACCCAGCTCGGGGGTGGCAATGTTGCTGAGATATTGATGAGCACACTGACCTATAGTTGGGTGGAACGTTGCAGCGACGTAGCTAGTTGTGGGACAAGCTTCTTCTAAGATAAGTATCTCTTGTCTATTTTATCTCTGCAAATGTATGTGCTTATTGATTAATATGAACATGTTAAATGATGTGAATGAATGGATTTTGCTTCCATTGTTTATTGATGATTTATGCGTATGTGTATGTTTAATTTCAACGCATTTTTATATTTATGTTCATGGGGCTTAGTTTGCTCGGATTAGATAGATAGCTGCTATTTTAATCACGTCCTCTTTGCCGAGTAGAGGGGTGGGGACGTGACACCGTCAGCTTGCAACAAGGGTTGCGACATTTTGTATTCTGTGTTGAAGTAAATACTTGTAAAGAAAAATTTTGGCCATAGAGTCTCTGTGCTTGTAGTTCTGTTTTCCTTCAGCTGAATATCCTTGGTAGGATTCGATCTGGTGACTTATTACCTATTTTTAAATGCTTAGTTTATAATAATTTATAGTTGGGGTTTTGGGCCATAAGGCCAAGGTATACTAGCTCTGTCGTAGATTGAAATTACGATTTAAATATACAATGTATATACGAGCTGTAAGGTTGTATCATATAAATATATTGATTGGTTTTTGTTTTTAAGTTCATTGTTTGATTTTTTTTGCTTTGTAAATCCCTTTAATATATATATTTATATCTATGCCCTCCGTTCTGTCGAGGGTTACAGATCAAAACCCTTGATTGGTATAAATTTAGCACTGTTTAGTCTACTTAAAAGAATTATACTTAGACTACATATATCTTTGAGAATTTGTCGTTATAGTAATTACGATTGGATAATTTCAGTATAGTTACTTACTCTTTTGTTATTTACAGTATATATATATATGATAATAACCTATGTAATAAACTTCTGTAGAGTTTTTTCTAGACATGGTTCGACATGTGTTTGGAATTTTATTCTTTAAACCTAATTTGGTTGAAGGCTAACAGTGATAATACCAATATGATAGAATACAACTAACTGAATGAAATCTCAGGCAATAAGAGAGGGTTCAACTCTAGTTGGAAATATAATACTAACTAGGTTAGAGGTATTATAACTAATATTCAATGAGAAGATAAAAAACATCGTTTATAATTTAAAGATTATCCTAACATTAATGTTCGATCTAAAATCATTAACTGATAAACATAAAACTCACTAAAATATCATGGGAAAATAATTATAGCTTTTCTTTCTTAGAGCAATATTGAACAATTACCATTAAACTCTGTAGATGCTGAGCATACTTTATAAACAAATTACATATATATAATTAAATCATCCATAAATAACAAGTAGTTAGAACCTAGATATATTGTAGAAGGGGGACAACCACCCAAAGGAGACTGTTCCACCCAATCGTCTCCTGAAGCAACCAAGATTACTTGCTTAGGACCCCCAATCCTGTTCACTGAACCACTAGGACGAATAGACTGTATAACAGTACATAGAGAAACTTTCTGAAACTTAGCACTCAATAACATACTTAACTCAACAATTTCACTTTAGCTATCCCTTCATCGAATTCCTTGAGTGCCTAAGTTTTCAGTTTCCAGCAGTCACAAGGTTCATTCTCTTGGAAATAGAATGTAGTGAGCCTCCTGCTCAATTCCATGGTATTTATAAGATTGCATAGGTATTTGGGTCAGTTTTGAAATTAAATGAGCCACCTGCTCGGTTCCCCTTCTTAGGGAACATGACCACAATTTTAAGGATTTTGCTTTCTGCAACATGTAGAAAGTGAAATGTCAGTGCTGCCACTTGTCAATCAACCTTCTACAGCTGCTCATTCCTCCTAGCGGGTCAGTGAACACTCTTTCAACAGTCTCCTTTGAATAGGTGTATCTTCTATTTAAATATTCAATTACAGTTATCCTTGACCAACTTGGACATGAAAACTTTACAATAATTTTAACATAATGTTTTTCTCAAATAAACAAAAATATTTTATTTTTTTTAGTTATAGGTGGGTTACATAGAGTGCCTTGTTTACACCCACATTAGACTTGAGTTTCATTGTATTTGCTATAATACAAACCTTTATAACCTCCTAACTTGCCAAAACTCCAAACTTCTTGGCAAACTTTTTGAACAGAAGAACAAGATTTTAAAGTAAACCAAGTATTTTCCTTCTTAAGGTTTGATGAGACCAAATCATCGTCATCATCATCATCAATCATTTTTATTTTTATTTTTAACATTCTTTCTATTTAAATTAAAAATAGGTTTTAATTTATTAATTATATTATTTTGTTAAAAAAACTATTTTTTAATTCCAAGAATGTATTTATTTAAATTAAAAATAAGTTTTAATTTATTAGTCCCTGCGAAGACAGGGATTATAGCAATCGATCAATTGTCAAAACTACATTGACTTTTTATTAATTTTAACAATTTTATAGTTACATTATAATGTTTTGTTAAAATTAATTATTAATTTTATTTTTTTAAAGAATAAAATATGTTTTTTTAGTTTTTGAAATAAAAAATTACTATTTTCTAATTGGTTGCAAGCTTTGATTCGACTAAATAACCCTAGTTGGAGATGACAATTAGTTTTAAAAAAATATTTTAAAAATATTTTATTTTTAAAAAAAAATCTAAAATTGCCACATAGTTAAAAAATGGTACACATATTGATTATTTTATAAATACCAAAGCAACATTTATTAGTTTTAAATTGCTCATTGATGACACCCTACTTACACTTTCAATTCCATAAAAATTTCTCAAAATTTGATTTAAATGCTTCAATTCCTCAAGATTTGATTTAATTTGATTATTTTAGATTTAATATTCATTTAAAAGTTTCATGTTTTAATTTTTTTATTTAATATGATGTAAACATAAAATTTTAAAATATACTTTTTAACTTTTATAAAGTTATAATATTGAAGTTACATATAATTTACATTTTTTATAACGTTTTAATATTAAAATTTGTTTCTTATATATTAATTTTTTTAATTACTCAATACTTTTAATATAAACATTTTTTTTTAAAAATAAAAATAAAAACAAAAAATTAGATGAAATTAAATGGATTAATCTTTTAGTTAGTCTTTAAAAACTCAACATTAGTTATATTTTGGATTCATATTTTATGTTTAATATTTTATATTTAAAAAAAAAAAACTTGATTTAAGTATTAGTTATATTTTTTGATTCATATTTTTTTATCCAAAGTAATGGTTTTAAATGTTTATTTTTTGTTTTTATAGTTTTGTTCACAAGTATATAATAGATGGTAAATATATGATATTGTATTTTTATTGATTTTTTTACCAACAAAAGTTAATAAATTCACTCAACAAATAGTGATTTTAAACAATTCAAAAACTTTTTTTGTTAAAATATCATTTAAACAATTTAAAATAATAAAGTTTATAAGACAATATAAGATTAAACAATTATAAAAAGAAATCAACATTACATAATAAAATGAAATTAACCTTACATGTTTTACTCAATATATTATTTTAATTAAAGAATAAAAAAATATATTGGTTAGTAATAATATTTTTTATGTTATCTATATATGAATAGTTTTTTAAAGATTTAATTTTTTAAATTTATAATAATAATATTTAAAATGCAATATAAAATTGAATAATTAAAAAATAACATTTAAGATTAAATAAATGAAATCAACCTTAAATGTTTTCAAGATCTATTTTTTTTAAATGTTGGAAATTATGAAAAGATTATTTATTTAAACTATTTATTTTGTTTATTAGTTTTTTTTAGTTATAAGAATGAGTGAATTTACTCAACAAATTGTGATACAATGAATTAACTTTGTTACAAAAATATGATCCATTAACTCAAATAACAAACTAGATTACTAATGAATTAACTGAAAAAGATCTCATACATAAATCAAAAGAGCTATCATGGCAGAGATACCATGTCTTTGCCATTACAGAGATAACTTATGGATGAAGTTCCAGCCTTTGTATTTTACTTGTGGCGCTATATAAATCTAGACCACTCTAAAATTAAAACTTGAAAACTGAACTTTTTATTCCTTATTGTGTTGACAAATCCAGTTCCAAGTGGGGCCATGGCCATAGACAAAAATTATTTTACATGCAGCAAAGTAATAAATACATGTGCAAAGCTGAACTTTTTATTTCAATGGATAATTTGTTTCTCTTATACTTGAATATATATATATATATATATATATATAATATAATCAACATTTTATTTAAGCTTAAGCTTTTATAACCAACATTTTATTTTATTTTTCTAAGAAGCCAACATAACCACAAAAGAGCTGGTCCCAAAGAGAAAGTAACACAACCCAGCTACCTATTAAGTAGACCAAGAAATAAAAAAAACCAACTACAGGAACCAGAAGAAAAAAGCCCAAAACAAAATAAAACAAAAACCAACTTCAATTAAAAATAGCTTGAAGGCTACAAAAACCAACTTCAATTAAAAATAGGTTTGAAAGCTACAAAAACCAACTTCAAGTAAAAATAGCTTAAAGGCTTCCCTGCTGCCCTAGGAAACAAAGTAAACCCACCAACCAATGCTAAAAAAATAAAATAAACCCAAAACACCTTTTAACAACAAATCAACCTTAAAATTCTGTTGAAACAACAAATCATGTCCTTAAAGTTCTGCTCCTTGAAAATATGAGGATGATACCAACATTTTATTTAAAGAACAAGAAGGATGATATAAGCATACCTATACATGCGAAATTCTTGATCGTGGATGTAAGGTGACCAGCAATCCATTCTTCATGCACAGAGTTATTCCCAACTTTGGCTCAGCCATCACGTCCTTCACCATTTCCATACGATATCGGTAAACAAGAGATGATGCCACCCATTTCATAAGCAAAAAAGCAAAATCCTTGCCCAAACAAACTCTTGGTCCTGCATTGAACACTGGGTAATTATAGCCCCCTTCTGGTACAAACATGTTGTCTCTCAGCCATCTCTCGGGCTTGAATTCCCTGCAATCTTTTCCCCATATATTCTCCGTCCTTCCCACGGAGTATATTGGGACAATGAGATTTGTTCACTTTTTCAAACATACCCCGTTAGCCAAAACCTCGTCGTGTATCACTTCCTTATAGTTTATAGGAAGCGACGGATATAGTCTTAATGTTTTAGATAGCGCAACATGCAAGTACTGCATCTCCTTCACGTCTTCCACAGTAAACCCTGTGAAGCTGCAGCTAGTGGGATTCGAACCTCGTCTGATGACCACGATCTGCCATAATTCCGACAAAATGTTTTCTTCTACGTTTGGATTTTGAATAAGCAGCCAGAAGAACCAGGAGAGTGCAATGGCAGTAGTGTCCTGCCTAGCTAGACTATATCCGTCGCTCCCTATAAACTATAAGGAAGTGATACAAGATGAAGTTTTGCCCAACGGGGCATGTTTGAAAAAGGGAACAAATCTCATTGTCCCAATATACTCCGTGGGAAGGATGGAGAATATATGGGGAAAAGATTGCAGGGAATTCAATCCCGAGAGATGGCTGAGAGACGGCATGTTTGTACCAGTTCTTGGCACTAAACCAAGAGACTTTCATGTATAATGTCCAGTTCTTGGCACTGAACCAAGGGACTTTCATGCGACCATCACTGAGACCAGAAACCCATACCTTTTCCCTCTTAAACAAGATTCATTTCTATTTGTATGATTTTTCTATATTGATCAACATTTCAATACTTATGTATTATGTTGGTGGTATACAAATGTATTAGAGCCTCCAAGTACAAATGTTGTATATTATAACCTTTGATTGTTTGCATTGTTCTCTACAATATTACTTCAACATTAGGGATGTTTTTGTGATGGTATAGAATAATTTCCAAGTACAAATATTGTATATTATAACCTTTGATTGTTTGCATTGTTCTCTACAATATTACTTCAACATTAGGGATGTTCTTTTGATGGTATAGAATAATTTTAATAACATTGTTATGTTAAATAATAGTAATTAAAAAATAGAAGTCAATTTTGATGGAAAATATATATAATTATGTATTGTTAACTTAATAATAGAACAATTTAAGATAGATATTAGTTTTGTGATGACTCCAAGTTAATCAAAATTGGGTAAATTGCAAGTATTTTACTTGCTCTATCAAGGATAAGATGGATAAGGTGGAAACTTTTCCTCAGGTTTAGGAATCTAAAATGGGTTTGTAAGTGAAGAGATTTGATCCTCTTAGAGGCCTCATAGAGCTAGAGTTAAGATGGATATATGGGGCTATAGATGTATGTTAGGGTTTTTTAAAACTACATGATATGAGTTTTATAATTTTTTATTCCTTCTCTTCTTAGGTTGTATGAGTTCCTGCTTTCGGACCAATATTATAACACGTTCATTCATATTGGGGGTGAAATTATTAAAAAAAATCAAAACAATATATTGGGGGTGTATTAAGGGTCCAGGGGTTTAAATTATTTACTATATAAATATGGAAATATGTCGGGGTCTTTTTATTGTAAAGCAGCAAGAAGCGCATTATGGGAGAAGTGCGTTGTGGGAGGGAGCATAGGGTTTTCACGCCGTTGGAGGGAGCGTAGGGTTTTCGCGTTGTGGGAGGGAGCACAGGGTTTTCGACCGTGTTGGAGGAGCACCAAGGCATAGGGTTTTCGAAACGCGCTGTGGGAAAGAGCATAGGGTTTTCGGTCGTGTTGGAGGAGAACTGAGGCATAGGGTTTTCAACCATGTTGGAGGAGCACCGTGCATGTTTACTTGGATGCTTCCCTTGCTTGGGAGGGAGCATAGGGTTTTCAACCGTGTTCGAGGAGCACCGCGCAGGTTTACTTGGATGCTTCCCTTGCTTTAGTGTTTCATTGGATGCTTCCCTTGCTTTAGCGTTTCAACATATATTTGACCTTCCCCGGACTTGCAATGGCAAAGGAATTCATAGCGCCCAGCTTCTGTTCTTTTTGACCTAAGGATCTTTACCCTTTCTGGGTTTTCATCCGTGTTGGAGGTTTGAGGAGCACCGCACCCTTTTTGGGTTTTCATACGTGTTGCAGGTGTGAGGAGCACCGCGCAGGAGGGAGAAGCTGGGGTTTTCAGCGGTGTTGGAGGTTTGAGGAGCACCACGTAAGAGGGTGAAGCTGGGGTTTTCCTCCTGTGTTGGATCTTTGCTCTTGGGTCTTCCACGAGATTTTAATACTGAAAATGTACTAGCCCTATCTCACCATCTATGTGTAGAGTTGTTTTGAAAGGTCCCATGTTTTTCAAAAACATGAACTATGTTCCACTCTGTTCATTGTTTCATGAACTTGGATTGTGTTTTGTTTTCTCTTTGTAGATGATTTGTCAGTGCTGCATCACTCCTAATGTTTATAAGACATATGCATTTCAAACATATGGAAACATTTCATGAAAGTGTTTGGATTTGAAAATGTGCCATGTAATGCTAGATTGAGTTTCCGAAATGTTATAGCCCAAACATAGTGCATTTTTGGCCCAAACAAGGAGTCTTTTGGTCTTGGAAGCCATGAATATGGAATATCTATTCCATCCCCAACTACTTGAAATAGCCTATTTGCAGGGGTGAGACTACCCACGATGGGAGAAACATGTTTTTTAGGGGATTTAAACTTTGGTGGGTGGAGTAGCACCACCCCTTCTTAACCATTGAACCAAGGCCTTGTTGACAAATGCTATAAGAAATGAGGATGAAATTCTTCCATATAACAAAGGTTCAATAAACGAGGCCTCCCTATTCATCTATGTGCATAATTTTTCTGAAAACTACAATATGAGGCCTCTCCATTCATCAACAACTTGAATTGTATTATGTTTTGTTCTTTGTCGCTAATTTAACAGAGTCTTATGTGTTCCCTTTACTGTCATTACAATATGATTTGCTAGCTTTATATGTGCTACAGTATATTCAACATTACGTCTATATAATCAAGACACACAATTTCTTTTAGTTTTTTTGTATCATTGTACACACTGTTAAATATTAAGAAAAACTCAAAAATAACTACAAAATCCTCAGGGTAGAAATTTGATTTATTGCTCAAGTGTCTCTTTTGCATGCTCATCTTTTGTTGTAATAGTGCTAACACAACCCTCTTTAGTGAAGCCTCCCTAGTTGTAACTATATATCCCTAGTTGTAACTATATTTCAGGCAAGGGAAATCATGGTTCAAACAATGGTGCACATAGGCACTAGAGAAAATGTCTCATCATAGTCTATTCCTTATTTTTGTGATAAACCACGAGCCACAAATCTTTCTTTATATTTTTCAATACTACCATCAACTACATGTTTGATTTTATAAATCCACTTGGAATTTACTACAAACTTCCCTTCTGGTTTAGGAACCACTCCCCACACATCATTTTTCATGATGGAATTGTAATCTTCCACAATGGCATCTTTCCATACCTTCTTCTTAGCATCTTCCTCATAGGTGGTGGATTCTGAATAACTGATATGACTCATTTGTTCTACATAGCATGAATATCTTTAAAGTGTCATTTTCTCTCTAGATGTTCCTAATGGTGCTCCATGATTTTTTGCCTCCTGCGAAATGTCTCGACACCAGGAAGGTCTCCTCTTAGCAGGAGATTCATCAAGAGATCTTTCTACCCGTTCTATTGTCTCTTCAGGGTTAAGCTAAACTAAGGACTCTTCTAGATTCTATCTCTCAACATCTAAATGAGGAGAAGCATGAAATTGGATCCTCCATAAAGGGAGTCTCATGCTCCTCCATATTTGAATCACACTAAAATTATTTAGAGCGCTTGAATGCATCCTCTTCATTAAATATTGCATCTCTGCTGACTGCATTGTGCATTTGTCTTGTAATGTAGATTTTATAAGTTTTTGAGGATTCTCTATATCCAACAAATGTTCCTTCTTTTAGGATGGCTCCATCTTTTTCCTCTTCTCTTTTGGAACATGAATGTAGATAGGGAAATTGAAAATCTTCAAGTGTCCAACATCGATTTTTTCACCATTCTTCAGGAGTCTTCTCTCTCAGGATAGTACGAGGGCTTCTGTTATGAATGTAAACAACAATGATGGAGGCTTCTTCCCATAAGGAAATGGGAAGATATTGATCACACATCATATCTTTTGCATTCTCATAGATTTTCATGTTCTTTATTTTAGCAACCCCATTCTGTCAAGGATTGTAAGGTACAATCAATTGTCTTCTTATCCATGCCTCTTGGAATAAATCATTACATTCACGAGACTCAAACTCTCCTCCATTATTAGATCTGAAAGAAAGAATGTGATTTCCAATATGATTCTCAACCAGTGTTTTAAACTCTCGAAACTTGTTGAAAGTTTCACTATTTTCCTTCAAAAAATAGATCCATCACATGCGACAGAAGTCATATATGAAAAGCACATAGTACAGATAACCACTCAGGGATGGTACTGACATGGGACCACATAGATATGAATGGTTCAAGTCCATTATCTCTTTGGATATTTTAGTACTACTTGGAAATCTCTTATTGACGTTCTTACCAAGAGCATAACCTCTACAAATACCATCATGCTCAAATCAAAACTTAGACTTACCTTTTACCATCTTCTATAATCCATGTAGCACTTTCAAATGAATATGACCAAGCCTCCTATGCCACAATTCACAAGGACTATTTGTTTCATAGATCATGGCTTTTATGAACTTTCCAAAAACTTTGTAGAGACCTCCCTCTCTAACTCCAATTACAGTTGCAGAATTCAAGTCTATATTTTTAGGCCACAAGAGAGCTTGATTGTCCATAAATATAACTTTGAAACATTTATCTTCTAGAACTAAAATAGTCAGGAGGTTTTTCTTCAAACTGGGAACATATATAATTTCATCAACATGGAGGACATCACCTAAATTAAACTAAAAAGAAGTGGATACAATTCCTTGGATAAAATAGGTGGTATTATCTCCAAGCTCCACTTGAAAGGAGAACTTCTTTTCCTTCAGATATGTGATAACGTTTCTATATCTAGTCATGTGTTTTGATGTTCCACTATCCACCAACCATGTCTCAACACTAGTTGTAATGGATCTAGCTAGAGCTGAGACAAGATAGTACTCCTTCTTTGTCTCCTAATCATTGGAATAATTCTTTCCTGTAGGTTCATCTTCTGTAGCAATAGAATCATGAAACATACACTTGAACTTTTCTATTTTCTTTACACAACAATCTCTTGTAAAGTGGCCCTTCTTATTGTAGTTGAAGCATTTGAATTTAAACTTATCAAATTTCTTATTGTATTCTTTTTCCTTTTGATGAGGAAACTTCTTCTGGAAAAATGATTTATTCCCTCTCTTTTTCCTTGTTGTGAGAGCAAGGCTCTATTTTTTGGAGGAAACATTTTTTCTTTGAATTCGACCTTCTTCTTATACGCAATCATGCCACAGTCTTTCAAAGTTTGGTTGCACTTCTTGACCAGTTACAGCGGCCAAGAATAGCTACCATGAATATGGAATACCATCGACAACAGTCTATATGAGATCATCATCATCGGCAATTACTTCAATACTCAAGAGTAGATCTCTTACTTGAGATATCTTTGTGAAGAACGAAGCGATTGTTTCATCCTTCTCCATCTTCAGATTACGAAGCGTGTTCTTCAAGACTCTCTTCTGACTGGGAGCCTTCTTCTCATAAAAATTGGTCAAAGTGTTGAAGCACTCTTTTACAGTCTTTAATAGAGTAATAATTGACATCAAATTGAATTTCATAGAATCATAAATGATTGTCTTTGCTTTGGCTTGATTCTTCTTGAAAGAAGTGCGCCTAGTATTTGTGGTAGGCTCTTCAACAACAATAGATATGTATTCATCCAGATCATGATCTTCCAGGATATTCAAAATCCTATCCTTCAAGTTTTGAAGTTCGAAGTTCCTTCAAGTCGATATTCTGATCTTATCGAGATTGAAGTCATTATTCTTCAAGTACAATGCTCAACTTAAACCACTCAGGATCAATGTAGGATCAAGCTTGATTGGAAAACTTAGATCTTTCACACCCTAAGCTCTGATACCATGTTGAATTTTGATCTTAATTGCATAATTACAGTAGTGCTTGAAACAATTGAATAATCAGAAAACCCCATGACATAGTATTTACCCTGGGGAAACCCTCTATAACCTGAGGGAGAAAACCCCAAGAAAATATTCCTTAGTATATTGATAGATAACGAATAATATATTTACAATGATCAGATTACATCAAGCGCCCCTGGTAAATTATCAGAGAGATACCAAGCACCCTTGGTGCAATATCAAAGCAAGAGAGAAAGATAATAATAGAAGAACCCAACAGTAGATCTAGCACACAACCAATTCACACTTTTTGGTCACATGCACAAAAAAGTGAATGCCCTCAAGTATGAATTCTCTCTACACATTGATCTCATCAATCCTATATAACAAGTGCACAATACTTCTCATTCTTTTCTTATATATTTTTCTTTTGATTTCAAGATGAACTCACCCTTCAACTACACGCAGGCTAGACCACTTAGTTAGGATGCTAACTCAAGCAGTGCTCAAGCGTCATCACGTAAAACACTTTATTAACTAGATATTCTTTGTTAACACTCAGTTGAATATTTTAACTGAAGTCCTTGATAACATCATTGATGCGAACAATTCGATTTCTCCATTAATTAACTGAAGTCTTCCTTGTTAACATTACCGAAGTTAACAATTCGAGTTATCTCTTATTTAATTGAAGTCTTTATTCACAATTCTTATCTTTATTCTCTTGTCTTATATGCATGGTCCACTTGTGCTAACTTTAATTTAATTATCATATCAAATATACTCATGATATTTTCCAATGATGTGATCATCTTGTTCTACTATCGTTCCAAGTGGTCATATGCTAAAGTAATTCACTCTAGAGGTGGTCAGTCTCTAAAGGATACTTAATAACTTATCCATCTCTAAGACCATGGTTAGTAGTACATCACACACCATTCATGCTTCGACATGCAAAGCATTACCTCAACAAATGAGGCACCACCTCTACACATGAGGACCTGTCTTGAGAAGCATACTATCCAACACCATCACTTTGACATACAAAGCACTTTGCTAAACACATAAGGCTTACTCATTCTTGAGTCCAACTCAATATTCTACTCCAAGTTTCCCAAGTCCAACTCAAGCTCCCTAAGGCACTACCTTAACACACGAGGCCCAATTCCGACACACAAGATTGGATTGGAGAATGACTCGTGATGCTGCAACTTTAATAGTTCAAGTATTTCCTATCTAGACTTAAAAATTTAAATTGGTCATCTTTGCTCGTATAATTATTCTCAAGCTTTGTCTTTGTTTCAATTATAATAATGATACATAGTTACCAAAACTCTATTAACATGTGAAAATTTAGGGGTGAAATTTATCCCAAATTCGTATTGAATATCTTCTTACCCTTAGTATCATTTGCATCTAGCAGTAAATTGAGCATAAGCACACCTTCAGCTTCAATTCTAGACTTTTTTGTAGCCATTTCAGATAATGTTTGCAATGGTATCGTGACATAGCTCTAAGGCCATGAAGTGGCATAACAACAAAGGCGGTGCAAAACATGTAGTAATCATAACAAGTGCAATAAAACACCATAGATCATGACAAGAGTTAGTGTCAAGTATGATCACCTGGATTAAAATCATATGGAACCTACTTAATGGATTATGCTATCTAACTAATGTTAACATTACTTTAGTTACATTAGATATTTAATTCATATTCTCTAACTTCAACATAGGAAAAATATTACCTTTTTCAATAGAAAAAAAACATACTTCTATTATTCAATTCTGAATCAAAAGGTACAAATAAATCAACAGCCATCTAAAACCTGAGATATAAAAAAAAATGTTTCTTACATGTCTTTCAGATCATAACAATATCCCAAATTCAAATCAGAAAAGTGTCATCCCCAAAAAGCTTGTTGAAAAATACATTCTAAACCCCAAAACAAAATATTATAAATCCCATAACTTCAAAGCCTAAGAATTAGATATCATAGATATTTATGAAACAAGTATCAGTTTGAGTATTATCCAGCCACCCTTCCCAAATGCCAAAAGAACATGCCTTCTTTTCTTTCTAAAACAAACTTTGCCCAAAAAAACATGCCTTCTTTTCTTTCTAAAACAAACTTTAAACATTTATCAGCAAGCTGATTCCGTTCCCCTTAAATATTCTGGGAAAAAAAATATGACTTAAATTCTTAAAATAGGAAAGTATGCTACATGAACATACTTTCAAATTAAAGTCACAGGAAAAATATTACCCTGGTTAGGAAATAGAACAAACGAAAAAAACAAAAGTCAATATACCAATGAAAATGAAAAAAATTAGTAAAATACAAAGCAACTACAACAACACATTAACGCTTTAAGTATAGAATTAATTACAACACATTAAGGCTTTAAGTATAGAATTAATTGAACAGTTGTATTCCCAATGCATACCTGCCTTCTTGGTAATAAAATATCAATTTAAACAAATATATATATATATATATATATATTTATGAATATTATAGGGGTTAAAAGTTATGAATAAGATACCATTAACCGCAAATGATGCAACTGATGATATGAAATAAATATAATTCACATGAATAAAATTTCAATTAATTATAAAAACTTTCTAAAATAAAAATCCATTTTCAAATTTTCCAACCAGATCCACTATACAATTATTTGGAGTCATAAAGACATAAAGAAAGCTGCAAGTGGCTTGGAGTCATAAAGACATATAGAAGGAAAGCTGCAAGTGGAAATCACAATCCTTCCTTTATTTCAGATAGATATTATATAAATTTTTTACTAGTCCATAAATTTTGATTAATAGTATGCTACAGAGTATTTAATGCAGCAGGTTTAATGATCGTTGAATCCTGAGATGTTAGAAATTTAACCGTCATCAAACCACATGCTGCAACCTCATTAAATACTCTATTCATAGAACCATCTACTACAACCACATTAAATACTCTACAAGATGTTAAATATTACTTGCCATTAAAAACTAAAACTATCTACAACCTGTCCATTTTATACCATACCAAAGGACAACCCTATAAAGCTGCAAGTGGCTTGGAGTCATAAAGACATATAGAAGGAAAGCTGCAATTGGAAATCACAATCTTTCCTTTATTTCAGATAGATATTATATAAATTTTTTACTAGTCCATAAATTTTGATTGATAGTATGCTGCAGAGTATTTAATGTAGCAGGTTTGATGATCCTTGAATCCTGAGATGTTAGAAATTTAACCATCATCAAACCACATGCTGCAACCTCATTAAATACTCTATTCATAAAACTATCTACTACAACCACGTTAAATATTCTACAAGATGTTAAATATTACTTGTCATTAAAAACTAAAACTATCTACAACCTGTCCATTTTATACCATACCAAAGGACAACCCTATAGATTGCAGTGCAGTTTACTGTACTTCTTCAATATTTCTGACCGCCGATGTAGTGTGACCGGCACCCAATAGACTGCAGTGCACTTTTCAGTGCTTCTTCAATATTTCTCACCCTATAGACGCCGCTACCCATTTCATGAGCAAATAAGCAAAATCCTTGCCCAAGCAAACCCTGGGTCCTGCATTGAACACTGGGTATTTATAGCCGCCTTCCTGCACAAACACGCCCTCTCGCAGCCATCTCTCAGGCTTGAATTCCATGCAGTCTTTTCCCCATATATTCTCCGTTCTTCCCATAGAATATTTTGGGAAGATGAGATTCGTTCCCTTTTTCAATCGTGCCCCATTAGGCAACACCTCATCTTCTATCACTTCCTTGTAGTTTATAGGGAGAGACGGATATAGCCCCAATGTTTCAGCCAGCGCTGCCTGCAAGTACTGCATCTCCTTCACCTCCTCCACAGTAAACCCTGTGAAGCTGCAGCTAGTGGGATTCGAACCTCGTCTGATGACCACGATCTGCCGTAATTCTGACAAAATGTTTTCTTCTACGTTTGGATGTTGAATAAGCAACCAGAAGAACCAGGAGAGCGCAATGGCAGTAGTGTCCCGCCCAGCTAGAACGAAGTTGATGCACATGTCTCGGATCATTTTATCAGATAATAAACGACCACCATCGCCACGCAGCATCATGATATTATACAACATGTCACATGGTTCAACATTTTGGTGATCTTGGAGCAATTCTTTCCGTCTGATCCTGATGGCCTCGCCAGCAAATTCATCAATGGTTTGCAGAGAGGCCTTGAGCTTTCCTTCTGTGCCAATACCCAAAAACCTCATTGTTTTCCATATGCTACAAGGAATGATGAACCGCCTGATGGTTGCATCCGTCGCCTCTTCAAAAGCTTTTGCTATATCAACATCTCGCCCAGGCGGAGTGAGGGAACACAAATCCAGTTCAAGAGCAACAGTACACATGTTGTCCAAAGCAAAACGAATCAGGATCTCCTGAAGATCAATGGCAGAACCGGCTCCGGCTGCTTCTTCGAGCTCTACGAGCAGTTTGCAGTGAATGGATTGATCGATTGTGGCAATCATGTGATTTTTATGGGCTGGCGAGTGCAAATATGAACTCATCATCTTCCGTCCCCAAGCCCATAGTTCGCCGTCTATGTTGAGAATTCCGTCGCCCAGTAGATCGTCGAAAATACATTTATAATAACTTCCCTTGGGGAAGCCACGAAACTTGGTCTTCACAATGTACTCTATGCTTTTGGGATCTGTTGTAACCAAGGAAAACATCTTTGCCAGCCAAGGAAGCTTGAATTCCAACGATCCGCCAGAGTCTGTGAGCACTTGGGATTAATTACTAGTAATTGCCTCAAAGAGGTGCAATAATAATATGTGGATAAGTTATTTTTGAAGTTATTTTTGAAGGGTGAAACGGTTGAGAGTGAACAAACTAAAATCAATTTGATGTTTTGGGAAAAAACCCAAAAGAAATGCATGAAATAAAGTTTGCTTGAGGTGTAGACTTAGGGTAGTACCTTGATTACCTCACAAAGTTACTACAGATTTTGCAATGAATGACAAGGAAATGTGAACTTCAAAGATTTTATGTACATAATCATATGAATAAGTTATTACCTATTTGCAAATGGGGTGAGTTTGATATGATTTATGTCCTCCCAAAAAATGTGGATAAACAGATTTAAAATACTTTAGTAATGGAATTGTGCTTATTTTTAGTCGACACCTACAAGTGAAAAAGTAACCACTACTAATTGTATAACCTTGAAAATTGTTCTATTTTGAATTAGCGAGATGTAGAAGCTAGTGAGAAAAAGAAAAACTCAAAGGAAGAGGTAGAAAATCTTGAAAGAGGAATAAAGATGCCATGTAAACATTTTGTAGCTATGAAAAGTGCAAAGGTCAAGCAAGATGGAGAATTATGGTTGTTTCGAGACTGTGATAAATGCTTTGAATTTGAGCAAGCAAATGGGGAAGTGGAGATATTCTATCAGTGCTACACTAATAGGAAAAACATTCCATGATGTCTATTGTGCATTTGGTATCTATATATAAATAAATTATCTTGAAAAAATAAATTAGAGATATTTATAGTGAATTTGTTGTGAACTGTTAATTCTTGCTAGCTCCTTTAATTCTCGCTACCTCCTTCTGTTAATGTGCGGGTAGCTACACTAGGGCGTAGCTTCATTGAAATTACAAAACTATTTGTAAATTCTCTCTAGCTCATTTGGTTATGGTTACAAAAGTTTTTTTTGTTATTCTTTTGTTTCAATGTTTAGTTGAAAATTGTACTGAACATTCATGTGGAAATTTGTTTCAATGTTCATATCAAAGTTCATTTAATGATTCTTAATATTAATATCATGATTAATTCTCTCAACTTTCATATCAAATTTTTGATGCAAATTAATCTTAAAAATTATCTTTAAAAGAGTCAACTTAAATTATGTTTAAAGATGTTCAAGATTTCTCTTAGAATATTCAATGTTTTGATGTATATGCCAGATATTTGTTTTAGATTCATCTATGAAATTATTACAAGATTTATATCACAGTATGTCTCTTGGTTTTAGAATTGAGTGTCTCATTGTTCATCTCAACATTGTATTATAGATTCAGTTCATATATTATTTCAAGAATCATCTCAAAAACCATTTGAAGATTCTTAGGATTAGAGTCAAGTTTCATTGTCTTAACATTCATATCATAATTGTCTCCCATATTTTTCTTAGAAATTGTTTTAAAAGTCATTTTAAAATTGAACTACAATTTTTTAAGTTTGGTCCTAGGATCAATTGTCCTAGAGTTCATCTCATAATTCTCATAATTTTAAAACTTTTCATAACAATTTTTTTATATATAATTTTTTTTTTTTTTACTTTATTTTATGTTTAGATATTATTTATCAAAAAGATCACTATCTTCACAATCTTGCTAAAAGGATCGCGCTCTTCAAAACCTTGTTTAGATATTATTTACCAAAAAGATCACTATCTTCACAATCTTGCTCAAAAGAATCAGGCTCTTTTAATTTTAAAACATTCTCTGTAACACAATTTTTAAAATGATTAATTACATGAGATTTTTTATATTTAAAACATTGTAATAAGATCAAACTTAATGGATAGATATCTATGCACTTGACGCCAACGCCACCATGATAGCATACATGGAAATGTCTAATCGCAACTCATCCGACCTCAACGTGAACTCAGATTTCATTCATACAAACTGAGTTTGATTGCTGGAAGGAATTTATCATCTACATATCTCTTGCTCTGCACATAAAAAATTTAATCCATGGTTTCTCTGCGCTTTTCTTTGTCTTTAATGTCAAGAACTTCCAATCCATGTTTTCGCTGCGCAACGTGATATGTTACCTGAACAATACCATCTTCCAATCCATGTTTTCGCTGCGCAACGTGATATGTTACCTGAACAATTGTAATGTCACCAGAACTAAACACAAACGAGAGATGACAAGACGAGTTCCTGCCATTGAAAGCCAACCGAACGGAGACGAGAGATAACTTAACTTCCCTGGGTCGCTTTCTTGTTTATGGTGGAAACTTCAACAATGCTTCTCATTAACAATTACCATATAATGTTTTAATAAAAACAATTACCTACTCTTACAAACCCGCTTTCTACTCTGCAAAGAACCAAAAGAACTCTTATGATTCACCAGCTTTCGCCATAATCAAGAAAAAAAAATTCTACATGCAGATTAAGTTTAGAAAGCTTTTGAAAGAGGGTGGATGGATGGCTTGTTATAGAGGCTTTCGAAGCAGGGCATGGCCGCTTCTCTATTGAGGAATTTGCAGAAGTTTTGCAGTCCTGATCGAAGCTCGTTGAGCTGAAATTATTACCATTGCACTACAAGATTGCACTTGAAGGCAAATTTCATCCCACATTTGCATTCGATGGGCTCTACGCAGAGCTTCTCGTGGTCTATGAGATCGACATCTACATAAAATGTCTTGTGGCATTTATTGCGAGCGTGCTTTGTCTTGCCTTGTGAATTCTTTCGCCCATAGTGGCGCCTCAACTCATAGAGCCGGACGAACACTTTGCAATAGATCAGACACCGTGAAGGGATCTTCTTGTTGTGCCCTGCCGAACGGGAATTGTTAGCTGAGAATAATGATTCTCCTGCACCGTGGCTACAGATAAATAATAATAATAGAGATGAGAGCACTTGAAAGGTCGTTGGTTCTTTATCAGATCGATCGGCACGGTCACATTGTCATCATTTTCATCGTAACATCGCGCATTTGAATCTCCTCGGCTGAACTCTCCCTGGCTTTGATGCCCCGTGTGGGCTAATTGTTGTCTTCTCCTCGTGCCCGAACCCGACACTGGCACTGGCCTGGTTATGATCATAGTTTCTGCCATTTATATCAATATCTATGAAGGACTTGAGAGTGGAGACCAAATTGGGATGCATCGTGGGTGTGATAATGGTCGTGTAGCCATGCGAATACAGAAGCGAGCCCGCCTTGGTCTCGGACGAATCATTGTACTCTGTTGGAGCGTTCAAATCCTATTCACGCCATTTGAATGGATCATTACTCCCCCACACGCAATTCATAAATATAGCCACAGAGATCTGAAGGACGGGGGTTTATATTAACTCAGGTTAAAGGTGCAGTTAAGTCGGGTTAAAGGTGGTGGGATCCCTCGCACCTGCATCCTGGTGGCATTGTTTAATTGATCAAGAAACCATGAACTCGGTCTGACGCGTGGCGAGTAGATAGTGGGTAGAGGGACGACCAAGAATGAACCAATTGAAAAAGAGTAACCAGAAACAAGACCCAGATAAAAACGCCTTACGGGTTAATTAGTTTTAGTCAATGTGGTTTTATATATAATTATTTTTATTCAGTGTGGTTCTATATATATATACTTGATCTATTTTTTTTCATACGAAAATACAGCCTTATATTAAAAAAAATTGTGTCTTAATAATGACATTGTTTACATAGAAGAGGCCAGAGTGTCTTCATAGCATAGTGGAGAGAACCTTCCATCAGATGACTTATATAAGTGACTTATCACATAAAACATCTTTCCTAGTGAACAAAGAGGCTAGCTATCATTAATACTAGTATCTACATGCATTGACATATAAAAAAAACATCATCTAGAGGATGCACTATATGCTGTTAATAACGTATCAATAAAGACTCATATTACTGGAGACGCTTAGAAAGGTTATCACCCAGAGAATTGTATTCCTTATAAATATGATGAAACTAAGGTTGTTGAAACCACAAAATAAACCCTTCACTTGGCACAACCAATGAGAAAGATCCACCAAATAGATAATGTGGATCCCTAATGCCCAGTCCAATATTTAAATTTTTAGTAGACTTACATAGTTTAAGTTTTATCGTTTTAAATTTTGATACATTAATTATAAAATCTATTCAAATTCATTGAATCGACTATTGGTTTGTTTATTTCAAGAGTAAGTATTAAAAAAATATTGAGTATTTTAAATATATGAAATTGTTAAATAATTTGAACATTTGGTTTGAAAATAGGATGGATAAATATGATTTTAACATGTTTGAAAATATGATAGGATGGATACATATGATTTGAACATGTTGTTTGAAAATAGGATAAATAAATATGTAAAGGGGTGAAGAAGGAGGTGAAGAAGAGATTAAGGTTAATTATGAATTTAGCATGGCTTAAGTTTATTGTATGAGAGAAGTGACCTGCTTTCTAATTTAGTATAGGGAGATTTTGTCAAGTTAGTATTCATAGGAATTTAAATGATAAAAAAGTGTATACCTTAATAAATTAGATCCCTTTCCTTGCTTGATAAATCTCTCTTGAAAATGGATCTATTATAATCTTACTATCTCATTTGAAAAACTCTCATAAATATTATGTCTTATAAACTATTCAATTAAAGCTCCTTTAACTCTTTTTTATTTAAATACAAAAAGTTTTCCCAATAAATTATTTTTTGAATTATATAAATACATATTTCATATTATAATATAATTTTATAATAAACTTCGTAAAATATATTATCATAATAAAACTATACTTCTACTTAAAAATAAACTAAATTAAATTTAAATTCTAATTAAATTTATTTTTCTATATAATATTTAAAATAATAATAATAACCATTTTTAACATAAAATTAGCTTCAGCCGCACGGGTGTGGCTCAATGGCGGTTCCGTTGTAATGAAGTTGTTTGTCAATTGGAGGTCATGAGATCAATCCCACCCGGGTTTACTTGTGTCCCATGTCTTGTACCAGCCTGGCCCCAGTTGCCGAGGAAGTAGATATTGATGGCAAAGTCAACTTAGCTTCAATGAAAACAACCCCACACCCCACTTAAGATTTGATGCAAGGTACATGCAACATTAAGTCGGCGGAATCTGTGATTGAACGGTTGGTATTTCGATTTTATTATGTTTAACAACCTTGCCTCCTTTATTTATTCAGCTTCACTTGCAGCTAAGAAAGAGACACGTTTAAAATAAGTTTACAAAATAAAATAGTGAGATAATTACTAAGTTGTCGAACATTAAATTTTCGTGGGTAGAGATGGAGTCCGATCGAATCTATAACTTTCATAATAGCATATTTACATAGTTTCTAGTTGGATCATATTTTTTTAGTTAAAAGGTTTAATTTTAGTTATTTATATTTAGGTACATGTTATTATCGATATTTTTGATGTTATTTATTTATTAACTATCATAGCTATGAATTATCTATGCATTACTATCAGTTATTCATCGATTATTTTTTATAGTCCTAGTTTACCTCAAATCTAAAAAAAACATCTATCAACCTAACCAGTCTAATCCTTATTAAACATAAAGTTAAATAAATTTAGAAATTCATATATATCATAATATACAAATTTATTGTAATAATAATTATATAAGAAAACTCTATTTTCATATTGTGAAATAGTTGTATAATCTAATCTGAACCATAACCAAGTGTTTTTGCACTTTCATATGATCGGATGATTTCTATGATGCAATGCCATTCATTTATTAGCTTTCAATGTATGTACAACACCAATTCCCGTGAGGGTTATTCAACTCATGCCATCGTGATACGGTACCTTTCATTAGCGAAAGCTGAATGAGTCAAAACAAAATAGTCGATTTTTAGGGTGCCATACCCAATTATCATGGATAAATGTGGCTAAAGAGATGCATTTATTCAATTGTATTTGCTAGTTAACTTGAGGTTTTTCACTAAGTCCTTGTGCCTTTAAGCTCCAATATATATATCACGTTCTATAAATTAGGTAAAGGGTTACTAGTTGGGTGCTTTTGGATGATCCCTTATGGTTGGTCAGTGGATTTTGAGTTGTTGGGAATAGTTGATGGTTATTTTATTATTACATTAGTATGAATTATATGTGGTTGGGTTTTATTAAGATTTTTTGTTTTTTTTGGTTTTTTTTAATGCTTGAGCACAATGTATTTTATGGTGGTGATTAAATATATTGGTATATCACTTTTCATCTTTTTCACATTGTAGTTGATTGTTTACATGGATTAGGTATATGTTTTACTTAGGTTTTTTTAATTGTGATGAACGACTTTTTTTTACTATGTTGACCAATGTGACAGTTTTTTGTTAATAGATATTATGAATGATTCTGGAACAATTGATAGTGACAAAAGTGCATAGTAAAAAGGTTAACTATTTGTTATGTTGCACTTATGACCTATTAAGCATTTAAGTAATGCACATCGCTTCAGAGCATTGAAAATGGCGATATTAAACTACAACAACCTTAGTTGGACACCCTCGTGTACCCTAGTTTGCAACCTCAAGCCAATAAATGGCTCTATTGCTAATATTGGATCATGCTAAGTGTGTGGTCTCAAAAAAATGAAGTCTAAGAGGCTTTTAAAGGCACAAGTACAAGATTCGTTTGATGCAAAGATTGGTCGGTTTACTAGAAAATTAACAATCCATGTTGTTAGATTGAGATGTGAATTTCTAATGAGTCTATATGAGTACACAAGCTTAATGAAGCTTCTTAATATCTATGGAGAGAATTGAACATAGTAATCTAGAATGTACAGGATATCATAGCTATGTAGCATTGTGATCACCGTGCTAGTTGAGCTATATATTTAAAGGTTAAAAGCACTATGAAGGGTATACTATTCAATTTGTAATAGAGCTATATCAACCCCATTCTATAGTTCAGGAAAGATTCATGGAAGGGTTTCAAGGAAGACTGGAAACAAAGATTCCAAACTCAATAAAAATGTTATGAATGGAAGAAGAGTTGTTGTTGGCCCCTTGATTTTTTAGTAAATGTCGTGGTGGTGCCTCATCACTAGGGAAATGCTAGGTAAGCATTAGATGCAACAAAATGTGGCACCTATTTTGGGGTATTTTAAGGACATGTTATGTGTAGACATGAGAAAAGGAAACTAGAGTAGGTGATGGAAGACATTGAAGAATCTGATTCCCCATGCCAAGGAGAATATGAAATGGAAAGGTAAAAGCATCTTGAACATGTTAGAAGGGGGTGAGTGACATAGAGTAAAGTCCACCTGTAGGTAGCCAATAGAAACATGTCCTTTAGATCTGTGATTGGCCTAGAGGCACAACTATGAAATACAAAAGTTAATTTTGGGCACGTGGTTTCCATTATGGAGATTGTAAGGATTAGTGTTATTAGTACTATTTCATAAAAGGTTACATTTTTTTAATATTGTAATTGATTTTAGACATTTTGTTTGTTGGCATGTGTTGACATACTTAATAGGATGTTGAGCCATGATTGTCATGTGTTGACATACTTAGTGGGATGTTGAGCCATGATTGTCATGTTCATCCTCTACTAAACCAATGCATTTGATTTTTGTCAAGGTTGAATGGAATGATATTGGTGTCCCTTCAAATTCAGTTTGTATGTAAATTTTATATGGATAATGTTTGTTTCCCATTAGATGTAATTTTTGGTGTTAATGAATGAGGTTGCATCAATTTGATCTATTGCATCTCTAGAAAATAAAATAGATGGATGTGATGATAATAGAGTGCAGGCGGTTGTTCTAGTGAGAGGATGGATGTTAGAATAGTTAGATTTGCATCCTCTATTAGGTATTAAATGTTATTGCATTGCCTTAAGGTTCATGCAATGCACTTCAAGGGAGACATACCCTACAAACTAGGGATTATATGATAGTGCTAGACTATGATGCTTATGTTAGACATCTAAGTGGACCTTGGTCTAAATTTTGATCCAACATTTGGTTCCATTATCAAGACCCGAACATGCTAGGTATACAAATTTCACATTATGGAGGTTCAATTCACTTACACAAACCTACAAGATTGGTTTGATGTGCTAAAGTTCAAAGATATCATGTTGTTCAATATGATAATTTTCATAGTGGACCATTCTAGTAAGTTTGTAAGAGTGTTTGCAAATACTAGACAAGAACCTAAGGTTTGTCTAGAGAGAAGGAAGTATTGTCACCTGGCATGCTCAAAATTTGGTGATGACCTAGTTGTGACAATAATAGATGACTAGGTAAAGACTGACATAAAATGATACATATTAGAATTGTCAATTGAAATGAACCAATCATTCTTGTGAGCTAAGGCACTACTTATGAAGGGTTTGCAAGGAAGGTTGGTGAAAGAATTTTTCACATGGCTGGCGATGTTCTTTGTGGAGGAGGAGATTCTTCCTTTCATCCCCATAAATATGGAATCATGATTAAGGGAGAATGGCATCAACTACTGAGTGTGTTTCCATAGGGAGAGGGGTTGTGACCAATCCTACTCCAAATCCCTTTATGAGAACATATTCAATTGATTTTTATCAAATTTGCAAAACTTACAAACAACTACCCCACTATTTCCACATCCTCCATAAATATTGTTAGGCCCAATAACATTTTAATATGTTAGTCGAACGCTCACAATAATCAGAATTATATATCCTTGAAACTTTGTTCAATTGCTTTGAAAATACCTTCTTTAGAGGAGAGGAAAATGTAATGATAACACTAGTGTAATAAAGGTTATCGAAGTGGAGGAGAAACAATACCTATTTGATGCTACAATTGTGATGAACTACCATGTCATATTTCTAAGAACTATTTTGACTCCAGATGTCACATACTTGGATTCCTCCCTTACCCATCGAAGCACTCCATTATATGAATTTATTTCTCTAATTAACCACTATTAGGCTAAATTCAAATTCTAACAATAGTTTAATTTCAAAACCATATGCACAACAAATAACAATGGAAATAACCATGCATATTTTTTAATTCATACCTTAACCATTCAATTTCATGGAATCACACAAGCAATAAGTATTCTGCCAAGGAGATAATTTTGAACACTTATTTGGTTATGAAGGCATGTCCACCAAAAAATTGTTGATGAGCAAATAATCAACTATGGATTTCACCCACAAGCCAAACCATGATACCACTAGGAGAAAGGAAGCTCCTATAGAGTTTTGATCTTACTCAATATAATCTATTTCTCTCATGAAAAGCTAATATGTTCACTCACGAGAAATCTAAGCTTTCATTCAACCATCACCCCATCATGATACTTTCTTCTCCATCTCAAAACAAGAAATATATCTTCTTTATATATTTCACAGTCCCTTATGGATCTTCTTCCCTTATATTGTAACTATAAATATTCCAAGACTTTGAGTTTCCTACTTGATATGACTAGGAGGAGAAGCACTTGGACAAAATTGTCAATGAGATGAACTAACATGTTTGTAGGTTTATGGTGTTTTCTTTGGATATTATGGGCATTCCAACCGTGATTTTACTCTCAAAATAATTAAATATCATCGTTGAATTCTCACAGTGAGTTCTTAGTCTCCACAAGATCTTATGGGTTATAATTCCATGGGGTTCTCTCACTGATTACAGACATAAAAACCATGGATTCACATGTGTTCCTCGATGAGAAAGGAGAGGAATTGTTTAAATGGGAGAATGGAGAATACTCATGGGAGGTGAATGTTCTCCATTCGAATAAAGGATTGTAAAGATGACCCATAAATGAGAGTGAATAATGGTTTATCTTTGAGAGTCGTATAAGGCAAGTACACCCTTCCAACAAGCATGGGAAACATCCAAGGGACCACTAAAGGAAAAAATGTATGGGTATTGTTTGTAAGGATGAGAAAGAATGTTGTACCCCTAAGGACAAGTTTCAAGTCATATCACCATGCACACCCTTTGCTCTTATCTTTTGGCGTATCATGGTCCCCTTATTGCTTCTCAATCAACCTTATTGGTATATATTTCAATTTATTCATGATTTTACATTCATAAGAACATTATGGAAACATAAAAATCACACCATAATCCTATCCCACCATGGGTACTCATATGCATTCACAAGTCAAACTTTGGCCTTGAGCTCAACACTAGAAATATTTATAATGTATTTGCATTATATACACACATGATCATTTAGCATAGCTCACTTGTCTTGAATATAATCTCATAAACTCCTCAATTGAATAATACATGATTAATGTTTTATAACTTAAGGGTGAAATAGAGGATATTACACTGAAAGGATTAAGTATGGCCACTGACCAGTCCACTAAATAATATCCAAAAATTCTAGAGAGATGGGAAGCTCAAGTCTTATAAAGGAAACCAACTTGGTCAATCTTGAGACTCAAACCGTGGGAGATCATGGTAATCCCATGTTGAATGTAGTAGTGAGAGGTGTATCTTGGACAAGTGGCAGTCAAGGCCCTAGTAAACCAAGGTATATTATAAAGGAAACTTATGATGTATTTGACTTTTGCATAGCTCAACATAAGAAGTATTACATGGAGGCTCTCAACCTTATGTGAGAGGATATTTCTATTTCCAAATCAAATGATTCAACTACCCATAGGAATATATGAAGCTTGCAAACTAAGAAGAGTAAGGTAGTTAAAGAACAAGGATCATTAGAGTCCATCCATAATTTCCCTAGGTATATTTTCTAAAAGTTAGATTTGATAATATGTGTTGGAGGTCATGAAATGTTGTCAAGAAACTACTTGAAGGAGGAAAAGAAGAAATCAATGCCCCTTTTCCATAAATACATACGCATATGGCGAGGAGGAAGTATAAGGCATAAACTAGCCAAGAAATTTGACTCAATATAAATAGTTTTAACATTGAAGTTAGAGATGTTAGGTTAGATTTGGGATCTTAAGTAAATATTTTTCCAAAACCATCTTGGGATATTATGGGAGCCTTATGCTAGCTAACTGATAATTAAATTACACCTTAGCAACTACTATAATATTTTTCCCATTGGTAAGTTGGAGGATATTGATGTTAACCTTGTAGGAGTTAAAATAATGGTAGATTTTGTAGTCAAAATCCTACATGAGGAAGATCCCTATTCATCACTATCGGGAATTGAATGGTCCTTTGAAAATGATGCCATTATCAATATGAAGAAGGGAAATATGTCCTTCAAAGCAAAAGGATATATGAATTATGTAGCCCATGGATCTCTACTAGGGCCCAAGATACACTAAGCTGACTTAAGATAATATGAGTGGGTTTGTGATATACCAAACCTATAATTTGAATGCCATGAAAAGAGATGATTATGTGAACACAATTGTTTATTGTGTTGTCATATGGTGTAGTGTTTTCCCATTCAACGTTGATTTCTTAAATGAAATTTAGAACTAGCAAGAGAGAAACCACATGCTATCTTCAAGGAATTTTTCCTTAGTTAATAAGCTATTTATCGAATTGGATCTAAACTATATTAACCTCTTGTATTCAATAGAGCATGTAGTGTAGAGACATTTTTAGACCAAGTGGAACAAAGTATTGAATCTAGGAAGATAATTTTGGCCATGGATGTGTTGTTAAAAACCATCTAGCATACTTTTGGGTCACTCATAATAGACTCTATAGAGTTAGGATATGATATAGTTGATTATTTACAAAAGAAATTCTATCACCAAAGGGAAAGATGCCAAACGACCAAAAATGGCACAACAACATGACCTATTTGAGTTCCATAATTGTAACCTATATAAAGGAAGAATCAATCTGAAGTCCATGTCAAGAATTTTGTAAAGTGATGGAAAGGTGTCTTGACAAATTTTGAACTCATCGATTCCTTTTCACCTTTATGACCATTCCCAGGAAATGGTACCCGCAAGAGGAGAAAAGGTGATAGAACAAATATTGAAAGTAGGTCGACCAATATTTTTTGTACATCCTTTTCTTATGCAGGCATGAAACTTGGTATAACAATTGCTTTTAATTCTATAAATAATTTTTTTTCACAACTAGTAGGGTAGACCACCTCCTTGTATTTTTCTGAAGCATCGGTATTCCATATAAGAAATAAGAAGTGACCCAAGAGTCTTTGAAATTTTATCATATCATCAAGCACAATGATAATAGTGAAAGTGACCCCAATGAGTTGTGCCACTTCAAGGTTAAGCAGTATGAAGTGAAAGTAGTTGTAAAGGTGGTTTCGTATGACTAAGAGGAAAAAATCTATAAATAACCTTTAAATTTAAGAAAGTTGAATATTGGAATAGAGTAAGAACCTAGGATCACCTTAGTTGGCGATTACTAGGATGAATAGACAGTAGAAGAGGATGTGTCATAACTTCAGAAGTATGTTCGCCTCTTCCCTAAGAATTTCGTTGAGATGAAAGGCATATAAGGAAATTTAGGAAAAATGAGAATAGAACTAAATTCAGATGCAACACTAAAAATCCTTAAAAAAATTACATTTTTATGTCCAAGAATCAAATAGAAGGTGAAGGAAGAAGTAAATTAGATATTGGAAATTGAGATTATCTTCCTAGTAAAATAATTATATTGGATTAATCCAAGTGTGATTAAGGACAAGAAGATGAGATAAGGATATATATGGGTATGTATCCATTTTGGAGGGTTTAATGTCACTTGCATCTAATGAGTGATCCCTAACACCCTTAGTGGCAAGGTATTAGATCATGTTGCTATAACTGAGGCCTACTCCTTTACAAATGAATTTCCAAGGTACCATAAAGTATGAACCACCAAGGAAGACAAAAGGAATATTAACTTTCACAACTGGATGAGGCTCCCATTCTCACAATGTGATGCCATTTAGGTTTAAGAATGTCCTTGTTGTGTTCTCTTTGATCATCCTTGTTCCAATTCAGGAATACATACATAGGATTTTGGAGGTATATTTTGATGGATGGATGGTGTACAACCTATTATAAGATTATTTTGTGATGTTTCACCTAATGTTTGAGAGGCATCAACAACTACAAAATAAATTTGAAGAAGTGAAACTTTTACACCCCTTTTGTAATTTTATTGTACATGTTGTTTGTGGTGACAAAGTTGGTTGATCCTACTAAGATTATATCTAATTTACCAAAACCCACTAATGTTCATATTATGTGGCTGGAACTTGGGAACACAAGGTATTCTCAACAATTCATCAAAGCCATACCATTTATTGGAGCATGATTATCTGATATAATTTCCAAAGTTAAGATCCATGGGAAGGGGTTAACCCATGTTGTGAAATTCATGGGGAGTGTTAGACACAAATTCCAACACCAACTCAAAATAGGATAGTTATAAATGCTCAATTGTGATAGTATCATTTAGTGGTGTGTTTTGGATCATTAATGGTAAAATATCTTATGGGTCTTCCATATAAGAGTTACATGAGGCCATGTAGGAGGGAACATTAATACAAGGAAGGTACTACATATAGGATTATGGTAGAATATAGTTTATAAATATGAAAAGACTATACCAAGTGTTACAATGTGTATTAATTAATAGGAATCCCTCCCCACTAAGATGAAATGCCCCTTAATCTAGTTATCACATGGAAACTTTTACAAAAATTAGGAGTGGAATTCATTAGAATATCAATCTATGGGTGTGACACTCTAGAGTCTGCTACTTTATCACTACATATAAATTTCTAGTGTACTTGGATAAGTATACCCCAAACATTGACTATTAATTCGATAATGCAATAACAATTTTGATCTTCGAAAGCATCGTCACTAGATTTAACTACCCAAGGATCTTAACAAGCAATTAGGTGTACTGTACCTAGGGAGGATAATATGTGGTACCTAGGGAAATACCCAATGGGATAATTTATGTAATGTGTCCATAATTATGGTATAGGTCCACTTCGTAGTTGGTGGGTGATAAATAGGCTTACGAAGTAGTTCAAATAAATAATATAATGATAAGGGGTAGTTACCGTAGATCCCTTAGGAATACTCATGAAGAAATATAATTATACATGAGTATCATTATATGAGATATGTTCAATGTTGGAAGAATTTTTTTTGTAGAAATCATGTATTGTGTTATGATTCCTTCCATAAGGAGTATTTGATAGCATCACCCTACCTTAAGGGTCTTTCTCTGTATCTCAATATTATTCTTGTTATGGATGAATTTTGGTATTTTTGAAGTTTAAGGGTTCCGATATAATTTGTGATTCAATTTATGGGTTAAGGTACCCCATATTATCCTCCTTGGGAACATTAGAACAAGGAACACACTTCATCAGTGACATTGTTGCAATCTCCATAAATGAAGTCATTATACAACATCATTGAAGTATTCCATACCATTTGTAGACCAATATAACAATGGAGGCCTTTAACAATATTTTAGAATATTAAATACATGGATCTACACTTTTAATAGATATGTTCGAGATGAGCGAATTCCAACCATATTATGAGCATACAAATAACATGACCACTACTAAGAATTTGTCCATGCACACACTATTTAGGTTGATTTAAGACAAAGAAGTAGAGGTACCAATTGATTTCATTGCTACTAGTATGATCATTCACATGTGACTCTTATGATATAGGAATCACTAGTCCAAGAGTGATTGGCGGAGCTAATGATACAAAAAGAAACATTTCTAGTAGAATTCCATCATAATGTGGAAAAGTCTATAAAAGAATATTGGAATCACCTCCATATAAAGAAGAAAGAATTTGAGAAAGGTGTTGTGGTTTTGTTGTATGACAATGAGAACTTGAAACATCCATGCACGTTGTAGGTGCATTGGCTTGGTCCATTCCTAGTTATAAATACTAGGGACTCTAGAGTTGTTTAACTAGATCAATAGGTTGGTGTATTTTTACTAGGATGGGTAGATGGAACTTGCATGATTACATTCACTCTAGTTTCTCAATAAATTGCATGTGCCTCCCTTGTCCAAGAGTTGGTTAGAGTAAGTTAGGACTATTTTTTTCTTCTTCATCAATTCTTGGAGACAATATGATGTTTTTTTGTTTTTTTGTTTTTTTGTTTTTTGGGTTGCATCATTCCATTTCCAATCATTATAATTCTTTAATCCATTTTTACTTTTAGTACAGAAACTACCTTTGCATTCAAGGAGGGAAACTATCATTTTTGTAAACACAAAGGAGAGACAAGAGTGATAAAGGAATTTGAGAAAAAAGAAAGACCAAACTAAATCATGTGGGTTAGGTATGGGGAGATTTGTCTTCTTTTCAGTTGCATCACTAGGTATAGTTTAATGCATCAATTTGGGTTTGTGTCTAGTGAAAGGTGTGACATGAAATAGATTTTGCATGGGAGCACACTGGGTACATGGTGCAACTAATTGGATAGTCTTGTTTGCCACCAAATATCTTATGGATCTCCATTAGGTGATGTGACAATGGTTGTTGTCAAAAATTTTAAATGATCATAAAATATTTAAATCATTTTAAAATATGTAAACAACCTTCGAAGATTTGAATGAATTATTGATGTGACTTCTTCACTAAAACTCATATTTAAAATATATATGACACAAGTGATGGCCATTGACAACCATATACTGACTATTAATGCTCTTTAATTATAAATCTGGGTACGTAGCAAATTTTGGTTCATCTTTTATTTTTCTTTCAACTATTCATGCTAAGGTATTCTAGTCCATAGATATTTTATTCCTTATGATATTATAGAGACACAATTACAATACCCACAACCATATTCAAAGAGGGTTTTCAATTTTCTATCAATGTTGTTGTCACCACCCACTATAAAAGATGGACAAAACAACATTTAGAGTTGAATCCATAAAGAAAAAAGTTGTTTTGGATGAATTTTTGCACCACCAAGTTACCTAGATTGGTGATATCAAGGGATAGGTAGAGTCCACGATGATCATTAAGCATATCTTCTTTCTAGACCCAAAATTATTCCTTGAGTTGCAAATAGATGTGTAAGAGATAATATTCAAAACCCACATTAGAAAAATATAAAGAAAGTATTCTAAGCCTTGTATATTTCCTCATTAATGAACATTATGAAGGCCCTTACCTTTAAGAGTATGTAGTTAGCCACTATGTACATTAAGTTATGCTCATTTGCATGGATAATGATAATATTTGGTTGGAACGCCCCCTCTCCTTCATTGTTTTGTCCACATGGATTTGAATGAACCTTTTGATACTAGCCTAGATGCCACTATAGCCTTAGGAAATGAATAAGAAGATTAAAACAAAAATATGTTTTTCAAATGTCAACCATCTAATTATCAAAAAGGCCCATTATATCATAATTTGTCACATAATGAGGACGACTAGGTCTAATGAGTGCCTCTAGACAAATTATCAATTACAAAGGCTTGTATGTATGGAAACAAGATCAACTAGTTCTAATATATCTTGAATGAACCAATGGATACTATAAGGGACACCTAGGCTCTGAGCTACTAGTTCAAATAAGATTATGTCTTGTTTTATTCACCATCTTGCATTACGATCCCCCAATAGAATGCCATACTTTTTATACAAATTTAAAAGAAATAGTTTCCATGACGTTCCCACCATGGATGGTCACCAAGGATTAATACAACATTGCCCTCAATAGTTTTTCTTTCCAAGCTTAGCATAACAATATGGTGGTTTTCACCCATGATGTCATCCACGTCCACAAGTACCTTACTAATCATTATGAGCATGTTTTGAAACAAATTTGTGTGCAAGTGAGACTGTCAATATTTATACGCATCCCTTTATAGTCTCTGATAAAATCATTGTTTGAGAAATATATACCTAGATAGGAATTACAAAGCATCAAATCACCAATAGGGTACTCTTATTATTCCCCCAATATGATGGTTCTCTAGAGAAGTTATTGAATTGGAGTGAAGATGTAACTATGGAAAGGGGAAATGACACTAAGGGACTAAAATAAATGCAAAGATCTAGCCACATTAGATGATCCCATAGTTGATTCAGATGAGGAGACAAAATAAGAATGTAATTCAGCAAAATTTCCTAGGGGAACTCAAGTACCCTCAATGGAACAGATTCCAAATGTTGTTGTCATTTTAGGAAAGTATTCGAAAGAAATTCATAGTATTATTTTCAACATCCCTACCAATGGAGTCATTACTAAACATCCACATACTCAGTAGTTGTTTATTTCCAAGCCATCCTACATTCTAGTGAGAATCCCACAAAAGAATAAAGTGGTATATCATGCTATGGTCGAGAAATAAAAACTTGATACCACAATTATGACATTAAGAGTTTATACATAGTATACCATCCATGTCCTAGTCCCCTTAGGCATTCTTAGTTGTCAATGTATAGTTGTGGACACCACATAAAATTCATTATATGATAGAATTGATATGTAGAGTGATAACAAGAGGATATTGCCCTCAAATCCCACTACTTAATATTGATTGGCTTACTTATTGTACCATTTGTCTTTTATTTATAGAAAATGGTGAGTGAAATTTTGAGATCCTTTCTCAATTCAGGTACATTGATATGCTAGCTTCATTTCACAAATGGTACATGCATGAATAAATAAAAAACTTGTGTGTGATTAAATAGGGATATGGAGCTGGTAGTGACATATAATACACATTTCGAAGACCCAAACAAGACACAGTTATTATCTACATGGGGATAATGAGTTGACTTTTCAATGCTAAGAACATTAGAAAAGGATAAATTTTTTACATAAATGAAAGACTATATTTGTATTATAGATATAAGAACATGATCAGAGACAGTGCAACATTACATGTGACTAATGGGTTCCATAGCACAACAAATGTGGTCCACTGTAAAATAGTAAAAAAATCAAACCCAAAATATGAGGGCCACAGACTAGCGAAGCATAGTCCAAAATAGATCTTGTGATCCACTATGAATAGAAAAAGAGCCAATACCAAAATATGGGGCCACAAACCTTCCAAGTAGAGTCCAAAAATGTATCCCAAAAATAGGAACTAGGTACCCAAAGAGTCCCGAAAAACAAAAATATACATAAGATCTGATACCAACTGGGACAAAAAATTATTTGGATTTGAGCTCGATTGAGAATATGAACAGAAACAGTGATATAATAAGAGAAAATATAAAACCAAAATTAATGACAATAGTCCCCAGTAGGGACCCAATAGATGTTATTTTCCTACAAGACAAAAGATTATATAAATAGGTTCTGAAAATAAGGAAGAGATGCAGGATCAATAGAGTAGTTGATTCTTGATGGTAAAATATCTATAGATGGATAAGCTCTTAAGACTCTATTTCATCATCGATGAAGCTTTGACACTAGATATGTCTGTCACTTTCCAGTAGTGTAGACTTTGATAATATGCCCACCACATAATTGAATTCTCAATAAATATATTGAAAGGTAATACCTAAGAATTCAAAGATTAAAGGCTAGGACTTATCTATCCAAAATATTAGCCTCACCACTTGAAGGGAACATATATTGCTTACCCTGTCGATTATGAGTTTTGAATCGCTTTCCACTTGAAGATATCCAATGTTAATATGCCTTGCAAAAAGCAAGAGCATCCACAGAGCCACCAATTAAGAACGTATATTTTTTCTTGCCCAACAGTTCTGGCAGAATCACAACTTTATGGACTAGTTCAAACATAGCATATCACCCACATTGCATTGAAAAAAACTAAATTATGAATATCCATCAAAATAACCTCTAACCCATTCCAATGGGAAGGATGGATGAACCAACCAATGAACATAGTTCAAATAATTAGTATTATTAACCTTATGGATCTCCTTAAAAGTCGCTACATCCTAGCATCCCATTATTATTTCCAACCATTTATTACCTTCAAAAATATTTTAAGCATTTCAATTTATACACCATATAGTACATTGTTGATAGATCAACCAACCCCACCAAATGATCCCATTCATTTCTTACAACCAATTTGAAATATGAATCTACAAGCTAGACATGACTGAATTTAAATGAATATTAATATTTAACAATATAATTATCAATTTGCAAACATACAGGAGAATGGTTTGAAACTGTTGAAGGTTCCACCCATGAATGATACTTGAAAAGGATATTTTTCAACGATTCCAAAACCAAAAATCTATCTAGGTGCTTAGAAACCCCTTCAATTCCATTCCTATTACTACGACAAGTAGGAATAAAAGGAACAAGGAGGACATTAGAAAATCACATATAGGATCAAATCGAGTTCGATGTCCCCAAACTTCCGAGAGATTCAAGGTGAAATTAATATCACCATGTAAAATTAGGTTTGGGATCCCAAGTACACCATCTCCCACCAATCGATCCTATAAAGGAGTACACTCCATGTAAGAAATATAGTAGTTGACCAAATGGACATCATCAACAATCCCCTTAATGAAGCCATAGAGATATATCCCAACCAAAATACTAAAAGGGTTATTATGGAAAAATGAGGATTCCATGCTGAAAGTAAACCCATCGACATCCCAGAACCGTCCAAAGTGCACATTTCCCACCCTGAAAGGAGTTTAGAGAATAACAAAAGGGCCCTATGACCACTAACCATAATCTCCTGAATGAAAATGATATATGAATGGTTCTTATCCAAAATTATCTTAAGGACGAGATACTTGGAGTACCCCACAACTCCACGAACATTCATGGACATAAAAATAATATCTTATGTATTGACGGGGGATAAGATATAGGGACACCCACATCACCACAAGTCAGAACAAATTTACTCGGGATGACTTTTCTAGTAATATTGGTCTTAAATGGAGAAAAATATTGTTGTAGACCTCCCCAAATAGCACCCTTAATAGAAATCTTCTAAAAGCAACTAGAGATAACCATGGATGAATGTTTCACCTCACTCCCCCCACCCCTTAGTGATATTAATGAGTCTAACTTAGGAACATTACCAAGGTAAGATTGACTAGGTACCTTATTAACCATGTCACTGTAAGTTGGCACCAGAGGTGGGAACGACTCTAGAACAGGAATAGAGTCTCATGAATGTAATGGCCCCAAATTTGGCCATGAATCCTAATTTCCTAAGTCACCTAGTCCCGTTCATGTTAATTCGCTAATGTGGTGAAGAAGGTCAGTTAAATTCCAATCCTAAGGTCCAAAGTTGGGAACAATGAAACATTAAACTATATTGGACTTGGGAAAATTCATTAAGCATCTTAATTGACTCATGAAATAAGCCAAGTCTCCATGTGGCCTAAAATATTGAAGATACCCTAAGTTAGCAATCCGAATGTTGGGAATAATTATTGATGAAGAAAATTCCAAGGAAGGGAAAATACTAAGCAGTGTGAAAATGTATATTCTTTTTGTAGGTTTATTAATGGGCCTAGGGTGGTTGTGGACCCAAGGGGAGTGCTAATCCCATGAATTTAGGCATTCCCTTAAAACAAGGAGAGCAAGTGGGAAAACCATTAAGAGAAATGGACAAATTCGAGTTGGGTAATTAAGACTCATCCAAAAAGTGGGTTAGATGGTCAAAGTGGTTGGTGGGTTCATTGGTGGAGGGAAGTGGTCAATTGGAAACCACGAATTGGCTAATGGATATTTTGAATGTTCCATGGTATTTTTCACTGGTATTGACTAAGTGGATAAATGTGTGTTGACTAGACAGTTTTTATCCACCCATGGTATTGGTTTCTTGTATTGGAGGTCAATTAAAGATAAAAAGGGATCAAGGGAGAATTATAGAGGATGGCTTGTTGAATATTTATTTTTGTATTGAAGATTTCTTATGCAGTCTCATTGTGTGGGTGACGTGCCCCTTACAAATGGTAGGGTGATGTGCCCCTCTATAACATTGATGGAGATATTTAGTCTTCTTCACAAATATTTGAGGAAGGATATCTTTAGAATTATTCACAAAGATTCAAGTTGTATTACTACTATAGTTCCATTCCACTTCATGTCCATTTGAGGTGTTGGCATTTCTGTGCTAGTCAACATTAGTTTATTGTATTGATTCTGCTGTAGAGAGAGTGATTTTCTTGGTTTGCACCCCCATTTTAAATATAGGATCTTCCCATGTGCAAACACTGATGTAATATGCTTCAATAAGGGTCAAAATTTTGATAAATTAATAAAACATATCATTCTCTTACTTCTTATGTCTGTATTTCTACTTCCGTGTGGCATCTTCGATTGAATATTGGCATTCTTCAAGTTTCTGTCTAATTGGACAATAGATGCAAATACAAATTTATGATTAATGTATGCTTATGTTAATGAACATAATTTTTATCACTACTGCATAGATTATATATTAAATCATGACCTTTATTCTCCCATTTTAATTTTCCAGAAAACTGGCAATTTGCCATGCTCTCAATTTCATTGGAAATCTAACTAGTTTTTACTTTAGGTACAATTAACTGACCTATGGACCTCCAAATCGAATTGTGTAAGTTTCTAAAGGTAGGTGGATGTAATAGGACCCATCCCAACATTCATATGTGTAAATCATGGACCTCTATTTCCATTTGGAGCCATTTTGAAATCACCTAACTACATAGTCCAGAATTATCAATCTTTCCTTTAATCCTCCCAAATTGTAAAATAAATTTCCAGAATATAAAAATAGTGACCTTGCTACAAAAACATGATCTTCATACCTGCACTAGAATTAGTGTAGGTTCCACATAATTGTTGGGATCATTTCCTCAGTCTTTCGCTTTGCAAAGGGTCTTCCTAGGTGTGATGCACTGCCAAATGTGTAGTATGTCAAGGAAAAGTATTTACTAAACCATTTGTAAGTGTCATGTATTCCGTAGGTGTGATTTAGGTACCATCCCATGCTATAGAATATAAAATAGCAAGGGTTTGATGCCATTTGGTGTTCGGATACTCCCAAAAGACCAAACACCTTGAGCAACCACTTCACACAAATGAATCACAGATCAATACATCGATGTTTGTCACATGCTTAAAACCCTCGAGAGGGAAACAATCCATGACCCTAGACAAATAGCTACATGGAGCAATTTATTATGCAAAAGAAAGAAAGTTACATGAGCTTCTCATAATCGATCAACTAGCCAAGGACCCTCCATGCTCTTTAAATAGAGATAATGAACCAATTGGGTGGTAAGCCATAGATCAATGGTAGGTATGATCTAAGAGAAGTCAAACCGTTAGATCACTTTATGTCTAGAGCATATCGTGACCATGAGATTAGAATATTTACAAATGCATACTAATGCATACTAAAGAAACGCACTTTACCTAATAGATATATTACACAAGTTGATCTTAACTAACTCCTAAGTGTTTAAATATCCTAACACCCCCCCTTAAGAACAACTTGGGATAGGATTGAAGGATTTACAAAATTGACACTATTAGGAGAAGGAAGGAGGCATTAGAGCCTATCCCCCCGTAAGGACACATTCCTGAACCCCTAACATAGATCGAAGTTTAGAAAAAATTGGTTCTGTAAGAGACTTGGTGAAGATGTCTACAACTTGATAATATGTAGGGAAATAGAGAATTTCAAGAACACGATCATGAACAATATTTCTGATGAAGTGCATGTGTAGATCAATGTGTTTACCGCGTTGATGCAGAATTGGATCTTTGGCAAGCTTGATGGAACTTTGATTGTCACACCAAAATGGAGTAGGCTGCTACTGCTCGAATCCAAAATCTAAAAGGATCTGTCGAAGCCATAAAGCTTCCTAACTGGCATTAACTGCAGCTCAATATCTGCTTCTGCTAAAGAAAGAGAAAGATCTTGTTGTTTCTTACAAGCCCAAGTGACAGGTCCAGATCCTAGACTGAAAACATAACCTACAGTAGACTTTCGATCATCAGGATCACCGGCCCAATCTAAATCAGTGAAACCAACCAACAAAGGTTTCCTCCCTGTACTGTAATGAATCCCAAACTGAATTGTACCTAGAATATATCGAAGTATTCTTTTTGTTGCTTTCCAGTGACTTTCATGAGGAGTTTGTGTATAACGGGAAACACGACCAAAGACAAAGGAAAGGTCAGGACGGTAATGAGTTAAGTATAAAATACTACCAACAAGATGACAATACAATGTGGCATCTACTTCAGGGGAAATACAAGTGGCAGAGAGTTTGAATCCAGACTAGAAGGGAGAAGGGGCTAGTTTACAATCTTCCATGTGGAAGCGACAAAGAAGGTCACAAGCATACTTATACTGGGCCCAGAAAGTTTCCTTCTTTGATTTTCAATACTTGGACACCAAGAAAATAATGCAAATGTCCTAAGTTTGACATTTCAAAATTTTGCTTAAGACTGAATTTCACATGGGTTATAAGTTTAGGGTCACTACCAGTAAGGATAAGATCATCAACATAAAGAACAAGTATGATGAGATGGTTTCCTACTTTCTTGGTATAGACATTGGGGTTAGAATGGCATCTAGAAAAACCAGTGTCAAGGAGAAAGCTATCCATTTTGGCATACCAAGCTCTAGGAGCTTTCTTAAGGCCATATAAGGATTTCTTAAGGAGACAGACAAGGCTAGAGTTATCCTAAACATATCCAAGAGGTTGTTCCATGTAAATTTCCTCTTGTAAATCACCATGTAAAAAGGTAGACTTGACATCCATTTGATGGACTTCCTAGTTATGTAAGGTTGCAAGGGAAAGAACAAGGCGGATGGAATTCATTTTTGCGACAGGAGCAAAGGTTTCATTGTAGTCAATCCCTTCAACTTGGGAAAAACCTTTGGCAACTAACCTTGCCTTAAGTATTTCAACACTTCCATATAATGAATACTTAGTTCTGTAGACCCATTTACATATGACAAGTTTTCTTCCTTTTGGAAGAGGAACAAGATCCCAAGTATCATTCGCCATTAAGGAATGATATTCTTCATCCATAGCTGCATCCCAATCTAGATTTCCTGAAGCTTCTGTAAAAAAATTTGGATCATGATTCTTGAAAGCTTGAGCCAAAAGAGAAGAGGCTCACTGAAACTGAGAATGTATTCGACGTTGATCTCTAGGATCACTGGAAAGAGCATCAGCTGCTTCACATGTTGAATGGACCCATCGAGGAAGCATTGGTGTTGGTGAAGTTGGAGGAACATGAGTAGGCGGAGGTGGATTTTCATCCTCACGGTCATCATCAGAATCTGGAGTTGGAAACCTGTCAAGGAAGTTGGAAGAAGAAGAAGAAGAAGGCACAATCGCCGAATCAGGATTACAGGCCAAAGATGTCACACCCGCCAAGTTAGGCTTGCAGGACAAGAGATTTTCATCAAATTTAACATCTCTTCTAATGATTATATCATGTGAATGGGGATGAAGAAGTCTATAACCTTGTACATCTTCAGAATATCCAACAAATATGCACTTTTCACTTTTAGGCTGCAATGCTTTCCATTTTTCATCAAGAATGTGAGCCCATGCTTCACAACCAAATACACGGAAGTGACTTACATCTGGTTTAATTTTACTCCATGCTTCTTCTGGTGTTATACCTTGTAAAAATTTAGTGGGTGTGTGATTAACTATGTAATTTGCACAATTTATGGCCTCAACCCAATATTGAAAACTTAGTCCCTTAGATTGGATCATACAATTAGCCATTTATTTTAAAGTGCGGTTCTTCCATTTAGCTACACCATTTTGTTGTGGTGTATATGGAACAGTGTGTTGTTGTTGTATTCCTTGTTCAGTGCAGAAAGTAGCGAACTTGTTGTTAACATATTCTCCTCCATTGTCAGATCTTAACTTAATAATTTGATGACCAGATTGTTTTTCAACAAGGGCCTTGTAGGCCAAGAACATGTTAAATACTTCGCTCTTAAGTTTTAGGAAGTAAACCCAAGTGCGTCTGGAGTAATCATCAATGAAAGTTAAGAAATATTTGAAACCAGAAAAGGATGTAGATGGAATAGGGCCACACAAGTCACTATGCACAAGCTCCAGGGGAACCGAGACGTGCCAAGAGGCATGTTTTTCAAAATTGTCCCGATGATGTTTTTCGAGTACACAACCGGAACAAACACCATCCTTGCAAGATACCATCGGAAGACCAGTCACCATATTGTCTTTACATAGTTGTTGCAATGAGCGATAATTTAAGTGACCAAATCGCTCATGCCAAAGTTTGCTCAAGTTATCACTATGAGAAACAAAAATTGAAGGAAAATGGGATGACCCAAAGTTGTTAAATTTGTACAACTTGGTAATATCATCAACAGTTCCAGTAGCAAGGAAATTTTGAGGATTTTTAAAATCCTTGATTACAACTTGGTGAGGTCTAAATGTCACAATTTTACCTTCACCTGAATGGTAATTTGATAGACTGATAACAAATTGCAGGAAATTTTTGGAACACATAGTACATCACTGAAATGACCATTTTCTACTGGAACTGTTCCAAATCCTACAACACTTAGAGATCTATCATCACCAACAAATATTTGTTTGGTGTTACATTCATGCATAGTAGAAAAGATGGCTTGATCCTTAGCCATATGATAAGATGCTCTAGAATCAATGAGCCATTCAATTGAAGTAGAGGAAGAATATGTAGTATAAGAGTAACCAGAAGCACAAAGTGCATGTCCATGAGAGGTAGATTCTGAAGATGAATCTAGGCTGATGTGGTGCTTCTTCATTGTTGCTTCCAAGGCTGCCATCTTCTTGAAACACTTAGATTCATCATGATTATCTTTCCCACAAAAATTGCAACGACGCTCAGTCTTCTTTCCTTTTGGCTTGGATCCTTTATCATTTTTTAAAGAAGGAGCTGACTGAGAGGGTTTGGGACCCTTGTTGTTTGGATTATTATTGCGAAAATTTTGTTTCTTGGGAGGCTTGGACTTTTCTTTCTGTTGGGACAATGAGGCTTTCCTAGATGTATCTATATTGTTAATTATTCCAAGATAAATGAGCTTATCTTGTTCTCTAATTAAGGAATCACAAAATGATTCAAGACTAGGATCTTGAAAGCTAGCTACGGTCAAGGATTCTTTCATGGAGTAGAATGTAGATACAAAAATAGAATATGCAGGTCCAAGTTTGGAAAGAATATGATAAATACATTGTTTGTCTTCTTTCTTAATCTTGCATTTTGCACATAAGAGTCTAAGAGTTTTATACTTATATAAATAGTCTTGAATGGATGAAAAATAATTTGGATTCAAGGAAATCAACTCATTATCAAGTTGATGAACCCGAATTTCATTGTGTTTACCAAACACAGATTCCAACTTTTCCCAAGCTTGATCAGGTTCATCAATTCCAAATATGTGGAATCGTAAATCAGTAGAGATTGGCATCCCAATCAATCCACGAGCTTCATCACATCTATTTGCCCATTTGATTTTCTTATCATCATCAGTGGGTTCTGTTTCTTTCCCTGAGGTTATCCTGAAAAGTCCCCTACTTTGTAGAACATCTGCCATACGAGATTTCCATGAGAAATAGTTAGAACTTGTAAGTATAATATCACAAGGGGCATCCATACTATAAACTAATGACTAAAAGAATAGAAACTAACTGTTTGGAAGCAAAGAGCTAAAAAAATATGTGGTTTAAAAAAAAATGACACTGAAAACTGAGTTTGGATGATGAAGTTATGCTTGATCAAAGAAAATTTTGAAGATGTCCCCAATAGTGATGCGGCATATATTAACTTAAACCCCCTAAGGGGGGATGTTAGGATATTTAGACACTTAGGAGTTAGTTAAGATCAACTTGTGTAATATATTCGTTAGGTAAAGTGTGTTTCTTTAGTATGCAATAGTATGCATTTGTAAATATTCTAATCCTATGGTCACGATATACTCTAGACATAAAATGATTTGACAGTTCAACTTCTCTTAGATCATACCTACCATTAATCCGTGGCTTAACACCCGATTGGTCCATGATCTCTATTTAAAGAGCATGGAGGGTCCTTGGCTAGTTGATCAATTATGAGAAGCTCATATGTAACTTTCTTTCTTTTGCATAATAAATTGCTCCAAGTATCTATTTAGCTGGGGCTGTGCACTGTTTCCCTCTCAAGGGTTTTAACCACATGACAAACATTGGTGTGTTGATTTGTGAACTATTTGTGTGAAGCGGTTGCTCAATGTGTTCGGTATTTTGGGGGTACCCTGTGATACCATGTAAGGTTTGTTGTTACACCAAAACCTATAGATGTTGTTGAACATTTGAAACCCAGCACAAGACCCTATGATTAGGAGTGGAGGTTATTCCACTTGTTTTATATTCCCAAAGGTGTGGCAGTTATACCATGTGGAGGTTGTACCGTTATTCCAACATCCCTCCTCCGGTGTAGCTCAAGGGAATTGAACCTGCTACCTATGCTCTAATACCATGTTCGAGTACACAGGGTAATCCCAAAAGACCAAACACCAAGAGTAACCACTTCACACAAAGGAATCACAGATCAATACATTGATGTTTGTCACGTGGTTAAAACCCTTGAGAGGGAAACAGTCCACGACCCCAGCCAAATAGCTACTTGGAGCAATTTATTATGCAAAAGAAAGAAAGTTACATGAGCTTCTCATAATCGATCAACTATCCAAGGACCCTCCATGCTATTTAAATAGAGATCATGGACCAATTGGGTGTTAAGCCACAGATCAATGGTAGGTATGATCTAAGAGAAGTTTAACCATCGGATCACTTTATGTCTAGAACATATTGTGACTGTCGGATTAGAATATTTACAAATGCAAAATAATGCATACTAAAGAAACACACTTTACCTAACGGATATATTACACAAGTTGATCTTAACGAACTCCTAAGTGTCTAAATATCCTAACATTTGGAAGTACCTGGAAATATGCAACTTTTGGCTTATAAAAGCTAGAATTTGCACCTAGTTTCAAATTAATCCATTTTGGTTCCTATTTTTGAGTTAGTGTCTCTTAATATCTTTGATAATAAGAATGGGGATACCATAGTATTGGTGGGGAAACTAGTTTCAACTATGTGGTTTTCCATCTCCCATGGTATTTGAACCTTCTATTGGTAAACAAGGAATTATCATCAAATCTTAAGAAGATATCAAGGGTGCACTTGTGAAGGAATGATTTTGTTTTGTTTGAATTACTTGAGTTTCTTATGCTTCTCACCACTTGGGAGATGCGCCCCTTACAAACCAGGATGTTGATGGGACCCTCACTTCTTGTGTAACCAGTGGGAGTGTTGTCATTTATATTGATGAGAGTAGAATTGGAAACCATGTTCATCTCATTGAGCTTATTTATGCCACAGATTTTAGAGTTCTAATTCTCTTTCATATTGTTTCTTTCAGTAGTGTTAACCTTCTAGTTTATTAGTGTGATTTATGATAGTGTTTTTGAGTAGTTTTGGTGTGTTGGATGGGGAGTGGTGCCTCAATGGATTTTTTCTGCTATTGCTGCATATTTTTTTATGTATTGGGTCCTATGAAATATAATAAAAATCAATATTTATTTCTTTTCTGCAATTCTATCTCTTTATTTTTTGTATTATTTCACTATGCTCAATGCACTAGCAATAATGACTAGTTTTTGTTTCGGTTGTCATAGACTAACTTATTCTCATAAATTTCATGATATAAAGGTACCACTATAAATATAATACAAAATTGGACTTGAAACCACCCTCATATCATAAAATCATGACCCTTAGGTGTCCCAAAAGGTTGCTTGGAAAATAGCTAGTCAAGCGGTCCCAAAAATTCAAATTTTCTCCCAAACACCCAATCTTGGAAAACAAAATCCAGTAGATGTGTTTAGTGTTCCCTAAGATAGATATTGACTCTAAAAAATTCTATATACATCCATTTATTCACCATAATCCATTGGGTTCCACATAATTTATGGGGAATTTTCCTTAGAGTCTTTAGCTTTGCCTGAGGGTCGTCCGAAGTGTGATGGACCTAGAGAACGTGCCATTGTCGAATTTATGTTCTTTATTTTTTTTTTAATATATTATAAACATGTAGGTTCATGCTACATATCATACTAGAATTTTATTATATCCCTGTGTTTGTTTGGGAGGGAATTTAGAAAACTCCTAGGTGCATGAAATCAATTGGGAAAATTCTAGTCTTTCTTGCTTGTATCCTAGCTAGTGTGTTGAATCTCCACCTTAGGTACATTACATTGAAAACCTAGGATTAGGATACCTAGAAGTATGAGATAATGTAATGGCATAACTGGGAGATGAGCTACCCCCAACCATTAAAGGCATAGAATCATATGGGAAAATTTCCAATGGAAGCAGAGGAAAACCCTACACAGAATCTCAACCTTGCTCCCTCTCAATATTAGTAGAAATAACCAATTCACCAAATGGATCCAAATATCCTGAAATCCCAACAACAACATTGCTTGCACAAAAAAATCTATAGCCCATGGAGAAACCCATTAAACCATTACAAAAATCTCCATCCACCGCAAAAAGCTCCACATTAATATGAGAAAGCACAAGTGCATCCAAAAATACCAGTTTCAAATCATTGAGAGATGTGAAAAGTATTTGATCCAAGTTTTTAAGATTAACATATATGCACACATCCTCTGTGGGACAAGCAAACCCTGGATGAGATGTCTTCAATCTCTATTCTGTCCCGAGTGCCTAAGGATCCTCCATTCACTGCACTTCTTAGAAGACCACTAAAAAAAGCATCCCCTAAATAATCCTAGTTTGAGGTTGTGCAAGAGGCTAAAAACTTTTTCCATAAACAACCCATCTCTCTACATTAATATCATCTGAAGGGTACACCCTAATAGTTCAAGGGATGAACATATGTGCTACCACACCACTCAATCTCAACATGATCCATAAATCCCCTCGAAACATCAATATCAACCAACATGTGAGTAGTCCTTTTGTCCATTCCCTTTAATAAATATTCCTCCACATGTAGTAAGTTCCCAAGGTGACTCCCAATGACGGTCAAGGCCTCTCAATTCCGCATGACAAGTGTAAAACTAGGTAATAAAACCCAAAGTATCAAAATTAGATATTCTTTGTTTGAGGGTCAAACTCCAAGTGCCAACGTTTGAGCATAAATATTCCATGATCCTTCAACCAAGTATTGTTGAGAATAAGAGAGGCATGGTCCTCGATATGGAATAAAAACCTATACCAGCCTTTTGGGAGTATGGAAATCTCTGGGTTGTATCCAAGTAGTGGAACCTAGTTTTCATCCACCCACCACGCAATGTGTCTACTATTCATAGCCATATATATAAACTTGCCTACTAGGGAAAGAAAAGGTAACCCCACAATGTACCTTAATCCCACATCATGACCCAACACCATCTTGCTACCTCCTTGTCTAAAACGCCATTTACAGTGACGCTTTGGTGTCCCACTATTCATGACAACCTTTGATAAGAAACCCTTAGTAGGGTGAGAACCATTCAAACCAACACCTGAACACCCAGGAAAATTCAAACCATTACATGCCCCTTCACCCGTTACCCCCAATCCATTGGAAAAATTGTTAAGACCCCCACCCCCATTCGTCATGGTCCCCTTGAATCCCTTACGTATCCCCATGAGAGATATAGTCAGTCATTGTAGACAATGAGGAATACCACAATCACTAAGAACCCCACTGCATCCATTGTCCAAACTAGGGTTTTTGTAAGAGGAATGAAGAATATTCCTATATTCCTCATCATATTTAAATAGACCAACATTTTCCCATCTTTCATTTGATGCCTCATTACTATCAACTTCCACCTTTGCACTAACCTGGAACCTCTGAGACACCATGTGACCAACCAAAATAAATGTAAAAAGAAACATTTTCCAGGAAGTGACCACCACAACAATCCCCTAAAAATAAGAAATGACAAAAAATTAAAACATCCCCTGAGTTGTAACAGAGAGCAGAGTCTGCAAACCTCCAAAGGATAAAAAGACAAGAAGAGAAAAATACAACTCCCAATCCAAAAACGCTCAAATCATAATGAAAACTAAATAGGCATCAACAAAATTTGCACATGAAATAGGAAAAAAAAACTGGAAGAAGAAACCCCATATGCTGAGAGACCGAACCCTACACCCCAGCATCGAAACCCTAACCACCATCCCCATCAATATCCATCCCCGAACCCCTCTTCGAAGAATAGGATAACTTTATTGATACATAGAAGCTACAATCCAAATTTTTGGATTTAATAAATATTTGACTTGGCATGTGATCTCATAATCTATTCTTCCATGATAAGTGAATAACAACTACTGCTTAAGAAATTGGAAAAGTAAAGTATGCATTTATTAATCATGATATGTAATTTCAAGAAGAAAATTCTAATTCAATGAACAATGGATTTATCTTCAAGTGTAACCTTAGTGATATCATGGTGCATCTCAATCATATAATCTTCTACACGAAAATATTTTAATCGTGCACCATTAAAATTATTAGTAAAATGTGCAAGATATTTAAAGATAACATCTGGGTGAATAGTCATTTTCCTCAAATGAATTTGTCAACTTTGTGCATGTATATCCTTTATTGAGTGAGGAAATTTCATTGGATGCATTAGAGATAGATCTAAAATATTTATGCTATTGTTGTTGCTATTATCACAACAATTATTGATGCCTAATCTGTCAAGATTATACTAAAGAATATAACAATGTACCTAATATCATGGTAGTATGTTTGGGATTATAGAATTACATTGATCCTACTTTCCACTAGACTAGTTTGATCCCTCGCCTGTCTATTCTGCTACTTGTTGAAAAGTATCTACATCAACTATGTTTCATGAATCTCACCTAAAAGGTAATCACTCATTTTTATATTATTGAATTGTTAAAAAATAATTGCTACAGCGACGTAGTGAAACATGTCAATTATGTATCCTAGAGAAGAAAATATGTGCTCATGTGGAACCTATGAAAATTGGATCTACATGAGATTTTCAATTTGAGGTTTTTCTCCTTGTTCATGATTTTTTGTTGGGAAATATAACTCACACTTGTTGTTCCTTTGTTAATTGGATATATCCTAGGTGGTTGGTAGGATTGATTGTTACCCTTACCATATAGGATCAATTCTTGCAAGTGACATGTTGAACTCTTATATGAGCATATTGTTGTATTGGTATTGATCCCTAAATAATCTGGTTTACCTTGGGTACCATCCTCAAAAGAGGGGAAGTACCTGGAAGGTTTCCATAGCATATGTATTCTGAGTGAAAAATATATATATTGACTTGTTCAACATGTGACTATGAGAGATGACCTATGAAAATAGGTAACATGCACATGCATTGATCCTCAAAATAGTAACTTAAAAATTTATACTAGAGCTTAGAATAAATCTTTCAAATGCATATTTAGTTAGTCATCTACACATGCATGTAGACCATGCATAGTATTTATTTCTATTTTAGAAAAGGATAAACATTGTTTGATAAGGGTTATGTTTATCAACAAATGAGATTCATTTCTAAATGTATAAATTCCCTAATTATTAATAAAATATATAGAAATTGGTTTGCACATTCTTTTTATGTTATACTCTCTCTTGTATTCCTCTAATTTGACCAATAATTAGTATTAGAGCTAGGGTAGGATTGACTCTCTTGGGAAATTTCTTGGATCATAGAGTAATGAGGTTGTGATCCTACATAGTAGTAGGAGTAGGAGAAGGAGTGCATTAGAAAGAGTAGGGTAAACAATGTTGACCAACAACTTTGTGTTATTGATTTAGGTGAAATTAATGGAGTTTTGAGCAACAACTTAGAGAACCAGATCAACAAATACGTGTATAATGTACAGTTGTTGTTGAAATTCTCCTGTATGAGAGAAAAATGATACATAGGGCTAACATTGTGAGAGAAGCCAAATATGCCAACAAAAATAGAAAGAACTCTCCAATTGACAAAAAAATATTTTATATCCAAGAAGAGATATACAAATCTATAGTTGAGAGCACAAAACAAAATTTCTAATTACACCCATAGAAAAACATTGTAGTGGTGATTGGTGAAGAAAATTCAACTCATGAGATAGAAGGAAAAGGCATGTTAAAGGATACAACAACCACCCATACAAAATACCATTTCCTAGCTATAATGGAGGGGTGTTTAGCATTTTCATCAATGACAAAGGAACACATGAATAAAACCACTAGATCCATAGACCATGTGTTTCCCATATATAGCCATTTTTATGTCCAGAAGAAGAACCACATTGTAATATAGGATGATATATCTATTTTTATTCAATCATTTTATATGGGTTTGAATTGATAGGTATGATTATTTTTGAGATGGGGGGATCTGGTGGGATGGAGGATAGAGGATATGTTTTTTCTGTGATTTCTATGTTTTCTATAGAAACCCTAGCCTTGGAGGAAGATCATGATGTTCAACAATTGGATTATAATGAAGATACCCTACAGGAATCAAACATTTTAGTGCTTAAAAATGGAGGTTCTTCTGAAAGTTATTCTCTCCCAATGTCTAGGCCCACTCACTTGGAGTTCTCAACATCTAACACTTTGGTCCAAAAAAAATAGGTTTTATCCATATGGTGGGTTCCTTTGATGGTACAAACCCAAAATATGTTGGCCTAAATTCCCCTTGCAGGATGATCTTGAATTGTGCCCTATTGGTTAAGTATGTAGAAGATCTTAGATCAGGTTCAATTGTGGGTACCATGATTTATATTCCACTCACATGTGTCGATCCTATTTATGCCACTTCCTTGAGCTCAAATCCAATCATACGACACAAAATTCCGTTGAATTTGATTTAATATAATTAATTTCAAGGTGGATAAGGCTATACTCCCTTCAATGTGCATTCAATTGAGTCACACGAGCTACATGTTTCAGCTTCCTCCTAGGTCTTTGAAAATATTCCCGCCACAAATGATATTCCAAAAGACCCTAGTCTTGATTCCTTTCTTTGAGTTGAGACTTGGTTATTCCCTTCAACCTCAACTAGATTTATAGAAGCAGGATTTGTTGGAGGGGATCTCGACCTATCGATCCTAGCAGGAGGTTCCCTTCACAACCTTTAGAAGTATCTTAACCTGCATAATAATAAACATAAGCATAATATTATTTGGAAGAAGAGGGTTCCTGTCAAGATGGTTGTTGGAGATGATGTCTAGGTGAAGCACATTCTGGAGCTTCTTGGAAATACACTGGCATGGAGGTTTTTTGGGAGGAGGATCTCTTTGGAGTGTCAATGTTTGACAATAATTAAAGATTCTTGAATTTTAAAACTTTTTATAAACAAATATAGTGCATGTAGATCTCATAAACAATTCAAACACACAAATCATTCAATCCATAAGACACATGATGTACCCTGGGAAAACCCTCCAAATCCAAGCGATGGAAAACCCAACAAAAATCCTTTGAGTTTGATAGATAATTGTAGAGAACGATTTTACAACACTTCCAGATTTCTTGATAAGAGATATCTAAGAAGCACTAGAGAATAGAGATCACTTGGAATAATGTCATGGCCTTTCCAAGTGCATAACACTCTAATAAAAATCTTGTTTAGTCATACAATGAGAGGTAGAAAATGGTTGCATGCCTTTTGGGCACTATGAACACTATGTGCATTGTGTGCATTATTCACACGTTACCTATTGCACCTTCCTTGAATTCGTACCAAGTTGTCACCTTGAAATTCTCATCCATGCAGAAGATATGCGCCCTCCATTAATTCACTGCGTTAACTGCCTCTAATTGAATGTTAACTAATTGAACTGAATTGAATTGAACTGAGTTGAATTGAACTAAACTGAATTGAATTGAATTGAATGTAATCTGATTAAATAATTGCTTAACCACTAGTTAGGAGTTTAACTGAATGTCTTTAGTGCTTCACAATCAGTGTCATCCTCAACAAACACTTTGCATAAATCAAGGAGTAGATTCCTTAATTAATTGAAACTTGTTTTCCACAACTTAGAATTAACTGATGTCTTTGCAATTCGAGTTCATTGGAGGTCTGGCATGGGAAATTTGAATCCTTACTCTATCTCTATTCTCATATCATTTATCATTAATTAATTTTGCATGGTCCATGAGTTTTTAATTAATTAATCATATTTATCATATCATACTTAGAAGAATTGTTCTGAACCTATGATCATATGTATTACCTCGAGTCTTATAGTCATATGCTAAATTGAATCACTCTAAGGGTAACTAATCCATAAAGGAGACTTATAGTACCTAGTGACCATGACTAGCCATACATCACATAGTATATCCTCATGACTCGATACAATACAAGTCATATGGTCTTGATACAACACAAGACTGTTGAACTTAAGTTCTGGACTTGATACAACACAAGGTCCTAATCTTAATACAACATAAGATCATAGTACATGCATATGTCATGAATAGACCTTAATACAACATAAGTTCATGAACTTAATACAACATAAGTTCTGGACTTGATACAACACAAGTCTCATGGAGAATTTTCTGAACTTAATACAACATAAGTTCCAGAGTTGATACAACACAAGTATCATGGAGAATGAATCCTAATGTTGTACATTTAACATGGAGGATATATAAAATTGGCTTCACTAGTACTGGAAGCCCATTATTGGATACATGCAAACTTCAACTTTATTAATAAGTGTTGGCCTACTCCTATTGGAGGGTTCAAACCATGAAAAATCCCAAAGGGGGCGTATTTTTTGGAGGGTATTTGTCCTCTATTGTTGTATTTGAATAAGGATCTGTCAAATCAACCCTCAATATTCTTTTATTTTGACCTAGTAGAATATATTCTAGTTGATAGATCTGTTTTGGTTATAAAAGATGATGAGATTGCCTTAAAATCATGTAGACATGGACCTTATCAATTGCGACCTAAAAACCCCCCAAATTATTCAACTAATAGTATGTTAGGTGGATTATGTTTAATTAAACATGAAGTTTCTCATAACTTTGTAGGAAGGAGATCCTACTTGCAGTTAGAAAAGGAGTAGAAAGTTCATGAAGTCATACAAGGAAAGTAGAAATTAAGAACTAGGGCCCTTAGATTAAAAAAAACCCTTAATAGGTTTCTCAATAATTACCCTTTCACTAAATATTAAAGGGATATGAATCCAAAATAAGTGCCAATAATTATGTAGATTCATAGAAACGAAAAAACATGACGTGTTGGTGTTGCAAGAAAATATGGGAGGAGGTGAATTATTGATTAGGGGGATACAAAAGTTTTTATTGGCGGGATGTTTTACTTCAACTGATTCTACTAGGCTATTGGGCGGGCTCATTAGTGGGTGGTACTCCTCTATGTCACTAACCAATTATTTTGTTGTCTTATCAAGACTATGCATAAAGCTCACTTGAAAAGAAATAGGGCATAGCCTTATAATGTTCAATGTGTATGGTAATTTTGGGGATAAAAGAGATTTTTGGGATTGGTTTTCTAAGTAGTAGGTTATTTCTTTTGATTTGGTCATCATAGGAAGAGACTTGAATTTTCCTTTGTCTAGAGAGGAGGGGCATGGAGTCAATGCTCGTGTGGACATATTAGCTTGTTTCCTAAATCATTTGATCGAAGGTCATAGATTGGTCGATGTGGCCCTTGTCTCTCTAAAACCTACATGGAGGAATAATCATCGACAAAATAAAATAATATCAAAGATATTATATAGATTCCTTATTTTAGGGTAGTTTCTTTAGTTGTTTTTCATTTTATGTGCCTAGGTTATGGTAGGCAGTCTTTCTAATCATTGTCCTATGATTTTTCAGTTAGAATATAGAGACAATAAACTACCTATCCCATTTAAATTTAACTCTAGTTGGTTGGTTGAGGTTGATTTTCAATTACTGGTTAAGGAGAATTGGGTTTCTTATGTCCCTACCGAACAATTATATGCTAGCAAACCATTTGAAAATTCATTGAAAGTGGTGAAGGATAAGGTTAAGGCTTGGGAAATAGATAGACACAAACTCTATGATCATCAGTTAAGGGAGGTAGAAGAGGTGATTTCCAAAATTTACAGTGGGAGTGTGTATCTTTAATGAAGAGGAGGTGCAAATACTTAATACTTATGAGAATAAAAAGAAGAATATTTTTATGGATAGAGAAGTGGAATGGGGATTAAAATTTTGTGCCACGTGACTTCCATTGGGAAAAAATACACTAAATTCTTCCACCATTTCACTTGACATGGAGAAAATGTTAATACAAATTGGTATTTGCGGAATGGGGAAAGAGAGACAGTGATAGGTTTTAATAGCCTAGCAATGCTTAGTGTAAATCATTTTGAAAGTCTCTATAAATAATTGCAACATGCCAATATTGTCAAATTCGTAAAAGTTTGTTCTTACTTCCCACACTTGGTATCTAATGAGGATAACCACCTACTATTTGAAGAAATTGCAAAGGAAGAATTATTGTTTGTAATGTCATCATTCCAAAAAGATAAGAGTCTAGGCCCATATGGGTGGACCATTGAATTTTGTTTGGGCTTCTTTTATTTACTGGGTGATGACCTTCTAAGGTCATAGAAGTAGTGTGGAAAAATGGTAAGGTGTTTGGTTCATTTAACATGATTTTAATTGCTTTGATTTCTAAAGTGGATAAATTGACCACATCTGATGACCTCAAGTGGATCTTTCTCTACAATTACATCTATAAGATCCTCTCTAAAATCATTGTTGTCAGTTTGAAAAGGTTTCTATTTAAGGTAATCTTAGTAGAACAAGTTGGGTGCCTTGAAGGAAAGTTTATCCATGTATCTATAAGTGCTTATAGAAACATTGCATACAATTAGACTAAAAAAAAGGACTACAACGATGATGAAAATTGATCTATCCAAGGTTTATGACCGAACCAGATGGTAATGATCGAGGCTTCTCCTGATTCATATCGGGTTTAATATTTAAGTGGTGAATTGGATAAAGGGTTGTGTCACTTATCTTTTGTACTTTTAATCAATAGAGAAACTTCCCTCATTTTCAGCTCAACCAGAGGACTCTAATAAGGATTTCCTCTGTCGCCCTACTTATTTTTGTTAATGGACAAAGGTTTAAGTTGAGCAATTGTAGATGAAAAAAGAGTGGGTATAGTATTCCTAATCAAAGTAGGTGGAGTGGAGTATATTACTCACCTATTGTTTGTGGATGACATTCTCATTTTTACTAATGGCATTATTAAGGAAGCCAAGAACTATAAAGAGATATTGGACTTGTTTTGTAAAGCGACATGTCTGGAGATAAATTTATAGAAGTCTTATATGAGTTTCAATGGTTTATGGGAAGAAATGAATTATATAAATATACAGTATCTTTAGTTTAATGTATTAGATTTCAAGGAGAGTATAAAATCTTGGTTTCAAACTAAATCCCGATGGATGCAAAAGGAATGAATGGAACTAGATATTTGGTTAGATTTAATGTATAATTAATTTATGTTATTATCAATGTCTCTCTCAAGGTGGGAGGTTTACCTTAGTAAAGTATGTTATACAGGAAATCCCAGTCTACTGGTTTCTCCTTGTACAGATCCTGGAAGGTGTTTAGGAGAACATTAGGAAACTATGTTTTGATTACTTGTGGAAAGGAAATAAATAATGTGTAGGATTAATTTGGCAAAGTGGGCATTACTAGATAGACCTAATTTTGAAGGTAGATGGGGTTTGAAGAATATATTATACTTTGGAAAATCTCTTGTAACAAAAATCTTATGGAACCTAATATCAAAGGTTAGATTATGGAAGAGTATCATTACACAAATAATTTGGCCAAGAATGATATAATGGACAGGATAAGAGATCCCATGAAGACTTATGTTAATGCTTCCAACCAATGGAAAGCACTAGTTCTAGCATTCCCTCTTATAGGAAATTATAATTATATTTCCTTAGAAATTGGGATCATATGGGTCACATATAAGGAGCAGGGAAGATGAAATTTTTGGTTGTCATACTTCAGTTTTCCTTTTAGGTGAGTTGATCCAACAATTCCATGGTTGTGGCTTCATCAAACTAAACCAAGTAGAAGATTCCAAACATACATACTTGTGGCACTAGGGATGGTTGGATGCACATTCACTAGGTATAGTAGGAGATTTCAACATTCATTGGAATGGTTTCATTGCTACTTTAACAAATTATCATATTCGCTTAAAGGACACCATGGATTATTTAATTTTCATAGAAATAAATAAGGAGGATACTACACTGTGAAGCTTGGTTATGAATACACTATTCACAATGAGGTCGGGGAGGAAACCAGTGGTGTGTAAAGGCTAGTAGGTTTGGGTGCCAAAAAATAAAAAACATTTTTCTATGGCTATCCCCGATGAATAGGGTACCTACTTAGGGAATATTACAAAGATAAAACAAACATGGGACATGAAATTGCTACTTATGTAGGAAGGAGGAGGAAAATGTATCTCACATGTTATGTAGGTGCCCTTACTCATTACATATTTGGAGAGATATATGTAGCTGGATATGTTTAAACATTAAATGTGATTGTAGCTATATCGAGGAAGGATTGTGTTATTGGTTTTACAATCCAGAGCTCAAATCTTTTAGAGTGGTTCCATATCTCACCATCTAGGCTATATGGTTGGCTTGAAACACGATTATTTTTTAGGATACTACGCCTTTGGTTGTTCAAGTAACTTCCTATATTTGTGTGATAGTGCAATTCTACAAAACCAATGGGCCCATTATTAGGCCTCGACTAATAGGATATTTGGTTTATGAAAAATATCTCCCTTAGGGTTACTCTGATGGAACATGTCAACATGAGGAATCTTTGTGTGGGATAGTGTTGTAATCTATGGGATTACATGAAGTTACTAGTAGTAGTGAATATATAAAAGCGTAGAGATAAGACAATCACATACAACAAGGAAGGAAGAAACACAAGTAATGGATACAACAACAAAAAGTATTTACTTATATATAACCAAGAGTAAAAAAAGATGGATCCATTCATTATGGCTCACCATCGTCATATATACAATTTTCATTCGGTTATTCAGTTACATACTTTAAACTGAATAGTCAGTTGTCTAATCGACTTGACCAAATACTCAACTATTTGGTCAGGAGGACCTAGTTGGCTAGTAGACTAGGATCCTCCAACATCTCCCGCACCACAAAATACTTCTTTGTCTTGAATAGAATAGGGAGATGTTGTGCAACCAAGAAAAATTAGAAGTAGTTGTAATTATGATGATGGAGTAGAAGTAGATCCTAGAGGAATGCAGTTAGCACAAGCCTCAACAATTGCTGGGGAAGAGAAGGAAATTCGATCCTAGAAGTTGTCCCATTCATCCAAAATAGTTTTTATGTTGGATTATAGATTGGTTATTTGTGACAACTGGAAAAGTTTAATCGGCAATGACTGGTTCAATATCTTGTCCATATCTGGTCCACATGCTTGTAGTTGAGTTCTGGCATCTCGCATGAGGTGTTGTATCCTTATGGTAAGTTGAATGAATTCTTCCTATCATTTATTTCCTTGCTAAAGCCACTGATATTCATTCCGACAGAGCTAGTATTGTCGCTAAAGTTCCATGTGTATTTGTTTGCCAATTTTTTGAGTGGAGTCTAGATTAGCTTACTGCCTTTGAGCATACAACTTGGACATAGTGGTTTAATGGTTTTGTATGTGCACACATACTTTTCCATAGTATGAGTACCGATTATTTAGAACAAGGGATTCCCTCATTGCATGCAGTTCATATTCCTTCAATTTGTTATCATATTCCAAAAATGATTTAAAATAATTTGCGATCAAATAGCCCACTTCCTCCTATTGTTTCTTGGAAATTAGTTCATGAGTATGGTCATATCTATATAATACTAAGTCGAAGAGGGATTTGATCTTGTCAAGAGGCTTGTTGGTTAAAGTTTCTGGTACCTACCCCTGTCTAGATTGTACTTGTTCAGTGCACTTGATCAAAAGTTCCTCTTGTTCTTGTTCGGTTGCTTTGAGTAACTTAGAACTTTTTCCCCATAGCCTACTTTTTTCTTTTGTGGCGACTTGGATTATTTCATCAACGTCACCTTCTAGCACTTTCTCAAGTAAAAGTATAGTTGTGCTTGATTGTTTCCCTGATACTGAGTTAACTGCAAAAATTGATATTGGGGGTCTTCTTGTACTTTTTACTTTTCTTAGATGATTTCTTCTTTTCCTTACTTGAGGTTGATTTTACTTGATGTTTGGAGATAACTATGGTTAATGCAAGAATATCAACAGACAACATAGGATTAGAAAGAGGAGGGGCCCTTGCGATAGCAAAGTAGGTAGGGATGTTGGTATGAGGGGCGACAAGGTTGGTATAGGTGATGACATTGGTATCATAATAGTTGAATATGGATCCATTGCTGGTGGTAAAGTTACAGGAGGCGGTGGAGGAAGCGTCATCTGTGGAGGTGAATATGAAGGTAGTACCAATAAAGGTACAGTTGATAGAGGTGGTTTGGTTACTGTCAGGATAGTTGTTTGTTGAGGTGACTGAAGAGGGTTTTCTTAAGTGTTTAGAGATGAAAGGGGATGTAAATTATCAAGGAATTCATTGATCTTGTTGGCTAAATATGGTGTTGTGGCAGGTGAAGTCAACAATAGAGGTGAAATAGTAAGGATAATTGAATCAATATAAGTTATTGGAATGCTTGTGTTAGCTCCTGTTAAGGAAGAGGTTATATGCGTTAATGGAATCCGAACAAAAAAAGTAGTAGAAGTTGATGGTTGAGACAAATGCATGACCGACCAGATTTAAGGTAGTCTTACTTTACGCCTGGTATTAGGTTTATTCTGAAGCTGGGTAGACTGGGGTATGCTGATCGACTAAGAACCTCTATCATGATTTTGTGAAACTTTATGGTAGAATCGTGTAAGTGCTTCACAAAACTCCGGTGATTTTGCAAAGGTTTGGAAGTCATGGTTTAGCTCAGGTTGGGTTTCTTCTTGGATTATTATAGGTGATGGAATTGGGATATCATCTAAGCCCTCAGCTTCATCAATAACTATTGCATATATATCTATGTGATTTTTCTTCTTTGGAAGACCTAGACTCACAATGATTCTGACGATCAATGATGATGAATTCTTGGTCTGAAAGTCTCTTTCAATTTACATGTCGATGATTTTAAAAAAATTCTTTTAGAATGGTGTTTTGATCCTGGTCTCGAAGTTCTTCAATGTCATATTCTGTAGGTTCAACCAGGAGTTGCCTTTTTTTGGAAGATTTCCTTATTGATTTCCCTTTTATCACATGCTAGAACTTGAATATTTTGTGAGTGACTTTTGTAATTTCTTCTCACAATCAAGGGTCATTGAAGTCAGGTGTTTATCCTTTCTTTAGAAGAGATTTGTCATCCCCTTCTTCTTCAGTTTCCACATCAGACGACTCAATGCTTGACTCTTTTCCTTTTGTGTCGACTAGTACAAGAGAAAGTGGATTCTTTGGTTCTTCTTCTGTGCAAAATGTGGTGAGATATAGTGCTATATTTATTTTCTCTTCTTGTTATGCTTCTATTAAGGGCTCCTCAATGTCTAAGAACTGAGTTTTTTCTATAGATGAGATAGGGTAGATGGTGTTTGACTACTGAGAAAGGTCAATGAACAACTTCAAAATGTTAGGGTAGAAATCTAATTCTTATGGATCTCCCCCTATCCTCTACATGTACCATAAATTCATATGGTCGGGGCCTATTTCAATGCGTACTCCCTATGGTAGGCATCGTCGGACTAATTACAAAACCGACCTGCATTTGGTCTTGATATCTTGAAATGAGTTTTCCAAATAAACTTGTTCTCTATTTACTTTAAGTGACTAACCCTTTGGCATGAATGTTTCAAAATTGTGCATAAGTGGTTCATGGTTTCTTCATAACAATGTCTCATCGACAGGTATGATCTTAGCCATTACTATCCATATTAGCAGTGATGTAAATTGGATAGTGTGAGCCATGTCTTGTCACTTTGCACAGTTTTACTTGACAAGCTAAGATAAGTGGTTATCCCAGTTGAATATCTTTGCACCATAGACAACATGTTTTACGAATTCCATCATATCCATTCTTAAGTTGAAATCCTTCCCTAATCTTGTTAAACAGAGTGAAATAATGAGAGCAACACATTTGTAGTTTTAATATTGCACCTTGCTGATAATTAGTCCTTTAGATTTTTTCCTAGCCGTTTACCCTATAAATTCTTCAATGAGGGTTGTTGCATTGTTGGTGAGTGGTATGGGAAGTCCTTTGCTTGAAAGTCCTGTCATTTCTCCTATAAGTGAGTCTATGATAGGAATGGGTTCATCTATCCAGATGTTTATGTCATGATAACAGATAATAAGGAATTTGGAAATAATTTCCTTGAGGTTGTCGAATTGTGCTATTAACAATGGATTTAAATATGCTTTGATTTTGGATGTATTGAGATTTTGTGTTGATTCTATCCATTTCTTATCTTGCATCTCCCATGCCTAAAACTGTAAATAATGCTTTCTCCAGTAGGGTTCATCCATTTTTTGTTTTCTTATTTGTGTATTCGAGCTTCCAATGGTGTAATTTGGGATTCTTCTTGGATCATATTGGATTTTAACTCAATGAATTTAGTGTTGGTTGTTGTGGGAGTTCATTTTGGGCCCATTTCTGGTTGATTAGGGATACAAATTATCTGCTACTTGTTGTATATGGAAATTACCGATTCTTGTCTAAATACAGTTTCAAATTGAATTTCTCTAGCTATATTTATAGTTGAGGCCTGGCAAGACAATCGAGGTGGAGTAGGTGAGTTCTTTAAATGGCGTTCTTGTGGGTTATAATTTCTTCACTAGCTTGATCTAACTTGTAGTGTAAATTTTCTATTGGTGTCGATCGGTATAGTCATATATGACATTTGAAATTCCTGTTGTTTTCTTGGTCAATGTATTTGATTGTCTAATCTTGGTTTTCTAGGGAACATGTTCAATTGTTTCTTTAATCGGTGTGTTCTTTCTCTTGTTTCACTAAAATTGTTAGTTTCGTATTGGTGCCTTCTTCCATATTCATGCTCTGCTTCTTCTATATATGAAATTTGAAATTCCTGTTGTTTTCTTGGTCTATGTATTTGATCGTCTAATCTTGGTTTTCTAGGGAACATGTTCAATCGCCACTTTAATCGGTGTGTTCTTTCTCTTGTTTCACTAAAATGGTTAGTTTCATATTGGTGCCTTCTTCCATCTTCATGCTCTGCTTCTTCTACCTATCTAGCTCCCATGTTCTTGTGCCTTTCATTAATTATTCCAAATAATTCCATGTTTTGGTTCCTTTCTATAGGTTTTTGGGTTGGTTACGTAACTATTTTTTAATTTTTCATTAATTAATTATTAAGTCTAACAAACCAATGACACGACGTTCGACTAGTGATGATAAAGTCACTAGTCAGTGTTGTGTCTTTCCTAGAGTCACTAATGCTTTAGTCATGTTCCATTCATGATGTTTTTAAACATGCTACCTTGGAGGTAGGTCCAATGAAGGTACAGTTGACAAAGGTGGGCTAGTTACTGTCAAGATAGTTGTTTTATCAGGTGGCTGAAGAGGGTTTTATTAAGTGTTTAGAGATAAAATGGGATGTAAATTATCAAGGAATTCATTGAGATTATTGCCTAAAGATGGTGTCATGGGAATTGAAGTTGACAATAGAGATGAAGTAGTAAGGATAATTGAGTCCATAGAAGTTATTGGAATGCTTGTGTTAGCTCTCGTTAAGGAAGAGGGTATATCTGTTAATGGAATGCAAAATGACAAAGTAGCAACAGTTGATGGCCGAGATGAATGTATGAATGATTGGATTGAGGGTAGGTTTACTTTACTCATGGTTTTAGGTTTATTATGAGGCTAGGTTGACTGGGGTATGTCGATCGGATAAGAAATGCTAGTATTGTTTTGTGAAACTTTATGGTATAATCATGTAAGTACTTTACAAAATTATGGTGATTTTTAAAAGGTTTGGAAGTCAAGGTTTCTTCTTGGATTCTTACAGGTTATGGAATTGGGTTGTCATCTAAGAAATCAACTTCATTAATAACTATTGCAGATATATCTATCTTCTTTTTCCTCTTTGGAAAACCTAGACTCACACTAACATCGACGACCAATGATGATGACTTCCTAGATTGGAAGTCTCTTTCAATTTGCATGTCGACTGTTTTTTTGTTTTTAAATGATTTTAGAAGGGTGTTGTGAGCCTCGTCTCGAAGTTCTTCAATGTCATATTTTGTAGGTTAAAGCAACAGTTGTCTTTTTTCTGGAATCTTTCCTTATTGATTTCCCTTTTATCACATGCTATAACTTGAATATTTTGTGGGCCTATTTTCTAATTTCTTCTTAAAAATAAAGGGTCATTGAAATCGGTTGTTTATCCTTTCTTTAGAATATAATTGTCATCCCATTATTCTTCATTTGACTCATCAAATGACTCAACAACTAACTCTTTTACTTTTTTGTCGACTAGTGCAAGAGCAAGTGGATTCTCTTGTTCTTCTTCTGTTCAAAATGTGGTGAGATATAGTGCTATATTTATTTTATCTTCTTGTTATGTTTATGTTAAGGGATCCTCAATGTCTAAGCATCGAAATTTTTCTATACATGGGATAAGGTAGACAGTGTTTGACTACTGAGCAAGGTCAGTGAACAACTCCAAAATTTTAAGGTAGAAATTTAATTCTTTTGGATCTCCCGCTATTCCTTGCATGTACCATACTTTCATATGGTTGAGGCCTAGTTCAATGTGTACTCCCTATGGTAGGCATCGTCAGACTAATTACGACACTCGCCATCGAGTGCATTTGGTATTTATATCTTGAAACCGGTTTTCCAAATAAACATTTTATTTATTTACTTTACATGACTAATCCTTTGGTGGGAATATCTCAAAATTATGCATAAGTGGCTATGTCTCATCGACATGTATGGTATTAAATATTACTAGCCATATTAGTGTTAGGATTAATTAATCCTCCCTTTACCCACATAGTCTATTTGTTCATTTTGTCTAGCTTAGGAGGTGTTTTTCACTTTACTAGAGTAAGGGGGACATGCCCAAGAGTCATCTACACTTTTACTTTTTGGTGCCAACATGAGTTTTGGTGCCATTGGTGCCAATCCCTACATTATAGGGACCCTCTCTGAGTACCATCAGCAGTCACCCTCAGTTGTCTCTGGTAATTAGTTAGTCATGATTATATTCTCCGATGATCACGAGTTAGTTCACTTCCAGTCATCTTAGTGCCAGTTTCCATCATTTAAGGGAGTGTGGTGCCTTTTTCCCACCTACCTCATCAATTAACTAATTGTGCATTGAATTAGTTATCTGGAGTTAAACTAGTGAGCTTTAACAATGAGTATTTCCAAACTTAGTTAGCTAATCAGTCAATTTGAGTTGGTGAATTAGAATCTTATCCACAGTATTTGAATTCTCCTTATTCTATGACTATTGTATTACTGACATGTTAATGAAGATTGATGTAATGATAATATGTGCAATACTTGTCCGATTTATGTGAAATTTCTGTCATGAGTCTGTTGTTTAGTTTACATTGATTTGTTCAATTCCATTACATTCTTCTTTTCATATAGCCCTCATTTTGGCTTGTAGATCTATGGTTCATGAAATTTAACAAATAGCAGTGATGAAAATCGGATAGTGTGAGCCACATATTGAAATTTTCACAGTTTTACTTGACAGGATGAGCTAAGAGGTTATCCCATTTGAATATCTTTGCACCATCGACAACATGTTTTACGACTTCCATCATATCCATTCTTAAGTCGAAAGACTGCCCTAAGCTTGTTGAAGAGAGTGAAATAATGAGATCAACATATTTGTAGCTTTCATATTGCACCTTGCTGATAGTTAGTCCTTTAGAGTTTTTCCTAGCTATTAACTCTATAAATTCTTCAATGTGGGTTGTTGCATTTCTGGTGAACTGTAAGGGAAGCCATTTACTTGAAATTCCTGTCATTTCTCCTGCAAGCGAGTCTATGATAGGAATGGGTTCATGTATATAGAGATTTCTATCATGATAATAGATAATAATAAAATTGGAAATAATTTCCTTGAAGTTGTCGAATTGTTCTATTAACAGTGCCTTTAAATATGCTTTAATTTTGGATGTATTGATATTTTTTGTTGATTCTTTTCTTTGCTTATATTTTATTACCCATACCCGAAACTCTAAATAATGCTTTCTCTAGTAGGGTTCATCCATATTTTTCTTTCTTTATTTTGTGTATTTTAGCTTCCAATGGTGTTATTTTGGATTCTTCTTGGAGCATATTGGATTTTAACTCAATGATTTAGCATTGGTTATTGTGGGAGTTTGTTTTGGACCCATGGCAAGTTGATTAGGGATGCAAATTATCTGCTTCTCTTTGCATCTAGAAATTACTTAGTCTTATCTAAATACAGTTGCAATTTGAATTTCTTTGGCTATATTTATAGCTGAGGCCTGGCAAGAAAACCGAGGTGGAGTAGGCGAGTTCTTTAAATGAAGTTCTTGTGGGTAATAATTTATTCTCTAGCTTGATATATCTTGTAGTGGAAATTTTCTCTTAGTGTCAATAAGTATAGTCGACTACAACATTTGAAATTCTTTTTGTTGTCGTGGTCTGTGTATTTGATCATCTGATCGTGTTCATATAGGCAACATGTTCAACCATTGCTTTGGTGGGCGCATTCTTTCTCTTGTTTCACTAAAATGGTTACTTTGGTACTGGTGCCTTCTTCCATCTTCATGCTCTGCTTCTTATGCCCATCTATATCCCATGTTCTTATGTCTTTCATTAATTATTCCAAAGAATTCCATGTTTTGGTGCCTTTTTATAGGTTTTGACATTGGTTATGTAACTAATTTTTAATTTTTCACTAATTTATTATTAAGTCTAACAAACCTAGGACATGATGTTCGACTAGTGATGATATAGTCACTAGTCAGTGTCATTTATTTTCTATATTCAGTATCATTTTAGTCATCTTCCATTCATGATGTTTTTAAATATGCTACCTTGAAGGGTTTTTAGTCGCATCAAATCATTGTTATTTAATTCTTTCACAACATATGGTCCTAACCATCTGGTTTCAATATTTTTAGGCTTCCGTTTTATACGATCGTTGTATAGAAGTACCAAATCATCAACTAATATGTCTCTGTGTTGAATGCTATTGCTTCTGTAAGTCTTGATTGTGGATTCAAATCATGCGTTGTTCTCCTAGTTTTATTAAGTCAACCAGTTTGTCCTTAATTACTTTTACAACATCTAGATGTAGCAATTGTGCTATTGTTGGAGCTTGCTACTTAAAATGTAGTGGTATGACAACTTCTTGTCCATACATAAGTTTGAACTACATCTAACCCTTGATATTTTATATGTACTTTGGTATGCCCATAATATAGTTGATATCTTGTCGTCCCAATCGTCTCTGTCAATGTTGTATATTTTTTTTAACCCTTTTACCAATCTTTTATGAACGATTCATATGCTCCATTAGAATGGGGATGATATGATGAACTCTTATGATGTTCGATCATGAATTCTTTGAGTAGCACATCAATTATTTTTTTGATAAAATGTGTTCCCCGATTGTTGATGAGGGTAAGAGGGAATCCAAATCTTGTGATGATATTTTTGCAAATGAATATTGTTGCAACATCTCTTGAGCATATTTTGACTAGTTCAACTTATACCCATTTGGTTACGTACTTGAATGTAGTGATTATATATTTTGCACCTATCCTCCGACTTAGATTTGGAAATGGTCTGATGAAATCAATCAGCAATATCTCGAATGTCATATTGGGATTTATAGGGATGGGTGACATTTTGTTTATTTTCAATGATCATCCCATGCGTTGGTACCTTTTGTGTCTATTGACATATTTTTTTATAGTCTTTATTCATGGTTGGACACCATAGTCCTGATTGTAAAAAAATTCTTGCAATTTTATCATATCGGTAACGTCTTATTGATGCTATTGAATAAGATTCTTCAAGGATTTCTTATCATTCATGTTCGAGTACAAAACTGCAAAGTGTATCATTTGGTCCCAATTTATCAAAAACCCCATTTATTAGAGTGTAGGGTGCAACTTTCATTGCAAGTATTTTCCTCTTTTTCTTTGTTATTCCAGCTGGTTCTTAACCTTCTTGTAAAATTTTTTATATTTCTGCTAATTCTATCAGTACAACTTTGACTCTAAATAAAATTGTTTCGGGGAGATCGTCATCTACTCTGACTGGATATTCACCCATATCTATCCTTGATAAATGGTTGGTTCAGATGCTTGTCTTCCCTGGTCAGGCTAGTATTTCTTGAAAAAGTAGGAGCTATCAACATATCCAACCATGATGTAGTGGTTTATTGAACAAATATTTTAGTGCTTGGTGGTATGTAAAAAATATGAATGGATTTTCCAACAATTAGCGTCTGAAAATTTGCAATGCGAATATCATTCCTAATGCTTCATGTTCAGCCTTGGATTAATTTCATTCTGATTTGTTTAGCTTTTGACTAGAATATGCATTGTGATGACCCATTCTACCATCACCTAGTTATGTGAGGATAGATCCGATGACTATACCCGATTCATCGATGTGAACATGGAATTTTTGGGACTAGTCTGGGAATCTAAGAATTAGAGCTTCGACCAGTTTCTTTTTAAGTAACTCAAATGATTTCCGACATTCTGCAGTCCACTAAAATTCAATATTTAATTTGTGAAGTTCTTCTATTGGAAAAGTCATGTCAGATTAATATCTCATAAATTTTCTATAATAGATTGTATGCCTTAGGAATATTCTGACTTGCTTAGGGTTCACTCGTGGTTTTAGATTGAGTATTACTTTGATTTTTGTTATATAATCCTTTATACCTTCTTTACAGAACACATGACCCAATAATATTCCAATTGATGTGGCAAAGATGCATTTCTTAATATTGTGTGGTAACTGAATATTTATGCACCTTTATAGCATCATTTATAGCCATTTTACATGTTCTTTAAACATTGTATATATCATTTAGTCATAGAAATATACAACCATTGTTTTTTATAGGTATTCTTAGAAAGCTTTGATGACGATTCTAGAAAATACAACCAAAGAATTTTTAGGCCAAATGGCATAACTTTGTAGGAAAATGATATGAATTCGTAAATGAATGTGGTCTTGTGTTGATCTTCATTTTCTATGGGTACTTGGTTATGACATGAGAATCCATTAGTGAAGGATTCGTACTCACATCCTGCGACTTCATTAATGATTTTGTCGGCAAATGGTGTCGAGAAAGGATTCGTGAGTGTGAGTTTATTTAATCCATAGAAGTCTATGCATATTATCATTCATTTTGGGTCGAGTATCTTCGACTACTCTACCACTGGATTGGCCCATTCAGACTGATCGACAAGATATGCGATTCCTGTAGCTAGCATATTTTTGATATCCTTTTTGACTATATCCTTTTATTTCTGTGCTAGTTTATAAGATCTTTTCTTCATAGGTTTGGCATTAAGCATGATATCAATTTTCATTTCTCTCATTTCCTTAACTAGACCTTTGAGATATTTGTAGTAATGGGAAAATACATCTTGATATTCCTTTAACAAATTGACGATTTCAATTGTTTGCTTCTTTGACCCATAATCTCCAATTTTAGCCATATTAGGCCTGCCATCATTTGAAATGTTAAATTCTTTCATTTTGATTTCCACATACATCCATTCTGGTGCTTTGGATTCATAAACTCTTTTCTCTCCCCCTTGAACTCAGTGAATGCTAGTGAAAATTATTTTTCATCGTCTTCATTAGGTTTTGATTTAGTCTCAATTTGTAGAACCACCTTGATTAGACATCGAATGAAGGGATGATCTCTTTTCCAATGAATGCTTTTTCCAACAATGTTGTCACTTTCATGTCTGTAGTCATGTCATTCATGGGGTTGATTGACTTGTGGTCATTGTGATCCGATTGCATCTTTCCTTTGGTTAGTTAGTGTTGTTTGGTTGTGTGATTCATTTTTCTACCTATTGGACAACTAGTTATTTTAGGTGCTATTGTGTGGGTGAGAAGGGGAATTTTTTTATAAAGTTCTCATTGAATTTTTTCCATGTGAATGTTTCTTCTCGCGCCTCTTCCATTTTATACCATTCGCTTGGTAAATCATCCAATATGCTGGGAATTAAATGTGTCCATATTATTTAATCGCTATATTTGATTCTTTTCCATTCTTTTTGGCATCTTTCAATGTGCTCCTTAGGATCCAAACCTTGTACAAATTTAGGTGTATGTGCTTGGACTGTTTTTTTTTTCCCGTTGAATATTTCAATAAAGTAGGTACATGCAGCCATCCATGTATGTATCGTTGACTAATTTTTAGCCCACTAGTTAGTTGATTGACCTATAATTTTTTTTACCAAGCTTTGCAATCACCCATGTTCACCAACGTTTTTAGATACTTCTTCTATATGCATTATTGGTGGTTCTCGTTCTTTATACCTTAAAGGTGGTAGATTAGTCAATTAAACATTGGTTGGAACTAGAGTTGGATACTCCCTTTTTTTCTTTCAAGTATTTTCAGTATGATAGATATTGTAAAGCATGTTCTTATAGAGTTTCTTTGTACAATTTATACCGACTAGCAGTCTCTTACATGTGCTTCGTATTTTTCTATCTCCCAGTCGTATATTTTTGAGTCATAGTTTTGTTCGATAGACATGGGTGACCCCAAATGGAGTTCTCCATACTCATTTGGTTTATTGTAGTCTTCATGATTTTCCATTTTTTGGTAAAATCTCCTTATATCTCCATTTTTCATCTGGTTCTTGCCATGCTTTCTCCTAGGATGGATATATTGATGCAATAATTTTATTTACATATCCCTTGAGTTTTATTCTATCTTTTTCCAACGAGATAGATGCTTTCATTTTCCAACCCCATGGTTGTCCAACCAATGCAGGGAAGGATTTTCTTCATCTTTTGGATCGATTATTTCAAATTCATTTTGAGTTTGAATTCCCATGATTCAAGTATTATCATTCCTCCATACTCCTATAGGTTCAATCAATCCTTGGTAAGAAGGTTTTACATATATAACTTATTCTTGTAGTCATGGCTGATCTAATCACTCCCTTGTTTCTCTAGCCATTATATTTGCTTGAGATCCAAAGTCTAGAACAACCTAGGAGATGCGATAATTGTTGACTTCTAGATCGACGAGAGGGTTGATATCCATTTTTTATTTCTAATTAAGGCTGCATAGGTTTTTAGGAACCTTTTTCATTGCTTGTGTTGGATTTGATTGCATACATTATATATATTAGTTGTGCAACACCTTCTTATTTTTTCAATAATTGTAGTAACTCGTTTAAAGTTTTATTTTTACATTTTTGTTCATCCTCATATTTAGATAAATTTTCAAAAAAAATTGAGGCATTTTTGAAAATTTCTTTCTGTTGGTGGGGTTTAGGGTAATTAATGTATTTATTTTGAATATTTTTGGCTTGGGGTTTATCTTAACCAATATTTGTTGCTTGTATTGTGACAATTTGCAAATTCTTATGATTCAAGATTTCATGCTTGGGTACACCAAAGAAAAAGATTAATATTCTTTTTATTATCAAAATTTTCAAGCATAATGGGCAGTCTTCAAGAGAATGATTCCCCATCCCACATTTTGTATAGAATTTGAGATCGTTTTGTCCTTCCAACGGAATTTGGGGCTTAAATGTTTTTCACTAAAATAGATAAAACATCTTGGTTTGGCATGGCTATTGTTGAATATCCCTCGATTGTAGCAACCATGACCTCAATATCCTCCTCATCGGTTGTATCCATTGTTGTGGTGGTCATTGTTTCTATTGTTCTCCCGATGTCTTTGGTTGTTCTGATCGACAACTTGAGTTTGGTATACTCTATTATAATTATTTTTGTTTTTAAATTTTTTTATGCACTCAGTTATGGTGTGTTGGGTCATTTGACATGTTCCACACCATTTCATCTTAGCAACGTCAACATTATATGGGAAATCAACTATTGTCTGCAACTCAAATATTTCATAGATATTTCAAATATATGTTGGTTGAGTGATTTTAAAATTTTCAGGTTTCCTTTCTTCTGGAAATATTCTTGGTTATTCCTTTATGTATCAACGTTCTTCTGGGAATGACATTCTGTCATCTTGGTACTGTCTATGGTCATTGAGTCGACATGAGTCTTTTGTGTGTCTTTTATATGAGTATATTGTGCACCATGGGTCGTTATGTCATAATGCTAGTTGTTGCCATGAATTTCGCATTATTTCCAACTTTTCTTTAATTCTACGATCGTTGTGACAGATAGAAAATTTTGCATTCGATTTGACTTTCTGAGATTTTTTCAAGGCATCGTCATAGGGTATAAATTCAGATAATATCAATGGTGTTTTAATCTGCAGTAGTAGACATGTAGTAAACCATTGGATAAGGATAGCTTTGTCCATTTTCGAAGGCATCTAATTGAGCCAGTATTTAAATATTTTATCATATTCCCGTAAATATTTTCCTAGTCTTTGCATTATTTCTTTGATTTTTCTAGCAGCTAGGTGCTTCATATCTTGAGTATGAAAAAATTCTACAAAGCTCTTCTTAATTTCTTGCTTGGTTTTTCTCCTTCTTCTATAAATCTCATATACCAAGTGAGAGATATTTTGCAAAGGCCACATGCAAACATTGTTATTTTTCTATTTTCATCAGTAATAACATTAACCTCCCATATGATTTCATATAAAAACCAATTTCTTACGGGACCTTCACACCCTTCATAAATAAGACAATGTACTTGATAAGTACCCATACTAAAAGAATTATTGCTAATACTTCTTGTATTATTATTACTTATGATACTTATTGACGACGATGGCCTACCGACTAAAGGCTGAATTTGTACTAATAGGTCAAGGATGTGACTAATTTTTGGCTTCAATAGATAGTGTTGTTGGTAGGGGGGTGCCTCCACACATAATGAGTAAAAGATATGAAATCAATTCCTTGAATATTGTAGTGTAAATATGATCCAATTACCTTGTATCAGTCTTGAAATCATTAGATGACCAACAATGCATCCATAAGGATCTAGTTGACTGTATATAATGCTGCCACCAGGTCCAAGGCCCAAGTCATGTTTAATTATTTATCTAACACCAGGGTAGTCGCCATAATCATTGGTACAAGGTCGATAGGGGTATAAACATCAGGTATTGCAATATGCAATGATTGTGGGGTCAACTCCATCAGATGTGGTCCTTCTTCCGGTGTTGGATCCTCACCCTCTCTATCAACTAGTTGAATTTCCCATGACACAAGTGGGTTCTTTTTAGGCTCGAATCTTACTTCCAGTTTTTTCATGTTTTCTTTTCCCTTTAATGGACTAGCAATGTTTCGTAATTCCTCTCGCATTTTGAATCTCTTTTCTCTTTCAAGTTTTTGAATATCTACTGTATGTTTAAAGCTGGAAATAGGTTTATTTCGTCAAGGTGGGATTGTGTTCTTGGTGGAATTCATTTTCAGTCCTGTATATCGAATAGCATCATCTTTTATATACTCATCTTCGCATGGTCGATGACCACCCCATTGCGAGTTGACTGTTGAGAATTTAGGAAGTCTATTCATTTTATTAGAATGTTGAGAATTTAGGAAGTCTATTAATTTTCTTAGAAAGTATTCCCACTATCATTCTTGGATGAAACGATCCCAGTATTTCTACTTTTGTTTCCAATTTGAACTTGCACTGGGGCCCAAAGGCAGTCACGGTTCTACTATGTGACCGATTCCTTTTTCAATCAGAAATTTAAATAATAGTGTCAAAACAGTCACAAAGAATGATTCATGGAATTAGTTGTAAAATATTTGCTTAATTTCATCAAGCATTGTCCTTTCCTAGATCGCCTGTTCTTCACAAAATTCGTCGCATATCTTTTCAAGCCACTGATATAAGTTTGTACGACCCCTGTTATTAAGTTTGTGCATCAACAACTTTTCATTGTTGTGGTCGATTCTGGTCATTAACTCGATCATTCAACTTCTTCAATTCATGGGGAAGAACTTCAATAAACTTTCCATGTGTCTCAGTGAAGAAATTTTCTCTAGCTCTTGCTAACATTAACTTGTTCCTTCTAGCATATTTTTGAATATAATTTGCTATCTTTCTGTTCCACCACTCTCTAATTTCTTCCTCGCTGATCATTTATACAAATGTAATTATATTTATCCCAAATAGAACTATCAACAATGGAACCAATGCTGTAATATATGGGATTACATGAATTTATTACTAATAGTAAATGTATAAAAGCATAGAGATAAGACAATCACATACAACAAGGATTAAAGAAACACAAATAACAAAGACAACAACAACAAGTATTTATAAGAAGATAACCAAGAGCACAAAAGGAGGATCTATTCCTTCTAGCTCACCGGCTTTAAATATACAATTTTCATACTCTTATTCAGTTACATACTTTAAACTGCCTGGTCGATTATCTAAGTGACTTGACCAACTATCTGACTAGTTGGTTAGGGTACTTAGTCGGTTTTTCGACTAGGATCCTCCAATATATAGGCATAATGATTTTATTTTCATGAACAACACCATCTTGAATACAATGCTAATATAGGTTGAGGTATAAAACATCGTGTTGAGCTCTTGGATCTTCAAGTACTTTTGAAATTAGAATTATATAAGCAAGTCAATCAACTAAAGGTATTTTGGGTTTCTACATTTGTTATAAAATGAGTGAAGAATGAATAGGTTGTAATGGATAAAACACTCCAATTTATAGCAACACATTTAAAGAGGTCCCTTCTAGTTTTTCTCATATCTCCTTTGTGTATATTTATTGTGGACTAAACATGATTGTTTATGCATTGTCAAAGGTAGGTAAATATTAACGTAATAGGACTCATGTATGTCAAACAATTTTGAGAAGGAAACACTACTTAATACACTCTAGCTCTGTGAAAAACCTCCTTATTTATTTTACATAGTACAAACTAGAATGAGGAGTCTATGATCCAAACGCTTTTGGATATATAAAGAAATTATGAGGACAAGTGTACTAATGAGGATTGTGGGACTCATATCTAAGACTGTATAAAGGCACATATGTGGAGACTGTTTAGAATTTTGATATATAAGAGAACAATGTGCCTATAGAGTCAATAGAGTCATACTTATAGTTTCAATATACAATGTTGATGCACCTTTAAAATGTATTTTAATTTTTCTATGAATGACAATATGCCTTTTTTTCTTGTAAAAAGATATGGTTATTATTTGTTTCATAGTTTGGTAATTATCACATTTAAATTATGTGGAGTTCCTTCATTGGTCTAAAGTGGTCATCGAAGTAATGATTTAAATCAATCAAATATTTTCTTTAATGCTCATCAAAATTCTTCAAATTAATGATATGTGCATTATGAAAGCCAAAATATTTTGTGTTTATGGAAGTGATGAACCCACTTGGTAATGTGTGCCATAAAATAAAAAGTACGATAAACGTGAAATGACAAAGACTATAATGTAATGGTCATGATTATGTTATTGGGAAAAAATATGTTGTTGTAATACCCTCATTCCAAGAAAAGTATGGGTTGCATTTTTGTGGTAACTAACATTCCTAAATTTATGTTATTGTCAAGGACAAAATTATATATATTGGGCTTAAATAACTCAATATAATTTCATTGTTTGTTGGTTACTCTAGCAAGGAAAACAATGAAGGGAAATGGAAGATTGACCATGGACATAGAAGCAGAAGTGACATAGAATTCTTTGCATAAAGGACACATAAATAATAGATTGATATTGCCTAAAGAAAAATAAGATGAAGTTGTCATCCACAAGTTTCTATAAGCCATGTTATTTAGGCATGTTTGTTGTAGAAATGTATAACATCACTATGAAGTCAAGTCAAGTGAATCCCTCTCATGCAAAGAGAGGATGTTCTATCAAGTTGTAGAATCATCCATTTGATTGGTGTGGGGGCGCTTAGGTGTACTTGTGTGCTAACTTGATATTGAATCAAGGTAGATGAATCTTTGATTAAAGGGGGGAGAGTATATTAATATCAAGGATTTGGGACCAAGTTATAAGCAATGGGGATTTGAAGATGTTGTTGAACCATGTAGGTGAAAATTATTTCCTAGATAATTGGTGGTTACATCGGTTGACAACCCATGTATCCCAGTATATAGATTTGTTTTTATATGGACATCAATGATCAATTTTGACAACTACAAAAGGAAGGAGAAGAAAAAATTGAGGATGAATACCATGATGAGAAAAACCCAAATCGGGTTGTAGTTTTGGTAGTAACAATGGTTACATGACTAAGAAGGATAATATAGCTATGATGAAAGGTGAAGAGAATCATGAGAGAACCCTTGATGGAGAATTGGAAATAAATTATTTATCTACAAAGATGTACAAATAAGTAAGGAAAAATTTCTAAGAAGAGTTAATCCATGAAAATAAAATGAAAACAATCAAATGGACGAAAAGGTTGAAGGAAGCCCAAAGATGAAGTTTTGACCAACATAAGATGTTGAACAAGAAAGAAACAAACACAAGTAAGAAATACACTCAAAAAAATAAATGACAATGAATATGCCCTTAGATGCCAACGCCAAGCCAAATGAAGAAAGAATATGAAGATGAAGGAAGCTTGAGGATGAAGAACATTGAAGATGCAAACAAGTAGCCATTAAAGGGGAGACTTGTTGGAAAATAAAAATCACACTTTTTGTAATAGTGGCTTGTTCAAAATGTGACTATGAGAGAAACTTCCTATGGATTGGGGTAGAAAGAGTCCAAGGGTCCTCCAAATATGTAGTTCAAAATGGGAACAAACTCGACGACAATGATTCACTACCAAGAGTGGAACCTATAATCAGGATTGGTGTAGAAATATTAAAGGATGCAATCAATGACGAATACATTCCTACACCAACATTCTTAGTTTCCTGCTAAGAATTATCTATAGTCGGGATAACAAATCCTAATGATGCTGATGGCCTGGAATTATCAAATGACTATTGTTCGATCATGACAATCCTATCTTTGAAAGGGAATCAAATCATGCGGAAGAGAGAAGACACAACCGCTCTCATATTGAAAATCCATTTCTGGCCCAGTAAAATATTGTAGTTAAGGGGTGCATGAACCACCTCGACCTTGATGGACACCGTCTTCCCTCCCAATTGGACCTGAAGAGAAGGAAGAATATTGTGCGATTGAAAAGAACATCCATGAAAAGAAGTCAACATGGTCCCGGATTTCGACAATGGAGGTGAACCAAGACCTTTCCAATAGGCAAGATACATCATAGAAGCCTTAGCGCCTTCATCAACCACTATGCGTTTGATCTTGTTGTTCATACACTCCACATGGACTACGAATGCCACATGGTAAGGAAAACGAGGCTGGAATTCATGGGTTTCAAATTTAATCACCATGGAAGGATGAGAATCAACCATCCCAAGGTAATTAAATAAGGCATTTATCTGCAAACAGGAAAGTATGAAGGAGTTCGAGAGCTGACATTGCACAAGGAGTCTGACCCAAATCCTCAACAATAGAATAATGTTGGGCAGCTCGATCATTAGGATTGTTCCCTGAGTGCTTTAGGACTCCTTTAGGAATGTGAGGTATACCTTCAGGTTTGTCAATATGCAAAGGAATATCAGGAGGTGCAGGCTCTTTCCCCACATTGGGTTGTGATGAACCATAATATTTAGCATGGGTCACAACATTTTCAGCCGACATTATGTTGATGCAACCATGGCCACTTTCTGTGTTCAGTGAGTTTTGATTCCCACCAGAAGCACTTCTGGAGTTCACGTTCCTCGAATTCATGTTTTGATTATGCGGTAAAGGATCTGTTAGCATAGTTGGGCTCTTTGCAATGAATTTCGAGGCTTCATTGATATGGGGACACAAGTAAGTGGGGTGATCTCCCCCACAAATCTTGAAAGGGAACTTAACCTTACATTTAGACTGCTTGTCCCCCCAACATTACCACTATTCTTTTCATCATTAGCGTTCTCTTTCGTATTCCGACCCTTACGATTGTTTCTTCCCTTATTCTTGTTCTGTCTGGGCTGTTGGTCACCCTTCTGGTCCAATGTATGCACTGAGAGCACATATGATGTTTGGGTGGGATTGGATGAAGTCAAAGCTTGCCTGTTCGCAGACTGATTAATCGATAATTTTCTCATTCGATTCATAACCTGGTCTATGCCTTTAGCACTTGCAGATCCAACAATGCCATCAAGGTTTGGCCCAGGTTTAAACATAGGATCAAAGTCACACCGCTGAGCGTTAGGTGTAATCTCATATAAGAGCCCATACTGAGCATAAATAAATTCTAGTTGCTGAGCTTGAAAGATAGTTTGTTCCTCATTCATGACTCCGGATGTTAAAACATCCTTCACGATATATGGCAATAACGACTTGAGGAACCATTCCAATGTACACTTGGGTGGAATGTTGGCCTTAATCAACCTCTTCCGTCTGTGCCACTCTTGAATATGATCAGAGATATGTGTGGCTTTATCTTGCCAAAATGTCAACAACAGTTCAGTACCAACATCATAATGTGTTGTTAACTGAAAGTCTTTCAAGAAGGTCATGGCTAGATTGTTCAAGGTCCAATATGTTCCCCCAGGAAACTCTATATACAATTTCTCCATAGGTCCCATGAGGGTGCGTTGAAATAGGCGTAAGTGAACTGAATCATGATTCAAGGAATTAGAAGAGCACCATAGGTGGAAAGTGGTAAAATGCTCTCTAGGGTCCTCACCATTCTTACCTTTGAATTTTGGAATCTCTGAAGGAAGCTTAGTGGGAACAACCGACCACATCAGATCATGAGCAACCAGATCATTGGTAAACTTCGATAAATCAGGCATATTCAAATTATTTAGGAAAGGGAGCCTAGGTTGTGCCATCTAGTTCCACACTTCCTGACAAGACTGATCCACATAGGGTTTTTGGTTGTAAAGACCGTGGCCTTGGCCAGTAGGGTAATAACCTCCTCCTATATGAACCATAAACAGATACATGGGGATACTATAATTAGGAATAACTTGTTACTGGGATGCTACATAGCCATAATTATGGGACTGATATGATGGTAGTCCACCAAATACATAAGAAGGTACATAACCTCCAGACATAGCATGAGTGATATATGAGGGGAAAACATGGCTAGAAGAAGTACTCTGTCCCAAAGGACTGCACGGATTGTAAGGAGGGTGTGTCATGAAAAACACATTCGAAGGAACAGGTATAGAAGACGATGGAACATATGACGGAATGTATGATGTACCTCCAATGTTCACATGTCTAGGGTCACCTCTACTAGAATGGATCCTAGTGGTATGCCTATATGAGGAGTATGGAATTCCTCCCACAAATGGTGTGGAAGGTGCAATATGACCACTACCAAAATAATCGACATGGAATGGGATGGTAGTACCCCCAAGAACACCACTAGGACCAACACTAGGATCGACAGCAGATGACAGAAAACTATCGGTCATATCTGGCATGTCAAATATAAAAGGGCCATATCTAAAGGGAACGTGATGAGTCTCACCACTCGACCTTCGAGGAGAATACCATTGGATAGTATTTACATAATTTGAGAACTGGGATCGTGCATTATATCATGTACCAACCTCAAAGTGATTGGTTTCTTCTAAAGTCCCATATACACTGAGCGACACATTCCCCATCCTGGAGGAAGGAGAAGGGGGGGATTCCAGGATCTCATATGTGTGGTTCATGATGAGATGTGTGTGTGAATCACAGTGAATATGATTCCTCCTAGGTTGTCTAATTCTCTTCCGTGAAGGAGGAGGAGACATAGAAGGAATAATACCTTCCAAACAAAGAGAACGACGAGATCCTTGTCCTTGATCCACGATGACTCCAGAAAAATAAAGAGACTCAAATAATTACGAACCTTAGAGAAATCTAGCGCACAAAGAGCACACTCTTAAGAAAATCTAAGCCAAGTGAAACTAAGCAAAGGGAAGGATAAATGATCTCCTGAATGTAGAAGGTATGTATTTCCTAGGAGAGATCAAAGACTCCCATACACTACAAGCAGGGGTGTGTAACATATTATAGTGGCCCTCAGCTTCAACGCATAAAGAGACTATGTTTTTTGACCCCTACTTGGCCATCAAACTCACAAAATAAACTCTGCAAGTACCCCCTGTGAACCTTAGGTAAGGTAACTAAAGTCACCCCAATATAACCAATGCTTAGGAAGATAGTCGTAGGAGGGATCTATTGTATGGGAAGTGTAACAAAGCTCGAACCTCGAAAGCACCAAAGGCACCTCAAAATACCCTAGATACAAATAAGATCCTGGAAATATCTTCGATGCTACATAGAGAGTGGCAAGGGTCTATCCCCACCACAAATGTGTGCATTTCCTCATGCTTAACTCCTGTGTAAGAGGAGCCTCTTGAGAACCCTAATTATACCAAGGATTTCAGTCTCTCACCTGAACAGACACCTACTTGTTTTGTTTAGTAGTCTTGGATAAATTTACTCACAAAAACCTATTCCAAGACTCTAAAACCTAAGCTTGTTGATGCACCGCTATAAAATAAAAAGTCTAATTCATTTTAAATTAAGAGTTGATTTTAAGGTTGTGATTACTCAAAGGAAATGGTCGTGCAACTAGTGATGTTATGACTCAACAGTAAAGTAAATATGCACACCTAACAAACGATTCCAAGTGCAATTCATGTTTAATAAGAAAAGGGTATGCCACTATATGAAATGCATAAATTTTTCTTCAAATTTCAATGCATATTTACCTATATGAAAGCCTAACTACTCTTCAACTAAGAAAAACCTAAATGCAAGTACTAATACATGCACATGAATCATGCATAAATATGCAAAAACCAAATATTTTTGTATTTTTGAAGTAAATGATATGTAAATGCAATAAAATACTCTGAAACTCCCAGACCCTACAGCAGTTTCAAACACAAGCCAAGCAAGATACTAAGACATAAAAGTTCTAATGCACTAATACCAAAACAAAAAGAGAGAAAGACGACAAGAACAACTTTTACCTGAAAAGCAAATAAAAAGGTCTCTATTCAGAAACGAAGGTGGTAGATAGACCTCAAAAGCATCCAAGAAGACTCAACAACATTCAAAACCCACCCAACACTTCTCAAACATCAAATTAACTCTCAAAAGAGAGGCATACATGATTGTCTACAGTAAAATGCGTGTATACGAAACTGTTTAAGGAAAAATCATGTGAATAAGAATCTATAAAGCATAAACCCGTATACAACAAAAAAAAGGGGGTAAAATATAAGCTAAGACCTAAATTACTCCAACAAGACACTAATGGAACAACATACTTCTAGAACCGACATAGAAACATAGAGAAACAAAGAGCAATTCAAGCACTTTGTGCACCCAAACCCCAAAGAAAAACAAGGAACCTCCCCAGCAGAGTCACCAATTCTGTCACGAAGAGAAAATTCCTATGGCTTGGGGTAGACTAGGAAAGACTGAATGACACCATAAATCAATCCATTTCAATATGCAAGAAAAAAAAAATGCTGCTAACACTAAGGGATACGAAACATTCCTTCTTCTGAATGGTTTTAGTAGACCCACATTGAGCTCTCCCAACACGCTTGTTCCTCCAATTCACCCTCAACAACAAACAAAAGGACAAGCATGATATACATCAAAGTGTTAGTCGTACTCTAGCATATATAAATCCAACATGTATAATCAAATATAACTACCTCCATGGATCAAAATTTCCATAGCCATACACATGTAATGGACGCGAAATGGATATTTCTATAAATAATGAACAAATATAATAGTGACGGACTATGTCCACACCTTGTTGAAATTGAGAAACTGAGTCCTTCACCTGGGCCTCCACCACTTCAATCCTCCATCTCAATGGCAAGCTTGGGAAGAGAAGTAATGTGTGCTCAAAAGGACAAAGGGATGCAGACTCAAGCATAAGCAAATGAGGCAACAATGAACTATAGTTTCCTTGCTCTCTAGTGTTCTCCTCCAATGTATCCAAGAGGCTCAATATATGTCCCTTCAATAGGCAATGAAGGATCAAGTCGAAACATTTCCAAGCATATGGAAGGCCAAGATTCAATTTATTTGGGACTCATTGAGGAAAACTCCAAATATTTTTGTTTTGTGCACATTTCCTGATGTATGCAGGCTACCTTGGAGAAACTTGTGTGTACCCATGGGTTTTAGGTTAAAACTCACGTATGGAAATAAACAAGTGTATTTTAAGGGATTTTTTGGGTCATCAAAGTATAATTCGAGCAAGGGGGGTCCAAAGAGTCTGCAGAGGGACATGGAAGGCCATAAAAGTGTGATCTATCGAGTGTGGTAAAATCATCTATAACATAGTAAATTAGATTTAGAATATAGCCTAGAATAAATCCTTCAATTCTAGTTTTAGTTAGTCATGTGCACATGCATGTAGAGCATGCATAAGATTTATTTATATTTTAGAAAAGGATAAACATTATTTGATAAAGGTGTATGACGATTTCATGATCTATTATGTAGATCAATATATGAGATTCATTTTTGAATGTGTAAATACCTATGATTATTAATAAAACATATAACAATTGGTTTGCACATTATCTCTCTCTCTCTCTCTCTCTCTCTCTCTCGTATTCCTCTAATTTGACTAACATTTTCAGCCTGCAAGAACTACAATGTCTTGATTTTATGAAAATCATAGGTATTTGAATTACATTTGATATCGATCAGTGTTGCACTACAAGGAAAAAACCTTATGTAACACCCCGATTTTGACCTTGTTTTCATTAAAAATGTATATGATGCAAATATTATATTTAATAATGGTGTGAAGGTAAAGGAAAAAGGCCCACCATCGATTTAACATTTTATGTTTTGGCAATTAAAATCAATGCTGATGGAATTTCGTGCTAGCCAAGCACATTATAATTTGGACATCATGTACATATGCAATTTAATTAAAAACCCACAACCAGCTATGTCAATGCAACAAATAATGAGACGAAAGCATGATTTCCTAAGGATAAGGGGGAGAATGTTTAACCTTGAGCCAATGGGGAGAAGCCAAGTGTCAAGAGGAGAACCCAACAGCTACCACTAATACAAAAGCGCGGATTTCTCCACGGAGGTTTTCCACGTTTCATACCTTTTGGTGTCAAATCGGAAGTAATAGGAACGATCCGTCGCTATATTGACGCCTAGATGTCGCTATATCGACGCTTCCAATCTTCTCCGTCGCTGTATTGACGTCTCAAACCTTAAACGTCGCTGTATCCACGGAGGTCCGTCGCTGTAGCGACGGCACTGTCAAGTTGACCCAAGGCATTTAGATTTTTTTGGCGTTTTACAATGGTAAATTTGACTTAGGGCGCAAAAATCAATGTTTGCCATCGCTATAGCGAGTTCTATAAAAACAAAGACCTTAACGAGATTTTCTTCACACTTGCCATTGTTGCAGCACTGTTTTCGGGTGATTGTTGGAGCTGTTTATTATTTCCATCTCCTGCTGGTGAACAATCCAT
>LPNX010371085.1:210998-250040 GCA_001517045.1 Pseudotsuga menziesii | reverse complement strand
TTACACCCTACAAGCACAAAATGAAATACAAAGTCACTACTATCACTTAGAGAAGGTGAGCATAATGGTCCATATCACTTATTGACATGGTCCACATAAGAATGAAGAGAAATGTGTGATTTTGAAAGAAAGTCACTTCTACATAAGTGTTGATTAGACCCATGACATCCTTTACGTGCAACATTGCTTTAAATTGTTCTATGATCATGTGGTAGCTATGGACATACCATTTTTTCATCATTTGATTTGGTCAGATGGTTGTGCTAGACAGTTCAAGAATGCATGTGTATTTCAATGGTTGTGTTTTTTGCACATAAAATACAAGGTGCCACATATATGGAACTACTTTGAAACTGGTCATAGAAAAGGAGAGCACGATGGCACTAGTGCATGCATAAAAATTCCCCTTCCAAGGGAAGAGATGAAGTTTGCAGGTGCTCATCTTCGAGACGCTGCATCTATAGTGAAATACTATGCATATGTAATAGGAGAATAAGAAACAAGGAAAAACCTAGTGTGGAGAATATTCTGGGAGGTGACAAATGTAAATTGATCCAACACACCTCATGTGAACACAGTGCATGGAACTCGATAGTTTCATTGAAGTAGAAGCTCAGACAACTTAGACTTACAAATTTGGAAAATATTGAAGGTTTTTTTTTGTGATTCCTGTAGCATCGATGAATGCGATGATTATAAGTATATAGATATGGTTTATACATGGCATCGAGTGACATTTGGCATTGATTTGAAGGGGGTTAATGAAATAGACCATTTGGAAGATGATCAGACATATATTTCTACAAACTATGATGACATATCGAATCTCATACAAGAAGGTACACAAAAAAGTAAAATTGTAGTACTTAAATCACCACAAGCCTTTACATTTGAAGAAATTTTATTTATGTTACATGCAGGACCTTTTTTAATAGAGTGTGTTGTTAAATCGACCTATTTCCTTTCACAGATCATATATATGCATTGGTTTCCCCAAAAAATAATGAATGGGGTTCTGACTATTTGTTGGAACGTTGCTTAGAGGGAAAAAAATCCATTCTCGAACCTGTTACATATGATGAAAATATTGAATTCCCAACTGGGTCGATGGTTATAAAAGGAGAGTAGTTGACACTAGAAGCACAATAGAAAAGGACGGTTGGGTATGTATATTAGGATTATATACCAGGAGCTATTGTATACCATTTCACCAACCTGGTAGTTGATATAAACATCAAGATACGCACACTTTCGTACAAAAGTAGGTCACATGTACGATACTTGCTACATCATTTAGAGCATGATATATTGATGGACACCATCAGTAGTAGAGATGATCTAGATGGCCTACTCGAGTGACTGCATTTTCAGGTGATACTAGCTTGTCTAGTGTGGCTAGATTGCTAGCCGCGTTATTTAAACATTAAAGTGCATCCTAAAGCACAATTTCAATGAGTTAGCCTTTAGTTTATTCCCAATGTACTAACCTATGGTTTTCGGATAGAATTCATAGACATAAAACTAATCGGATACTAGACAATATAAACATGATCCTACACCCTCACGTGAGTTATCTATAAATAATGTTCGCACATTTTCATTGGTTCTCTTTATTTTATGATGAGAAGACTAATGTTTATCCTTTTGTGTTCCTAGGATACAAAAATGACCTATTACACATTGGAGGCGCTAATAACTACCCGGTGTCTTTAGACACCAACTAATAGAATTCAAAAAATAACATGCTCTCGAGTTGATGCAATTTACTTTTAATGGATTTTTTATATTAATGCAAATCTAATTACATTAATGCACAGTTAATTACATTTGTGGGTCAACTCTTACAACTCTTGCATTGGTGAGTCATATCAGCAAAAACCTTGATAGTGCGACTATTGGTAGTGTTCCCATATCATTCTTTCACATACACACTTGTACGAACCAATGGCATGACATTATGCTACTTTGTTTGGTTTTTCTCTCCGAGACCACAAGTCACCAAGTGTCCCTAAAGTGCATTTTGAGGAGACTTTGAAATTGACATAAATAAAAAACCAAAGGTCATATCGATGAACCATCGAATCCGTTGGTCTCCTGTCATTTGATTACATCTAGGGATCCCACTCTATGATCGTTTTATGACCCGGTGACTACATTGTGCATTGATTTTGGAAACTAGGGTTTTTCTGAGTTTCCTTGAATGCAACTCTTGCATTGGTGGGTCAAATATACAAAAACCTCGACCGTGTGACTATTGGTAGTGTTCCCATATAGGCCTTGCACATACACACCTGCAGGAGCCAATGACATGTGATTATGCTTGTCCGTTTGTTTTTTCGCTCCTTAACTGAAATTCACCAAGTGTCCCTTAACCGCATTTTGATGCGACTTTCAACTCGACATAAATTGGAAATTGGAGGTCATATCGATGAAACATCAACTCCGTTGGTCTCTTTGAATGTGAGTGCATATAGGGGACCATCTCCACCATGTTTGCATGGCTGAGTGACTACATTGTGCATTGATTTCATAAACTAGGGTTTTGCTCAGTTTTCTTTAATGCAACTCTTGCATTAGTGGTTCAACTCTGCAAAGACGTCGATCGTGTGACTATCAATAGTGTTCCCATATTGTCCTTGGCCATACACACTTGAAGGAGCCAATGAAATGTGATTATACTGCTCTGTTTGGTTTTTCTCTACCAGACCTAAAGTCATCAAGTGTCCATGAACAACATTTTGAGGTAACTTTCAACTCAACATAAATCGACAATTGGAGGTCATATCAATGAACTGTTTACTTTGTTTGTCTCCTAGCATGCGATTACATCTAGGGGGACTGCTCCACCATGTTTTCATGTCCCGATGACTACATTGTGCATTGATTTTATAAAATAGGGGTTTTCTCACTTTCCTTGAATGCAACTCTTGCATTGGTCGGTCAGCTCTACAAAAACCTCGACTGTGTGACTATTGGTAGTGTTCCCATATTTTCCCTACCCATACATACCTACAGGAGCCAACAACATACAATTATACTACTCCATTTAGTTTTTCACTACGGGACCAAAGGTCACACTGTTTTCTATTACACTTGACATTGCGTCTATTACACTTGTCTTTCAATAATGATCAACATGTATCGTTGTTATTATATGTTGGTTATACGCTAGTTGCAATATCTAGCATAGTTAAAATTAACTAGCTAAAACAATAGAACGAGAATGAAAATAATAAGAAAATAGGAAGAAAAGAGAATTAAAACTATCACATGAAACATATGTTGAAAATATATTGAATAGGTTTAGCATGAAGGATTCTAAGGAAGTAAGAACACCTTTATCAAATAATTTCAAATTATTTTCCAACTTAATTTTTGCGTGATCCTCCTTTTTCAATGTGGCAATCTTTGTACTACCCCATCCTTGTTGGGTGAACAAATGAATGGTAGTGGATATGGATAGCCCTTGGTACACTAATATCAATATGGGAGATTATATTTATATTTATATTTTTAATATGATTGATGCAAAAATGGATTTCTCAAACCAAATATCATGACTAATAGGTACCTTATTTCTCACCCATCACCTAACCACAATATTTATAAGATAAATGGAATTTATAAAGAAAAAAAATCATATAGAAAGAATTAATTCAACATAAATAACACATAAGGATATGTCATGATTAGGTCTGTAATCTCATAAAGGGATATTCATTTTTTTTATGTGGTTATTTTGTAGTGTTACCTCAAACCTCCTTCACATTGTTTCACAAGTTCAAGGGCTCATGGAGATCATCAATATAGTGCAAATGAAAATACAATTTCATGTTTTTGTGTTGTGTTTAACACCATTATAGAAAATAGAGGACCGAATAAATTGTGGAAGAAAGTGCAAGGGATTTTTTCATTTAAGTGGTTAAGTGCCTTTAATATTATTGTTTCATTGTGATAAAGGGCATTAGGATCCCTATGTTTTGATTAAATTAAACGTTAAATAATCAGTCCACACCATAAACAAAGTCAATACTTCAATACTTATAAATATTTTCCTCAATACTTAAACAATACTTGTTAGTTTCAAATTGAAGTTCAACCTACTACATTTGAAGAAGCATAGTGGATATCAACAAAAAAAGTTGGATGGAGGCTATGAGAGATAAGATGGAAGCTTTCATGGTGAACCACACATTAAGTATCATTTAAATTAAACACATATTTAGTTAAAGACACAGTTAAGCATATTTGAAAGGAATATAGTTAATATCATGTTCTCATATCAAGTCAACCATATATATAAATATGAACCTTGGTTTATATTATATGTACATATAATGTTTTCGAAAACGGCATGTCATTGCCATAATTCAAAATAGTCGATCATACTATACATCTATGTGTCTACAAACAAAACTGTACATGTATGTATCCCCCCCTATACGTGAATTCTATTGATCCCCCCTATACATAAATTCTATTTATCCATGCCTTTACTGCCAATGTCAGTGGATTTTGAGAAGTATATCTTTCTTTTCAGCTCCTCGATGGTGTTTCCCAGCATTGAACAGAAGGATTAGATCTCATTTCTGAAGACTACACACAAACTAAAATTTGTAAGTTAGTTACCGAGCTATAAAAATAAGTACAAACTTCTATGTACATTTTTTCAAATTCCAAGCCAATATATAATTTTTACTTATTGTCCATGTGTAAGTGATGGTAGTCCATGTTGTAACTGCATGTATTGTTGGTGCCTCACTAACATTTTGCAAAAAAAATGGTACAAACAACTAGATACATGTACAACCCTATATAAGACAAGTAATTATATAAATATTTGAAAATTTATCTACATCCTACATTGACCTTTTCAACGAAAGTGAGACATACATGTACCTCAAGGGGAAGAGGTGGGTCACCAATGGCCGCAATTCAACATGGATAATTTTAAGGAACCATAGTTATTTAAAAGTGTATAAATGTTGGAAAATCTTACCAATTCTTAAAACGACAACTATAAATGTTTGGCAATACTTTTCAAAAAATATTTCAATTTCCAAGGATTTTATATCATTTATATAATAATTTGGTGATTTTTAGGGTGAAATTTTTTTACCCCATCAAAATTGGGTGAAACAAGGCTTCAAAAAATGCAAAATAGCCCTAGGATAAATTTCTCCCCTAAAATTATCCCTTACCAATTGGGTTATCTTTAAGCACCATTCACTCACTAGAAGGATGCATAAAATAATATATGTCAATGTCGGCAAATCAATGGGTGCACCAAAAAGTTACTTGCATGTACAAAAAAAAAATACTACATGGAGGGACACCGACCTTTTCAAATAATGTGAGACATACATGTACCTGGGGGGGAGAAGTGGGTCACCAATGGCCCCGATTGGGTTCTCTTCAAGAACCATTCACTGATTAGAAGGCTGCATAAAATAATATATGTCAATGTCAGCAAATCAATGGGTGCACCAAAAACATACTTGCATGTAAAAAGAAAACTATACTACATGGAGAGACAATGACTTTTTCAAAGAAAGCGATGCATACATGTACCTAGGGGGAGGGAAGAGGTGGGTCACCAACGGCCCTGATTGGGTTCTCTTCAAGAATGAATCGCTCACTAGAAATATGCATAAAATAATATATGTCAATTCTAGCAAATCAATGGGTGCACCAAAAATCTACTTGCATGTACATTGAAAACTATACTACATAGAGATACAATAAATTTTGTAATAGGGTGCCAACAAAATAAGAGCGATATTCATATTCCTTGGGGACATGAAGAGGTGGGACACCCGTGGGTGAAATAAATGACAACGACCTAAAAGGATGGGCATATGCTTCAAAGAAAAAGGTTGCTCGCGTGGAAAGTCTATCAAGCATATGTTGTCACGTAAAAAAACATAAAGATACAATTAGAAAATTTCAAATAATTAAAAGCATACATGTTGAGTCATTAAAAGCATTATTAAAACCATAATTAAAAGAATAAATAAAAACATACATGTGATTTCAAATCTTCCTCTACCTGTTACGGACATGTCTCAAATGCAACAAACTTGTCGTTGCCAAACTACATAAAATATATTTTATCAAAATTAAGATGTATTAAATATGTAAATCATGATGATAAATTAAAAATTAATGTTCTTACAAGTAATGGTGAATAAATCATATGCAACATTGATCGATGCATCAAGATCATTAGCATCAACGGTTGGAATATGGTAATCTGGGGTCTCATTGGACACCAACTGTAAATGTGTTCACGTAAATTGTCAAATAATTAAAATAGAAATAATTTATGAAATAAATGAAAACAATGATATAAATAATAATATACTATGTGAAGAATGAGTTTGACTTACATATTTGAGTAACACATTGCCACAAAACTATGAAGAAGGTCCATATCATATGTTTCCACGAGTTGTACAAGGATGTGGCATGACATGATGCTTTGAACCCTTTGCATGTCTAGTGTGATCTCTAGATTTGGTAGGGTCTGGAGACCTAACCGAATCCTCTTCGTGTAATGGGCAAGCCCTAGATTGACCAACCTCAGATGTGCCAACCCCTTGGCCTACATTTTCCTAGTAAACAGTCCTATGTTGAAGCAATGTATCTCCAAATGGAATAATGCCTCACCTATGTCATCAATCACGGGGCTTGGAGGAGGAATAACTAAGGGGGGTTTAGTGTACGTCGAGGCCATCACACATGGTTTGGATCAGTCCTATCCCATTTCCTATCTTGGTACATCCCATGTCCTACCCCCTGGAACTCTAAAATATCAAATTAATTTACATGTTTACCCAAAATAAACTCGACATACAATTTCCTTAGGAAATAGAATGGGATATCTCTATTGCCATGAGGGTCTTCATCAAATACCATGTACCAGTGACCGATCCAATTGGATTTAATATTTAGTTCTACACACCATTCTATATAAATGTTTGGTCGACTAGTGGGAGGAACCAATCCAGTGCTAGGCTCCCGGAATAGTGAAAAAGTTTGGTCTTTTGTTATCTTTAATTTCTTTACATGTTTGTAGCTCAACCCATTGGAATAGTATTTCCTCTGGGAACCCATGTAGGAACTAATGTTTTACAGTGCTCAATATTCATTGGAAATTGTATTCATTATGTTATCTAGTACCTCACCCAATGGTCATCTTATGTGGTCCCCCCTCTAAAAATTGAACTAAAGTGTCTCAATGCACCCAAACGAGCAAGAATTTATGAATTCCTATTGTGTTCCTCCTCCATGTGTATTAAAATTGAGCTCACATGAATCTATGGACTAAGACAAAACTTACAAAATATTCCACAAACAAGTTACTCGAAAAATGATATCAAACCACTATCAAACAGTGCAAAAAATGAGTTGCAGCTGTATACTTTCTTTCATTAATCAAAATTAAATAGATAATGGTTACAATGCATTACAATGGCATTAATAACCTAGAAATTCAAATCCATGAGAGGACATTTGAATTGATTAACTCAATATGACTACATGTCTAACTAGATATTTCTAAATCACTATCAAAGCTTAACTACCTATCTCTAGTTGTCTAATTCAGTCTCTCAAACAATTATAATTAGTTAAACTAGTCTAACTCATGTGGTAGGTCAGAAAAGGTGCCTTCCCACATGCATCCATGAAAAGACCGGTGTTAACTGAACTAGAGGAATTTTAACTGATTGTAACTCACTCATAACTAGGCTTGACTAGTCACCAACTGCCAACAACTAAAGGAGGTTGGTGTCGGCACTCCCTGTGGATCCTAAATTGTAGGGATTGGTCTGGGAGGTGTTTAAAATGATGCATGAAAGTGTAGACAATGGAAGTTAGCCTCAATAAGTTTTCCCCACACTCTAGAGACTACTACATGTGGCCCCATTAGGCCAAGTGGACCCAAGGGTACTAGTGGACGTAGTAATTACTAAATGACTCCTAAGTTAGTAAGAATTGACATGTTTTGACACGAGAGGATTATAATCCTAACACCCCCCTCAATCCTAACTTGGACAACTGTGGGCCCTGGTAACTAAGACCAAAGGTCACCCATTACAGCTAAAATGCAAAAAGTAACTCCATAATACAACCAAGGAAATGGGGAAAAACCTCATGGGAAAAATCCCCCGCCTCAAACTAAGCAGGTAGAATTAGGATCAAGCTTGTTCTTATGTGCACATGTATCCTAGGGCCTGACATGTGAAATTTTTCATCCAAAATAAATTATTATTTCTAGAGGAATATTCCTCTTTGGAATAAGAAGAATATGCTCAACTAAATCATAAATATAGAGAGCTGCTGGATGAAAATTGGACCCTTGTACAACAACTGAAATCAACTGATACAAGAGAAAAAGTGCTTGAGAATTCAAACCATCTATGGAACACCCAAAAAAATGATATATTTAAGCTTTTAACAACAAACCATATGAGGTGATATCAGCCCCAAGTGTTAGGAGCAAGTGTCCAAGGGAATGCAAAATGTCTCCATCTTTATTAGTTATGTCAGGATATTGGCATGTGATCAAATACAAAGGTAGAGAAGCCCTGAGATTGTGGAGAGAGAATGATTTAGCTCCATAATATTATATATCTTCATAAATAACCAATGAATTCACAAAATAGAATATCAACAAACTCATAAGATGAAAATAACATCAAATCCCCAGAAACAAGTTGGAAGAAGACTTGTGGTACTTGATTTGTCACACCAAAATTGATGAGACCAGCTACAATCATGACTGAAGGATCTTGGAACTTAAAAATTGAACCAAATAATATCAAATAAGATCCAAATAAGATCATATCAGATCCAAATAATTTCATATCAGATCCAAAAGTGTGGTCCACCGAGATGGTAGATGCGCAGTTTTCTCCTTCTTCAAAATTATGAGTATTAGTACACGCAATACTGTAGGAATTTGCTGGAATATTTAGATAAATAAGAGGGAATGGATCACTCCTACAATATGATATTATTTCCAAAATATTCAAATTATTACTTATCTGCACACTAGCAACAACATTAGAGGGAGAGAAATCAATTTCCTCTTCACTTTTTGAAGCAATTGCTCGCAATTTTTTCATAGAATTTAAAGGAGAATCACTGGAGAGTGTTTGCATAGAATGGAAGGATATTTTTTATTCAATATCATAGATTCAAATGTCTTCTTCTGTATCAGCCATATGAGAAAATGAGATATCAAATATCTCATAAACTTCCATATGAGCAGGAGGAGTCACTCCAAGGAGACTTTCTTCAATTCGAATTGATTGTGTAGAAGATTTTGCTTCTTCTTCATATTGAAAAACTTAATCAGAGAGAGTATAGGATGAGACTTTTGAATAGATATTTCTTGTGGTGCTGGGTCTAATCTCCAAATTTCTATTATGATCCTCATTTTTCTTGCCAAAGTTTCTATCCAATATTGTCTAGAGATCCTTTGGGTATTCAACAGATTTAACAAGGTAGCACAAGCTTGGAGAAAAGGGCAGACATATTGTTCCAAAATAAATCACTGTCATTTAGTGAGGCATTCTCATACTCATAAGAATATTTACCAAGTTTAATAGACACCTCATAGAGATCTTATTTCATTAGAGATAAAATCATCTTCAACTTCCATTCTGAGTAAGAAGAGGAACTGATAATTTTGAATCCATATGAAGTTGTACTTGAAATTACACAAAAAAACCAAAGTAAGGTCGGACATCCTGCACTTTTGGAGTTTGCATCACACCTGGATTAGTTAATCAAGAAATCTTGATCAACAAGGTTGGGCTGCCAGGAATTATGTTGTAAAATCTTTGCTTCTACTGCAGAGCTGGAATGTTTTTGAGTTTTTTTTTGTTCAAATTGCTTCATAGATCCAATAAGAAACCTATAGAATAATTTTCTTGTCCTGCCATGGCTATGATACCATATTAAAATTGAGGTCACATGAATCTATGGACCAAGAAAAAACTTGCAGAAGATCCACAAACAATTAACTCATAAAATTATATGAAACAGTGCAAAAACTAAGTTGCATCTATATAATTGCTTTCATTAATCAAAATAAATGGATAAGTGTTACAATGCATTACAATGGAATTAATACCCTAAAAATTTGAATCCACGAGAGGAAATTCAAATTAATTAACTCAATATTACTGCATGGTTAACTGGATGTGTCTAAATCACTATTGGAGCTTAACTAGCTATCTCTAGTTGTCTAATTTAGTCTCTCAAATAGTTATAATCAGTTAAACTACTCTAATTGATGTTGTAGGTGAGAAAAGGTTCCTTCCCACATGCATCCATGCAAATATTGGTGCGAACTAAACTGGAGAACATCTAACTAAATGTAACTAACCCATAACTAGGCTTTACTAGTCACCAACTTCCAACAACTAAAGGAGGTTTGTGTCGGCACTCCCAGTGGCTCCTAAATTGTAGGGATTGGTCGAGGAGGTGCCTAAACTGATGCATGCAAGTACAGTTAGTGGAATTTAGCCTTAACCAGTGTTCCCCACACTTTAGTGACTGGTACATGTGTCCCCATTAGGCCAAGTGGACCCAATGGTACTAGTGGACCCAATAATGACTAAATGACTCATAAGTTAGGAATAATTGACTAGTCTGGACAAGGGAGGATTATAATCCTAACAATGTGTTCGGTGTTTGGATTTGGTTTTGGTATTGGGTTTGTGTTATTGGTGGTTTGATTATGGAAATTTGCTTCTGGACTAGTGTTATTTGTTAATATAACAACAACAAATTCCAAATTGAATTAGTATTTGACTATTTTTTTAATCAAACATGTATTAAATTAACAAACAAAAACAAAAAATCAAAGCAATAAAAAACAATACGTTGACTTACCTTCCATTTCAATCCACCTTGTCAATATCCACCTTTAGAATACGCCCTACAATTTTCTTCCAAGCCAAAATGCCTTCCCATTTTACTGTTCCTTTGTTCTTCACAGCCTGAAATGTAAAATAAAAAATAAAGGATGTGGGCCTCTATTTTATTTTTTTGTTTTAGTTTTCAAAAACGCACTTGTGATTTGTAACTCTTACAAGTGTGATATATTGCACTTACGATATAGTCAAACTAACCTTAGCTTTGGTTTCAGGCTCGAGTTTTCTAAACCAACCCATGATAACACAAGTGCGATATATTGCACTTACAATATAGTATAACTAGCCTTAGCTTTGGTTTTAGGCTCGGGTTTTCTGAACCAAACCAATATAACACATATGCGTCATAGATTTTCTTTTCGGACTTGTGTTTTGTATTTTTAGAGTGGCACTAAAAAGTGGAACCATCTTCATGCACGCGCCCATATCATACCTCCTTTGTTATTCTCTAATATATACTCCTCTGGTGTTTCTAAACTATGGAGAAATATAATAACATCATAATAATGAATCCCCTTCTTCTCCTAATGGACTCATATTTATCATAGTCGAATAGTCATCTAGGGTTAGCTCTAGTATTTTTGAAATCCTAACACCTAATTAGGGTTTGTGTTTTTGGCCTTCTAGAATGTTCTTGAAAGTTAACACATGACTAAATCATGACGTCTTCAATTAATGAAACAATGCGATAGTTCCTTCGGTCATGGGATATTAAAGAATACCCATAATTTCACTGAATATTTATAAATACCTACCAAAATCCTTTTCTTGAATGCCCCGCCCCCCCCAACCCCAAAACATATTTCCAATTAAAAAACCTATTTTTAAGACATATTCCATGTTTTTATTAGATAACCTTTTTCAACCACTTCCAATACCTATAAACCACCTATACCCTACTACCCCCCCCCCAATAGATACACTATATTGACCTTATTTTTAACAATTTTAAAAAATCCCTTTATGAATCAACGTGATAAGATATTGGTCAACATGGTGAATCTACCATGCACTAAATCCACATATGTGATAAATGAGTTTTATTGTTTAATCCAATTGTTACCATGGTGGTGAACTAGATAGGTCAACTTGGAGGAGACATAACATCATCATGCGTACTTCGAATGAGGTGATTTTTACATTGTTGGAAGGATATTATAATGTAGAAACATGTCAATGGGAATTTCACAAGAGATGAACTTTTGACGACAAAAAAAAAATCATTTAGACCCTCACACTATCCTCATAATGTTTTTGACCCAAAATCGACAAACTTGGAACTACCGATAAAATGGGCCCTATAAGCCAATTCATCAACCCTCCATCGAGTAAGGAAAAAAATGGATGACACATTATATATTGATCCATTTTACATGAATGGAGCTAGGGATTGATGATTTACCCTAGATATTGAATTTTGAGTGGTTGGATTTGGTAGCCTTAAGAGGAGTCTCTCGTATGTACTAAATAATTTGGCTTATATATGAAGTTTCCTATCATACATATCTTTTGTGAATCTTATATTTGATTTTTAGGTAAAGGTTTTCTTCATGATTTTGTATTTAGATCTATTTTTAATTGACATTTAAGGAAAAGAGAAAATTTTACATTGAGTGTGTTCTTTTCTGATCTTTCCCTAGGGTTTAAATTGAGTGTGTCTAGGTTTTACATGAGTAGTTACATTAGTATAATCTATCGTAAAAATAACTTTTGAAGTTGCAAAAGTTCCAACAGGAGCTACCTGCAAGCACATGTCGAGAAAGTGACCAGTGTTACCTTAGTCACTTCTCCAAACTTTTTCAGATGTTGAAAGATACTAGGGGAGAGCCCTATGTAACTCTACAAAAGACAATTAGACAACAAATATATCTCATATGTGTTTAAGGTTAGTGACCAATGCCTAGTGGAGTCAATAAAAAAGTGGAATAGATGTACTACGAGCATGCATATGAATTGTGAAAGTTCATCCAAGGATAAGTCAAATACCAATGTCAAAATAGTACAATATGCAGATGTTAACTAAGTACAAGTGATTTACGAAACAATATGTATAGCAGTATAAGTATCACTCATTAATGCAAGTATTAATGACAACAATAGTTATTTATAGATTCATTATAGACTTAGTGTAAGTAACAACAATGTGTGCATAACCATGCATTTACAATATTGTTGCATCAAGTATGAAACGAAGTTCCATGTACTCATTAGCAGTAGTATCAAAAATAGTATGCAAGAGTAGACACAAATAAATATTTATAAATATGGTAATCATTCTCTATTTTCATGTGTTGGAATAAATAACAGCAATGTACATAAGAAACTAGTTTGGTGTTAAGACTTCGTATGATAGACTAGATATCATTAGCATTCAATTCAAATTCAGAGCAGCAGCATATGAATAATCACTAAAAAAACACAATCCCAAGATAGACACAATATTTATCCTAGGAAATCCTCAAGGAGAATAAAACCCTCCAAAAATTCCTCTATATAAGATGCACAAGATAAGGCCCAGAAACAGGTATCCTCCTCCTTGTTTTTCTATCTCTCTCTCTCCTCTGTGCTACTCAATTGAGTGAGTCTGTTATCAAATAATAATGACAACCCTCCTATTTATACACATTAAGCCAACTGAACTTTACCCTAAACAATTCAGCCCCATTAAATTGTCTCGGACAACTTTAGCTGGGAAGACTCAAAACAATATATTATATTATTCATTAGGGTACTAATGACACAGATTACAATGGAGGATTTACGTGATGAAGCTATGATGACCAAATACAATAGTAACACCACGTCGAAGGAATAATAAAATCTCCCTTGGGTTACATCACTAAAATACATTTAGAATATCCTTTGAAGTTACAATATTTCAAAACTACCCCTTAATGAGAAGGTTAGAGTCTACTAACAACATCATCATAGACTATAGTATAACAGAGAGATAATATATACAGCAGTATCTAGGTAGTACATATATACATCACAGGAAGTTTTCACAATTAGTAACTGGAACATTTACTCTTCAATTTATTCATCTTTTGCATAACACAAGCAGTTTATCCTTTGGCAGCAACACTTTGATCTTTCAATCCTTCGTGGCAACACTTTGATATTCTGATCCTTTGCAATAGTACTTCGATGTCCGATCCTTTGCAACACTTTTTATCTTCTCGATCCATCGTAGTAGCACTTCAATATTTGATCCTTTGTAGCAGTATTCTGATCTTATTGATCCTTTGTAGAAACAACACTTCGATCATTTCTATCCTTTTTAGTAGTACTTTGATCTTCTCGATCCTTCACAATCGTACTTCGATCTACTTGTTCCTTTTCCACCATGATACCTGCAATACACATGATATTTTTGTGGGATGATCAATCCCTATCACTTTAGGACATGAGTCCAAGGATGATGCAATCCTCCATCATCCTGATCAATGACATCGACCAGCTGAATTGTCTACAACTATATGTAGATATCAACCGCACCCAGTGAAGGACCTATCGTCCATGAGGACTCATCGAAGACTATCCATACACTAAGGTTATGACCACTCCCAAGTGAGTTTTATACTACGGTATATACACTCACATGTAGGCATACTCTTCCAAGCAAGAGTATTGTCGGGAGAGTAGATATTGACTACATACAAAAATTTTGGTCCTCATCGTAGAACATCCATACCACTAAGGTCTGGACCACTCCCAAGTGAGTGTTATACTACGATGTCTGTGAGGACTCATCATAGAGCATCCATACCACTAAGGTCTGGACCATTCCCAAGAAATTTTTATTCTATGGTATCTAGATATGAATGTAGGCATACTCCTCATAAAAGAGTATTGTCTACAGGGTAGATCTCGACTGCATACAAAATGTTAGTCTTGTTGTCTCTGAGGACTCATTGTAGAGAATCCTTACAACTAAGGTTATGACCACTCCAAAGCGAGTGTTATTCTACAGTATCCACAAATGAATGTGGGTAATCTCCATGAGACAGTAACATCTGTAGGGCCATCCTTAGTAAGGACCACTCTCATGGACATAGTGTTATACCTTCCACCCTCAAGAGAGGATACTATAATCTACAAACAAATGTCGGACCTTGTCACCATCACTGTCATCCATCATCGATGTGAGTCTCATCATTACTCCCCCTTTCTTTGGAAGTTCCATATTATCAACCTGCTTCCCCTTTTTTTGAGGAGGGTTCATGTTTTCGACCTGATATTTCTTTTTGAAGAAGGTCCATATCTTCATCATTTATAGTTCCATCACTATTCCTAGGAAGGAATTTCTTTTTGAAATGCACATATCTTGTCACAAAAATGTTCAAACATAATTCAAGATAGAGGTTTGGTTAGTACATCAACAACTTGCTCATCAGTACTCACATACTGGATCTTTATATCTCCCTTCAGTACCATATCCCACAAGATTCTTTGTCATTTTTATGCAACTATGGTTTCCACAAAGAATCACTGTGGTATACAGCTCCACGTCAAATAATACTGACATTAGTTTTAGAATCCATATGCTTCACAACTAGAGGAGAAAGATGAAATATACATTGCTTCAATTGTACTGAGAGAAACAATAGAATGTTTCTTACTAAACCATGAGATCATGCGAGATCCCAGACAATAACATCCCCCTGAACTTCCCTCTCTGTCTGCGACACTTCCTTCCCAATTTGAATCCATATATTCATATATTCTATAGCCATGATATCTACCATAGTAAAGTCCCAAGTCTATCATACCTTTTAGGTACCTCATCACATGATTTGCAACTATCAAGTGAACCCGTCTAGGTTTAACTAGATACTGACTTAAGGTGTTTACAACAAAGCATATATCTGGCCTTGTATTCGCCAGATACATTAATGACCCAACAATTTGTCTATACCGAGTGATATCCACTAACTCTGACGTCTCAACAAACAACAACTTCAGGTTGGTATCCATGCGTGTGGCCATGGATTTACAATCCAACATATCAAATCTATTTCAAGATTTCTAGTGCATACTTTCCCTGATTCATAAAGATTATTTTTGGAGTCTTCCACACTTCGAGCATGAGGAAATAATGCATCAATCCAAGATATTTCATCTTGAATTTTTCAGCTAGCTTCTTCTTGCTTTATATGATATGTTTCTCATTTCTTGTCAAAAATAGATCATCCAAATACCACAATAGTATGATGTGCTCATTATCCATAAACTTAAGGTAAATGTTAGGATCAACTTTACTCTTGGTAAATCACAAGCTTGTCAAGAAGTTATCTATTCTTCCATACTAAGCTCTATGAGGTTGCTTCAATCCACACATAGCATTTTTCAACTTAAATACATGAGTCACTCTGTCTTCGACTTCAAATCCTTATGGTTGTTCAATGTAAACCTTTTCCTCAATCATACCATTCAAGAAGGTTGTCTTAACATCCATTTGGTAGAGATTCCATTTCATATTGGAAGCAAGTGCCATGATGGTTCTCATGGAAGTGTTCCTTGATACTCTAGAAAATTTCTCTTCATAATTAATTTTCTCTCTTTGAGAGAATCCTCTAGCCACAAATATTGCCTTACTTCCATCAACAACATGTTTTATCTTTCAAATCCACTTGGAAGATACCACACTCTTTCTCTCTGGTTTGGATACTATATCCCAAACATGACTGGTAATCTTCCATCATTGCTTCTACCATGAGTTCATCCTATTAGGTAATTTACATATCTCGATAGTCTACATTCAACCTTGAAGGTTGGAACCCACTTCACTCTTAGTAAAGTCTTATTCCATTAAGAAGTTTTCCATCCTGTTGTACCATGTTGCACTCGGAGATATTTTGTAGTCACTCCACCTGAGGTAGACCATCATCCTCCATCTGCATTTTGTACTGGAGTGATAGGTAACATCCTTTGCTGCTGATATTCTATGTATCCATCTCGGGTTACTAGATAACAATATCCCTTCATCTTGAACTTTGTCGAAAAGTTCATCTTGCACCCATCTGTGAGCTTGTTATATTCTATAGGTTTCCATCTTCAACCTTGTAGCAAAGGTTAATATCTGCATCACTCTAGGTGATCTTAAGTCTCCTTATGTAATTGGATTTTCTTATATATGGGTTCCTTCCTAGCTCGTACAAATCCTATTCTACACAGGTGTTTCTTTGCTCGATATATACTTTTACTTCACTAGAGAAGTTTATCTGGTCAATAGAGATTGTTAAGCTACAGTCTATTCTTTTTTAGACAAACCATGAAATTTGCTTTGTATAGTTTTTCTTGTAGATACATATGGAAGACACTACGGATTTCCCTTCAGTTCTCAAAACAATATCCTAGACATCATTCCTCGTGATCAACTGTTACTCTTTGATCATAGCTTATTCCATAGCTGAAAGGGTCTACATCAATGATGTTAATCAACTAAGCCACATAACTAGAGTGTATATGAGTCCTCTTAATTTAGTTTGGAATTCCCTCCCTACTTTTCTTCATCTTGAATTATCTCTCGTGCCCAGTATGGTCTTCATCTCTGGAGGTGGATCTACCGCTCTCTTATATTCTTCTAAAGCTCTTTCTTCCGTCATGGTGTCTCTGACCGTGGGAGATTCAGGTTCATGTTTATTGGAGTGAATCTTGAATTGTCATCACTTGTTCTTTGGAACACGTATTATCCTCCTTTTCTTGTAGGCAATTATACACGACCTTTCCTACAATTCAAATGCACCAGTTTCGTGGTTGGAAACACTTCACAAGGCATATGCATAATGGTAAATTCTTATGCATCATGCAACTATTTTAGCCAATAAAACATTCATCCATATCTCACAGAAACTTTCGAGATGTCTTCCATCTCTACCATAACATCATTGAGATTGTGAACTAATCCAATATGTTAGCAAAGAGGTTTCATTCTAGATAAGTAGTAATGGAGAGTTGTCTAGCACCATGGGCTACTTACTCATAGCATGCATATTAGTAGTATACTGTCCTTAATGCAAACATTCTATCATGCATAATACAAAACATATACAGGAAAGAAAATTCAAATAATTATATTTTTTTGTTCAGTAGATTATTTCTTTTGCTTTGTCTTCATCTCCTTCTGGATCTACAACTTCTCCTTTTACCAATGAGATTGCTTCAATATGATGCTTGCTTGAAATATTTTATGGAATGATGCTTCTCATGGACCTAGGGTTTGACAAAGAAGCCTTAGTTTTTAAAATTAGGTATCTTTCATATCCGATTGGATATAAATATGCGCCTCCTCAAGGAAAGATGAGAAACATACTCGTTTTCTCAAAACTGTGATGAGAACTACAAAATATTTGATGCCATAGTTTTCTTCAATTTCTTCTTCTCCATAATTTCCTCATAGTGTTTCTCCTGTATCTCTGAAAGTAAGGATCCTCTTGGTCTGAAACTTTGCAATAAGGTTTCATGGTCTATCTTCTTTCCATTCCCACAGGTTGTAATAGAATTGATTTCACCAATTGGGAATTATGCGAATTTTCCTAAGGTGACTTATTTCAGGACTGTTCACCATAGTTAACTTGTACAGACTTCCACGAGTCACTATTTGATCTTTGGGGTCTGAACCTTTTACCACAGAAACTAAAATACATTCGCTATCTGTAACTTCTTGCAAAATTTTATTTGGATATTCGTAGCCCAAGATATAACATTTCTCCCTAGGTCACATGTTTAAGGATTAATCGTGGGAGAGGATGGAACCCTCATTTGGAGGAATCATATATCCTATATTATAGTGAAGAAGAGGCTGAAAATTTTACACATGGTACATGAGGATCTCATCTTTGTCCTATAAAATTTTTGGCTCATGAGACTTCAAAAATCCTAATCTTCAATAGCTGTAGCGGTAGCAGTGTTTCAGGTGCACAAAGACTAATTTGAGGGTATCTTTGATACCATGTTAATATTTCATATTCTGGACTATATATCATTAGTTTTAAATTCAAATTCATAAACTAGCATATGAAGAATCACTCAAAGAAACACAATCACAAGATAGACATACTATCTATCGTGGGAAACCCTCAAGGGGAAGAAAACCCACGAAGCATTCCTCTGTATAAAATGTATAATATAAACTCCAAAAATAGGTATTCTCCTCCTTGTTTCTCTGTCTCTCTCTCTCTCTCTCTCTCTTATGCTCTACTCAAGGGCAATGAGTCTATATTGAAATAAGAATCAAAACCCTCCTATTTATACACATTGAGCCAACTTACTTTTACCCTAAAAAAGTTGTCCCCACTAAACTGTCTCGACCGACTTCACCTAGGAATACTCAAAACAATATATTATATTATTCATTATGATACTAATTACCCAACTTACAACGGAGGATTTACCTCATGACTCTATGATGACCGAATACAATAGTAACACCCCGCCTAAGGAATAATAACATATCCCTTCGGTTACATCAGTAAAATACATTTAGAATATCATTTGAAGTTACAATATTTCAATACTTGGAAGTTTTTGAGTGTTTCCACTCTTCAACAATGATTAAATTCCATACTTCAAACATTGATTAAATTACCAAATAAAGTGGGGTTGCATAGTGAAAATGAGGTAGAGAAGAAATCCCCTTTATTTGTGATTTACCCTACACTTGTTTAACCTTTTGTACCTATGTTTAATTGTTTGTGTGCATGGTTTAGAATACAAAAGGAAGAGGGAATGTATGGTAGACTAGGTGTAGGGAATGGTTTCCACTGTAAGGGAAACCCTTATGGTGGTTGGTCAAGGTATGGAATGTGAAAGTAAAGGCCTCTTATAGACCTATGAAGAAGACCTTGGAGGATGTAAAAGGGACGAGCACCACGATATTTTAAGGAAGGTCTCAAATTTTAAGGCCCGAAAATTGTGGGCACGAAATTTTAGGGCATGGAATTTTAGGACCCAAAATTTAGGACATGTAAATATTTAGGGCCTGGAAAATTAGGGACCAGAATTTTAGGGCCTGAAAAATTTAGGGCGCAAAGTTTCAAGGTCCAATATTTTAGGGAGGGTTCGGAAGTTTATGGCACCGAATTTTAGGGGTCCAAAATTTTAAAGTCTAAAATTTTGGGAGGCCTTAAATTGGCCAAATATTTTATTTTTTGAAATTTTATAAATTTTGGAGACCTAAAACTAACCTAGAAGTAACCTGAAAAATAGGTTTTGAAAATGGAAATATGTGAAGACAAATGAAATAAACCCTAGAAAAAGCCCTACCCTAGGGAGGATGGCTTACCTAGTGAGAAAGATCTCCTAGGTTAGACAACTATCCTAGAAAACTAAGGGAAAAGACAAAAAACCCATACTTGACAAGCCACATGATCATTGTCAAGTGAATATACCAAAGATGTTTCTTCTAAAGTGAAAAGGACATGATCCTTGGGAAGTGAATATACCAAAGATGTTTCTTTTAAAGTAAAGTGAAAAGGATTTATTCTACACAATGTTTTTAGACACTCTTAGCTAATGAAGTAAAATGTGAACTGAACAAAATACACCTTAATAAAAAAACCTTAATAAAACTTAATTAAAAATTTTTATTCATAACTATCCATAAATAAATGACCATTGGAAGCATCAAGAAACTTATCTTAATCTTTACATACTCTCACAAAGGAATGATTAAATAATGATCATAAACCCATTTAATAAATTCCCAACATTTATAAATTGAGAAAGGTTATTCAATGAGTTTACATCCTTCCATCATTTGTAGAATTAAAAACTTGTGTAACTTGTGACTTAACACACGAACTTGTAACTTTCAAGAAGATAACACATGTTCTTAACCATTAGGTCCACTTAAGTACTATGATTATATATTCATATATTCATAATAAATTGTTGGTATAAAACCTATTAAAAGACATAATACATGCACATTCCCATCCCTCTCACTTCTTTTAATCACTCAACTAACTTCATAATACAAAGGAAATGATTGATAGTGACATATTACTAGCACACCCACATAGTTTCTTGCTCTCTGAGGCCTATAGAGATCAAATGGTTGAGAGATAACCATGAAAAAGAAGACACTTGGATTTTTTTTCTATTCCTCTTATTCTTTTAGTTAAACAGGTTCAACTCTAAGTTATTGATCCCTAACGACATGTTATCACCGACATTCTTCATGTTATCCATTTATCAACTATCAATTTTTTTTATTTCACTTGTCTTCCATAAACTCTCAGTTATCCATTCATGGATAACATGGGCTACCAGTTATCCATTCTTTTTATATAATTGTTTATTTCAAATTTGAACGATTACCATATAAACAATCTGGACACACTGGTAGCATCCTGGTACATAGATGAAAAACCATAGATAGAAGTCCACCTTATATCTCAAATAAAAACGTCTATAATGTTATTACTTGTTGCTGCAAATGCATCTCAATTTCAATGGCAAACGCCTCGGCGACCATAGCCAGTAATCCGCTGTTTCAAATACTTGGAGTCGCCTACGGTTTCTGAATTAATTTAGTGTTCCCACTCGCCGCTGTTTCTGAATTCTAATTTCATTTAATTCTATTTCCTTTAAAAACACTCCCTCTTGCCGATTACATTCACTAGTATGTTTTTTACAATTCACTATGCATGGAATTACCAAATAAAGAACTCCACAACAAAGCACAGCGCATCAGCTGCTATTTTAAATCTTTATATCTTATTGTTTTATTTTGCTTCTACCAGATTTGAATTTTTGTTTAAATCTCAATCAGGTTTATTTTATTTAAACGATTGCTAATTGCACCTGTGTTATTGGTTTGATGTTTGAAGAAACATCATTAAAGCGACACACGAAAGGATCGATTGACTTTGTTTTGATTCTCTTTAGGCTGGCGGTTTCTTCTTGCAAGAGGATAAAAGAAACGACCCTGACCCTGTGTTCATGATACCACCCTAAAAACGCTGCCTTATTTTTTATTGCAGAACTGCTAAAAACTGCATGGCTAACTTACTTCAGCAAAACATTCAAGCTATTTTTATTATCATCATTCATGAAATGGGGTAGAATCAGAATTATAGTTGTTATATTATTTATTTATTATGCAATTTCTTCCTGCATTATGTTAGTGGAATCCTGAAATTAGTATGTCCAATTCAACGGCAGAAATTGATATGTAGAATCCAAGATTGCATGTTAAGTTGATTGATTGGCTGCCCCAACTAGACGCTTCTTGAAACTGAAGAACTTGTTATTTGATATGAATTAGGGCTATAATATATAATATGAGTAGATCATAATCACACATTTAAAGTAAGTTCTACATTTCAAGGCGTTTTCATATATTGCAATTTTGAAAAAAAAAACTGCTAACATTTTTCGTCCTTGCTTACGAAAAGCAAAACAACCTCGGCAGCTCCTTGAAGAATACAATGGTTACAGTAGTTGTTCTTGGAGAAGCAAAACGTTCTTGGTTAGATTAGTTGAAAATGTTCTACTCCAACCAACCAAAGTTCGCCTAGTTAGACGAACTTGCCTCCTTTGGTATAGAGAAATATTTAGCAATTGTATGACTAGATAAACCAGGAATCATGGATTGCTCTCAACAATGATAATCCAGAGTCCCTAAGGCTTCTGTTTTTTCAATAACAACTACTCTCACTAGTGGTATTTTTTCTAAGTATTTTTTCGTGGAGCTGGAGACATTCTTTTGCTTTTAGTGGGAAAATGCTGGCTGCTAATATGCTGCAGTTTTTTTTCAAAATTGCATATAGTTGGAAATATTAATTACTTGCATATCAGTATCTGATCTCAGCTGACTGTGTCAGAGTTTTTATCAATCCAATTCTTGTTGGTGAGTGTGACAAGAGTGAAGAGTCGACGATGGAGTCTTTGGCAATGTAAACCAACCGAATTGATTTCTAAAGCTAAGTTGTTAGGTAGATAGTTATTACAGTCTTTACTAGGTTAGTCAAACAATTCACGAATAATCAATCTCAGGTTGCCTATAAATAGAAGAAGAAGTTTGTAAATCATTTTTAGGAACTCTAGGTGACAAAAGAGAGAAACAAAGAACTCTTAGTGGAGAGTGAAGTTGAAGCTCAAGCTTCTGTGTTTGTGATTATGTCAAAGAGCCGAAGCTCTGTAAAAGAATCAGTGAGTGAGCCTACAAGTTTGGATTAGTTGGAGAGGCAACAAGTTTGTATTATCTTTTGTTATTTCACGACAAATTATATATATGAAATAATTTATGGTTGAATGCATATTTATTTGGCTGCACATTCTTTCCACAGTTACATGTGTAAATGTTGTTTACATTTACTAGTTGAGTGAAAGATTAAAGAATCCATAAATTTCTCACCTAGTGAAAGTTCCAATTTTTAAGGTAGAGTGGTCCACACAAGTCTTCCTAAATGTCTGGTTATATGATTTCATGATTATGTAGAATTGTTGATTGTTTCAGTTTTTACTTCATCTTAATGTAGGTGAAAAGCATTTATACTTTCTTAAGTCTTTTAGACTAAGAAATATCATTTGTAAATTCCGAGTAAAACCAAACAACTCGAGAAAGTGAATCCAGGTAAAAAGGTCGAGTAAAACCTACAAGTTGTCGAAGATGTCAAACCGACAAGTTGTTGGTTAAGTTGTCTAAGTTGTGAACCGACAAGTTGTCGAAGTTTACCCCCAAGTTGTGGAAGGTAAAACCGACAAGTAAGAACTTGTTGAGGTAAAAGAATCGGCTCGATAAATCAGACCATATTTGGTAGAATTGTCTAGTCAAGAGAAGTTTCACTCGACAAGTGAAAAGAAAAAGAGGTCGACGTGAATTTTTATAACTGAGCAATAAACTCAAGTTTGTCTGCTCGGTTCATTGCAAACTCCAATTTTTACAAGAAAGAATTATGAATATTGGTCTAACAATGAAGGCTTTGTTTAGAGGCCAAGATGTTTGGGAGATAGTCCAGCATGGTTATGCAGAACCAGCAGATATGACAACATATAATAATCTCACACAAGGTAAGAAAGATGTCTTAAGGGAACATAAGAAGAAAGATGGAAAGGATATGTTCTACATACACCAAGCAATGCATGAAAGCATACTCTCAAGAGTAGGAGCATCAATTACCGCAAAGCAAGCATGGAATACATTGGAGAGTGCATATCAAGGTTTGGATAAGGCAAGGACATCCAAGCTACAGATTCTTAGAAGAGATTTTGAATCTTTCTCAATGAAAGATTCATATACTGTAGACACATTCTACACTAGAGTTGTTGGTTTGATAAATCAACTTAAATCTCATGGAGAAACCATCACAGACCAAAGGGTGGTTGAAAAAATCTTGAGAATTCTTTCCCCAAGATTTGAAAAATTGGTTGTGATCATGGAAGAACACACAGACATCTCGGTGTTTACCATTGATTAGTTGCAAGCTTCACTCATCAATCATGAACACAGACTCAACAGAACACAAACATCATTGGAAGGTGCATTCACAGCACAATCATCCGTAAGCCATGGTAGAAGCAGGGGGAGAAACAACTTCAGAAGAAGAGGAAGAAGTTATTTCAAAGGAGGACGAGGAAGAAGTCCTGCAAATGTTGTTGGTAGAGGAGAGAATCAAAATCCAAGTCAGCTAAGTGGCCAAAGGTTTGATAAATAAAAAATTCAATGTCATTATTGTAAGAAATTTGGTCATTATGCATATGAATGCAAGAAGAAACAATAGGACCAAGGAAGGAAAATACCAAATCAATTGACCAACATTAGCACTCCAAAAAGTGAAATGTTAATGGAATATGCATCTCCACTTGAATGCAAATGCAGTCCATTAAATTCCACATGACATATGGTACTTAGATTCAGGTTGCAACAATCATGTGACTAGTAATTTAAATTTGTTTTTCATTCTAGACAATTGAGTTCAAACTGATGTTACACTTGGAAACAATGTCCAAGTTTACTGTTTTGGGAAAAGGTACTGTTGGTATTCTAACCAGACAGGGGGAGAGTAAGTATATCCCTGATGTCTATCATGTCGAAGGTATGAAACATAATTTGTTGAGCATTAGATAGCTAATACAAAAAGGCTACAGAGTCTCTATAGAAGATAATCACTGTGTGATTAAAGACAAGCATCCAAGCGACCAACTAATAGCAAAAGTGCCAATGACAAGAAATCATTTGTTTCCATTGAGGATAGTTCCCGACATGAAAGGGAAGACAAATACAGGAGATGTATTCAAGGTAGAAAGTAAAGAAACAGTGGAGCCCCTCGACAAGAAAGAAAATGGTAGCGTTGATTTTCTTGGGCATTTAAGAAAATGGAGCATTTAAGATTTGGACATCTGAATTTTGGTGGGCTGAAGCTACTGCACACAAAGAATATGGTGAAAGGATTTCCATTGATCGGCAGACCAGAAAGAGTTTGTGAAGGATTCATTTTTGCTAGGTAGCATAGAGAGACTTTTATAGTTGGAAAGTCTTATAGAGCATGCGCACCACTTGAAATTGTCCACTCTGATATTTGTGGTCCAATGCAGACATCATCCATTGGTGGCTACAACTATTTTCTAAATTTTATTGATGACTACTCAAGAAAAACATGGGTATATTTTCTGAAACATAAATCTCATGCATTTAGTTATTTTCAACAGTTCAAGGCACTCGTGGAGAACCAGAGTGGAGACCGCATCAAGATCTTAAGGACCAAAAGAGGAGGTGAATATGTTTTGAATGAATTTCTAAGTTTTTGCAAGACCCATGGAATACAAAAGAAATTCATTGCACTGTATACACTCAGCAGAATGGTGTTGCTGAAAGAAAGAACAAAACCATCATAGTGATGGCGCACAGGATGTTGGTAGCCAAGCATTTTCCAAATGAATATTGGGGTGAAGCAGTCACAACTATTGTATACATTATGAACCAGTGTCCGACAAAGAGTGTGAAGAACAAAGTTCCCCAAGAAACATGGACATGTATGAATCATAGTGTTTCTCATTTCCAAGTTTTTGGTTGTATCACATATGCTCATGTTCCATATGAGCTGAGAAAGAAGCTAGACAAGAAGGGACAAAAATATATTTTTGTCGGCTATTTTGAAGATGCAAAAGGGTACAAGTTGTATGATCCTATCGCAAGGAAAGTGATACTAAGTCGAGATGTTCAAATTGTCGAGAATGAATCATGGGATGGAACTGTCGACATAAATGAAAAGATTGTGTCGAATGTCGACAATGATGACATGATGGAGGAAGTGGTTCAAACACCACATGTAAGTCAATAGATTGCAGCACTGTCGACTCCCATGACACTATGGCATGGTTCAGCACAAGGACCATCGACACAAGTGGCAGGTCAAGCTACATCAAGAAGCACACTAAGAGGACAACCGACTCCATTAAACATTTCATCAAGGGTGACATTGATAGAACCGGTGAAGACAAGAAGTTTGTGTGAGATATATGAAGCTGGTACACCAAATTCATTCTCTCTCTTTGCATTATTTTCTCCTATATATGATACACTAACATTTGAAGAAGCTTTCGAGGAAGAAGTATGGGAACAAGCCATGGATGAAGAAATAGAATTCATTGAGAAAAACTAGATATGGGAGCTGGTCAATGTACCAAAAGATAAAGATGTAATCATCGTCAAATGGATTTACAAGACAAAGCAAGATGTTGATGGGAATGTGAAAAAGAACAAAGAAATAATTGTAGCAAGAGGGGTCACACAACAGCCTGTAATAGACTTCAATGAAACGTTTGCACCTGTTGCACGCATGGATACAATAAGAACATTCTTGGACATTGCTGCACAAAACAAATGGCTTGTTTATCAAATGGATGTCAAGTCAGTATTTTTGAATGGCTATCTAGGAGAGGAAGTATATGTGGAACAACCTCAAGGCTACGAATTTCCAGGTCAAGAGCACAAAGTGTACATGCTAAAAAAGTCACTCTATGGTCTGAAGCAAACTCCTAGAGCTTTGTACAGTCAGAATGATTCCTATTTCACTGAAAATGGATTTCACAGAAGTGAAAGTGAACCGACATTGTACACCAAAGTTGATGAGCAAGTTAAGATGATAATTGTCTGCTTGTATGTAGATGATTTAATATTTAATGGAGACTTTGGCATAGAAGAATTTAAAATAGTCATGGAAAGTAAATTTGAAATGACTAATCTGGAGCTTATGAAGTTTTTTCTAGCCATTGAAGTTCAGTAGTCTGAAAGTGATATTTTATATCATAGTCAAAGTATGCAAGTGAATTTTTAAAAAGATTTAACATCTCTAAATTCAAGCCAACCCTAGCACTAGTAATAAGAGGTTTAAAATTGAGCAAGGATGATGAAGGATCAACTGTAGATCCTACGCTGTTTGAAAGGCTTGTAGGAAGCCTTATGTATTTAATAGCAATAAGATCAAAAATCATGTATGGAGTAACTCTGATCTCAAGATTTATGGAGTCACCAAATGACTCTCATTGGCAAGCAGCTAAAAGAATTTTGAGGTATGTAAGTTGCACAAAAGACCTTGGAATTATGTATTCAACCTCAGAAAATTTTAAACTCATTATCTACACTAACAGTAACAATGGAGGCAACATAGATGATAGGAAGAGCACATGTGGGTACACATTTCATTTTGGTATAGGTGTTGTTTCATGGGCTTCAAAGAAACAACCCATAGTAACTATGTCTTTAGCAGAAGCAGAGTATGTTGAAGTGACAAGTGATGAATGCCAAGCTATTTGGATGAGAAGAGTGTTAAAAGATTTGTCATAGAACCAGCAAGAATTGACCACCATCTTTTGCGACAACAATTCACCCATAGCATAATCAAAGAATCACGTGTTTCATAAGAAAACCAAGCACATCAATACAAGGTTTGATTTCGTAAGAGAGTCAGTGAACAACACATAAATTTGTATAGAATTTTACACGTCTGAAGATCAACTTGCATACATCTTTACAAAACCATTGGCAAGAGATACATTTCAGTATCTACGTAGTTGTCTTGGAATGACAAGTTCTGCACAGTGAACTTTGTCATGCACAAAGAAAGTCTAACCTCTGAAACATTTTGTAAATTTTGGTTTAAAAAAAATAAAATCCCCATCTGCTCATAATCAGGGGGGAGTGTTGGAAATATTAATTACTCGCATATCCGTATCTGATCTCAGCTGACTCTGTGAGAGTTTGTATGAGTCCAGATCTTGTCGGTAAATTTGACAACACTGAAGAGTCCATGATTCGGCAATGTAAACTAGTCGAATTAATTTCTGAAGCTAAGTTGTTAGGTAGATAGCTATTACAGCCTTTAATGGTGAGTTAATCGACTCACGAAGAAGCAATCTCAGGTTGCCTATAAATAGAAGAAGTTTGTAAATCATTTTTAGGAACTCTAGGTGAGAAAAGAGAGAAAGAGAGAACTCTGAGCAGAGAGTGAAGTTGAAGCTCAAGTTTCTGTGTGTGTGATTCTGTCAAAGAGCCGAAGCTCTGTAAAAGGATCAGTTGGTGAGCCGACAAGTTTAGATCAGCCCAAGAGCGGACAAGTTTGTATTACCTTTTGTTATTTCCGAACAAGTTATATATATGAAATATTTTATGGTTGAATGCATGTTTATTTGGCCACACATTCTTTCTAGATTTACATGTGTAAATTTTTTTTACATTTACCGGTTGAATGAAAGATCAAAGAATCCATAAATTTCTCACCCAATGAAAGTTATAGGTTTTACAGGAGAGTGGTCAACACAGGTCTTCCTAAATGTTTGGTTATATGATTTTATGATTATGTGGAATTGTTGATTGTGTCATTTTTTACTTCATATTATTGTAGGTGAAAAACATTTATAATTTCTTAAGTCTTTTAGACTAAGAAATATCATTTGTAAATTCCGATTAAAACCAAACTAGTCGAGCAAGTAAGTCCAAGTAAAAAGGTCAAGTAAAACCGACAAGTTGTCGTTTAAGTTGTCTAAGTTGTGAAATGACAAGTTGTCGAAGGTTACCTACAAGTTGTCGAAGTAAGACTTGTAGGTAAAACCTACAAGTAAGAAATTGTCGAGGTAAAAAGTGAGTCGAACCATATTTGGTAGACTTGTCTAATCAGGAGTTAGACAAGTTTCACCCGACAAATGAAAAGAAAAAAAGGTCCGCATGAACTTTTATAACTGAGCAGTAAACTCAAGTTTTCTGTCTCGTCTTTGGCTAACACATATATGAAAACAATAATAAGGGTTATTGTTTCTCTTACTAAGGGGTATTGCTACGATACTTTCTCATGCAAATTACCAATTTGCATTATAGATAAATACCTTTTGAATATGATTTTTAGAAGGCCGCCGATCAGCGATTAACAACGCCTCGAAGGGTTTCCATTACTCCAATTCTTACTTTTCATGAACTCTTTGAAAAGGCTATGCAATGCCTCGAAGGGTAACGAAAATAAAAAGAACCTCCAAATGCGTACACAAGAGGACAGGTATGAGAATCATGCCCAACAGTTGCGACTCAGGGCGTTACAGGAACCCGGCGTCCACCCATTACCTTTGCGTCATATAAGCATATCAGTGATAACAATAATATCATGATATGTTCACCGGAAATGGCTTTACAAGGCAGAGAAATCGGTTAGACTGCGGAATCCTGTAACACCGTGACAAACATCTGGTCTGGGACATTTGTGCTTGCTATTCAGATGGTAACTCTCCTTGCTAGATGAAACCCCTCTAGGCAGAGCCAATGAAAAAAAACCCTCCTGTGATTGAATGANACACCGTGACAAACATCTGGTCTGGGACATTTGTGCTTGCTATTCAGATGGTAACTCTCCTTGCTAGATGAAACCCCTCTAGGCAGAGCCAATAAAAAAAAGCCCTCCTGTGATTGGATGACCATTACATAAGAGTCATGGACTTTATTTTTGGGTAGGTTTTAACTCATACATTGTGTTCAAAATTAAAACCCTATTTTTCTTGGTCTCTAACTTCGGGGATCAATAATNTTTTGGGTAGGTTTTAACTCATACATTGTGTTCAAAATTAAAACCCTATTTTTCTTGGTCTCTAACTTCGGGGATCAATAACGGGCCTGTTGGGAAAGTTTTAATGGAAAGGTTGGATGTCAACCATGTAATGGCCTGCTGTGTGCAGTAACTGTGGTATTAAATCTTGCTTTAATTTTAGCTTCCTAACGTTTCCTATACTTTCTTATTTATAGCTTTCAATATTCATTCCTTTTTGTGGCATTTAATGTTGTAATACTATTGTGAGTGGATTTGAATGGTTGAACTAATTCAATGATTCATATTGGCCATATGACAACATTAAATATTACACTATAAATGGATATTGTTAAACGCTCCTACCTATAACCCCCAAATAAAGTCACTATGACCAACCCCGGTTCATATCAATAAGATAAAGTCACTATGACAAACCCCTGTTCATCCCAATGGCCAACATAGGGGCTCTACGTTTATAAACATGTAGTGTAGCCATTCTAATTGGTTAACAAATTATAAAATAACAATTTTTATTTTTTCACAAGTAGATATATGGATAAAGTGAAAAGATTGTTAATTTAACAAATTATTATTTTTCTTTATACAATGCATTAGAAAACCGTATTGATGGATTTGGAAAATTATTTGTTTATTTCTCAAAATCATATGCACAAGAGGAAGGTGATCTAGAGAAGTGTGGAACACACTCACACACGTGGAAATAGTAAATATTAAATTTCTTTTGTTAATGAAAGACCCAAGAGCTTGGCTTGGGAAAAAGTACCATCACCTAAATACTAGGTCAACTAAGTAATCCACCATATATGAGAATAGGAGAATGTATATATATTCTATGTTTTGGACTTTCTAGTTGTAAATTTTTGGGTACAATCGTAATTTCGAAGACTTTAAATTGTTTTTTGAATGCATAAATGAATGTAGTACCCTCAAATGAACTAGGTTGCTAGCACATAAAAATCAAATAATAGGAAAGCCCTTTTTAATTTTTCATAACAACTTTAAGAAGTAAAAGCATGGCCATTAGAAAACCCCTTTTATTTTATCCAAACACCTTTAAGAAATTATTAACACTTAAAACGTAGAGAAAACCTTTCTTGATGAGTTCCCACTATATAAAATGCACTGTGTTAAATACTTTTATCAAATCTAGGAAATATTAATTTATCCATCCAACCACTAAGAAAATGGATGATTACACAATCCTCAAAAAAATTTACCATTAGCACATGCATACACCATCCAACATCTCCGAGCAAACTGTAATGTACCTCCTGTACCTTAAAGCCATTAGGTGTGAAAATGTTAAGATTTTCACTTCACTGCTACTACAAAAGAAACAAGCCTCTTAGTGTCAGATGAAACAAGTTCAATCCAATTCGACAAGGGTAAACTGTAAGGATGGAAAGTCATTCATTTGATGGCTTTATCCGTTCTCCTTTGTTAGAAAAAATAATGCAAATTACATTCAGTTTACTTATGCTTATTTCATCAGCTTCAAAACTAAGTATACCTAAGTAATGACGGTGTCTTTCAACCCTCCATTGCTTGTCAGTAACATCATCTTGGAATCATCATTCAACAATTTTCAAGCCTCAACATGAATGCACTCAAGAAATACTTACACTCATAGTTGTCACATGCTCATTTTCAAATACCTTTCCTTACAACTTTATCCGCCCAAAGAGACTTGTGCCCCTGTACCAAGACATAATGAGCTTTCGTGTGTGCTACAATACCAATCCTCAAAGTGATAAGCTTTTTATCCAAAAGGCATTTTAATCAAGCATGATATGTTAGACCTTAATTGAGAACTTATCATCGGAAAAATATGTTCATGTTACTCCTATCATATTGGCACAACCCTTACTAAGACTAACATACAAATGCTTATGAGGTACTGAGTTCATTCTTTGTCTAAAACCTTCATTATAATAAGCTTTTTCTTTGTAAACTGAACTAAGCATAATTCCTTTATCTTACAAGGTGAAGATCACTTAATACATTAACCATACAACATTAATTACCTTGGTGGGAAACTGCATCATTTTATTATCGTAATGTATCCAAAATAGTATATCTTGCTTATCTTCTACAATAGTAAATCCATTAATGAGGTTGCAGTTTCAGCATCACATCTATACCAACATTGTCATGAAATAAACATTAAACATTCAGACGTATGGAAAAAAGGGACAAAAATAAACATTCAAACACACGAAAAAGGGACAGACAAATGTACGTGGTTCACCCCAACCTTGGGGTTACGTCCACCAAAAGGGCGTCACATCCTGTGACATTAGATTCATTAAAAGTTACAATCAGCAATGACATAAATGATGTACACTTTCTTCTTGTGAGAGCATTTACAAATACCTTCATTGGAAGTTACAACTGCAACATTAATGCTGCCATACTGGCTGCCCCTTTCAAAGGGAGTAACCTAAACCAGCCACGACCACTGTCGGCGACTGAAATTCTTTTCATCATAACTAACACAAATACCTGTACCCTTACAAGTTTAACAGTGACAAAACAACCTTACTTCTACTATTTACAAAAGCCTGGCACATAGTAGCTTAAGTTCACAATCGTAGGTATAAGAGGCCGCAGGGAAAATTTAATGCCCTCATAAAATACACAACCTAGGTGTTAGAGAAACTTTAATTTATTAAAAGGAAACATAACTCTTAATATCATCATAAAATGCATAACCCAGGTGTTTAAGGAAGTCATGAATATTAAAAGACAGCATAAATCTCGATGCCATCATAAAAACGCTAAGGCTAGATCTTACAGAAATTGCGTGGATAAGAGGCAGCATGCTTTTTCAGTTTTTCTGGGCTGAAATAACCAATTATACACGTAGCAGAGAAAGGCATTACCAATGTACCCCAGATCTATAAAGATGTGGCATATATGCAGAGGAGGATGTCAAAAGTATTACTGTATAGCATCAGTTATCTTCATGGTTGCGCTACCCCAAACACAAAAATTTTGGATCTTTCATTCGAGAGCAACCATACGTGACACCCTCTTGTTCCTTATTTCTATTAAACACGACATCCTACCCCTACGCAGAGGTTGCGCTCAGCTTGGGTCGCTGCCCAAGAGCCAATGGACTCCATCATTCTCCAAAGTCTGACATAGTTTCCTGACCTCCTCGTGTTATGGGATTAATTATTGGCGTTACTCCTTGTTGGAGGAGTAATTTGTTTCCCATTATTATGGGAGTAAATTCCTACGTTTCCTCTTCTAACGGGAGTGGCAGTTATGATTCTTACCCCAAAACAAGGATAATCCCCTCAATTTAGCTAACGTGGTTTATGCCTTGTAATTAAAATAAAATAAGGCATGTAGATATATGTCTTTCTAAGTGCTCACTCCATCTTTTTAAGGTTCTTTATATATTTTTACACCAGCAATTCCTTTTTAAATAAGTGGTGTAGTATTATGTATAATACTCTTATACATATTTCACATGCTTGTGAAATAATTGTTCACCTTTGCATATAATATTTTATACTTGAAATCCTTTCACCAAGGTGGTCTAATATTATATATATATAATATCTATATATATAATATACATGTATTATATATCATACTTGCACTTTACTTTACTAGAGGTTCTTCGCTAATATATAAGACATCTTTATATATAGCATGCATACCTTTTCCTTCCAATATACTTGGTTAAGGTGAGGTGGAGGTAAGCACTAGAGTGCTTTAGGCTCTTGTTGGTTTAAGGCGATTAAGACCTAACATTCAATTTGATCAAGAGCTCCCTCGGATGCTCTTCTCCTCGAATTGGCCCCTTTTATTAATATTATTATTTATTTTAACCTCTTAACTCTTCTGTGGAAATGTTGAATTCAGTGCAACTTCGTCTATCTTGACTTGATAATACTAGGTTTTGTACCAAGTCGTGGTGTCTCAGTCAGGATAAGTTTTGGCGAAACATATATCCAAGTAGGCACTGACTTAACTCAAAAACCCAGAATGTAAGTTAGTCCACTTAAGCTAACTCCGACCTAGGACGGTACTTAAATCCTTATGTTTTTGAAAGAAGACGTTCATTTCTTCTTCCCAAAGACCCATTCACTATTTTTAGTTTTTACCTTTCCTAGTGGATTCGGTTATCTGTTGTTTGAGTCGTGTCCTGGTCTTGCATCTCCCAGGTCCATAGCTTAGGAAATCACATCGCCTAACATATAGTGTTCTACTGGTGGGGCCTTGGCCTTGAGCTCCTCACCAGATAACAAATACATTCAAAAGTTACAAAATATTTAGAGACAAAGAGGGGTGTTACATCCTCCCCCCTTAAGATAACACCGTCCTCGGTGTTCCAGTGTTTTTCTTTGACCAACTTTCCTTTTCTTTATTTTCTTCTTTTCATCTCTTCATTCTGAACACTGGAGATCCTTTGGCAGTTCTCAAGTCCCCATCATTCCAGACCTGCGATTACCTGCACAAGGTTCGGGTCTAGCAAAATTTGTTCTTAGCAAAAAAATATAATTCAAATTAACATGATACATAGTTCCCTTTTGCATTGTAAAAATCTGCAATTTATGGGACACTATCTAGTTTCTTATGGTATCATAATACCCAATGTAATTTATTCAGCAATAATATAGTTACTACCCATTGGTTGTTGGTTTTTATTTTCCAACCCTTGGATAGTCATGTCATCCTCAACCAGAGGAAACATTCTTCACCTTACACATTCAGCAATGTAATAGTCTTTTGGAAAATTCATTTAACATGTTTCCACGTATGTTCTCCAAAACTCCCCTTGAGTTTCTTTTTCCTGTTCTAGTGTGGACTTACAATAATTCTGAGGTTACTCTCCTCAGTGACATCAAACAACGTCCTGTCTTTCCACATGTCCAAATTTTTGCCTAGGTCTTTTGCCACACCACATGCCTAACACCAATGTGCTCACGCGGAAATCGCTTGCCTAACACCATTGTGCTCCTGCAGCATGTATGCCTAACACCCGTGTGCTCACGCGGAAATTACTTGCCTAACACCACGGTGCTCCCACAGCATGTATTCCTAACACCCGTGTGCTCACGCGGCAATTACTTGCCTAACATCACGGTGCTCCCGCAGCATCAAAACTTTTTCTTTGTATAAATTTTAACCTTGATTATAGTAATGCACATTCCATGGTGCTTGCATGACTTTATTGTCATTGCCTTGATTCATAAATCAACTACATGGTGAGTCAAACATTCCAGAATGTCAATAATCAAATTATGAGAGTTTCGTACCTTACATCGATTTATTTTTTTTTAATCGTCATTCTCGAGTTGCATATCCTCGTAAAAAAGAAAAATTGCTCCTTACCCGTTTTCTGAGTAATTTAATGCAGCTTACATACGTAAGTGGATTATATACCATAATGTACGTCGATGTGGCAATGGTAATAATTTTAGTGAAGCCTCCTTATCTATGGCAACACATGTTTTCAATGGTCGGCTCCAACCGATAGTGTTTCTCGCATATCCTACCATGTTAGCATGTAATATTATACAGCATTCATCAACCCATTTAGTTTTAACATCACTATCCTTTAGATAATCAAAACTATATAAGCTCTAAAACAATGCCAATCTCAACATCATCCAAGCAACAATAATGTTATCAAATTCTTAATGGTTTTAATCACAAGATTACCAACAAGATCCTTCTAGCTAGCACTAGAACCAATTCTAGGGTTCTTGCTAGAATCTACAAATAGACATATGATAGCAATCCAAAAATTAGTCTATCTGTCTACTAGATCATTACCCAAACTGAAAGCACCATCCATGGCTAATCAAAACATAAGTTAGTTCAAGATCAAAACTCAAATCCAAGCACAACAACCAATTCTAGGACATTCACCATTAAGGACAATTATGAAGCAGGTACTTGTAACTATACAGAAATTTTTTTTCAGTATGTATAACATCATTCACCAATATCCATAATAGCCCTAGCGAGGTCAACATGGATCAAGAAGTACCTTCACCATTCTATTTAAGGATTTTCCACGCTCAATCCAGCAATGTCCTGCTTCATAAGGAGATACGGATTTGTCTTTTTTTTTTATATTTGTTACTTTACTGAACAAGCAATATGTTTTAAAGACACAAAACTTCAAAACCTCTATCAATGAATTTATAACCACAAAACAAAATCGCTAACAAATTTCAAACCTTCATTTTGCTGCGGTTGTCAAGAAATGTGTCAGCATCCTTTAAGCATTTAATCAGATCTTGGGTATTCAAGTCACAAGGGAGGAGATTAAGTATCAAAAAGGAAATTTACCAAAATCAGATTGCTAATAATATAATTTCCGCAACCAATTCATAATTGATACCTGGTTAAATTCGGAAGCCAAATAAGGATTTCAGTCTCAATAAATCACCCACAAGGTTAATGGATTACACATATCAGCAGTAATTCCAAGCCAATGAAATAAGAGGCATTCCATTAATGGCTCTCGCATTAAAATACAAAACAAGGTCCCGGTCCATGCCTGTACATACAGAATTCAAGTTATAAACAGATCTATTTTTGCAAACTCATACCACCACGAGATCGGAATTCCTATACATGGGATCTATACTTGGAACACATACAATCCTTAGAGTTATACATGCAGCCATATACAAGCATCAGGTCTAACAGGATTAATTTCCTAAGATTAGATCTAACCTTGCAATTACATATAACCATGGAAATCTAAATCTCTCATCCAATTTATATTCTAATGCATGCTAGAATTCATGCAATAATATAATCGCCAAAGCATACTCATACTTGGATGCATATCTAAAAAATCTCTCAACCGGTTGCATACTGAGGTCTTGAACGCATATGGAAAAAAACGCAAGAATCACAGAAGCATACCCATGCCCCGATGTATAGTAAAATCTGAAATCTTAAATGCATACAGAAACCCTGCCAAAATTGTAGAAGCATACCCATGCCCCGATGTATAGTAAAATCTGAAATCTCAAATGCATACGGAAACCATGCTTGGGTCTCACATCGAGCTGACAAGGTATTCAGTCATCTTTGTTGTGATTTTTGGGCCAATGTTCCAGCCTCCCTTGCACAACTCCAATGTCAATAGACATGTAGTTCCAAAGTAAAACAAGTAGGAGCGTTTTGAGCCCAATTAGGCCCAAGTGTTTCAACTCCGGCTCTGATCCCATATGTAATGTACCTCCTGTACCTTAAAGCCATTAGGTGTGAAAATGTTAAGATTTTCACTTCACTGCTACTACAAAAGAAACAAGCCTCTTAGTGTCAGATGAAACAAGTTCAATCCAATTCGACAAGGGTAAACTGTAAGGATGGAAAGTCAGTCATTTGATGGCTTTATCCGTTCTCCTTTGTTAGAAAAAATAATGCAAATTACATTCAGTTTACTTATGCTTATTTCATCAGCTTCAAAACTAAGTATACCTAAGTAATGATGGTGTCTTTCAACCCTCCATTGCTTGCCAGTAACATCATCTTGGACTCATCATTCAACAATTTTCAAGCCTCAACATGAACGCACTCAAGAAATACTTACACTCATAGTTGTCACATGCTCATTTTCAAATACCTTTCCTTACAACTTTATCCGCCCAAAGAGACTTGTGCCCTGTACCAAGACATAATGAGCTTTCGTGTGTGCTACAATACCAATCCTCAAAGTGATAAGCTTTTTATCCAAAACGCATTTTAATCAAGCATGATATGTTAGACCTTAATTGAGAACTTATCATCGAAAAAATATGTTCATGTTACTCCTATCATATTGGCACAACCCTTACTAAGACTAACATACAAATGCTTATGAGGTACTGAGTTCATTCTTTGTCTAAAACCTTCATTATAATAAGCTTTTTCTTTGTAAACTGAACTAATCATAATTCCTTTATCTTACAAGGTGAAGATCACTTAATACATTAACCATATAACATTAATTACCTTGGTGGGAAATTGCATCATTTTATTATCGTAATGTATCCAAAATAGTATATCTTGCTTATCTTCTACAATAGTAAATCCATTAATGAGGTTGCAGTTTCAGCATCACATCTATACCAACATCGTCATGAAATAAACATTAAACATTCAAACGCATGGAAAAAAGGGACAAAAATAAACATTCAAACACACGAAAAAGGGACAGACAAATGTACGTGGTTCACCCCAACCTTGGGGTTACGTCCACCAAAAGGGCGTCACATCCTGTGACATTAGATTCATTAAAAGTTACAATCAGCAATGACATAATTGCTGTACACTTTCTTCTTCTGAGAGCATTTACAAATACCTTCATTGGAAGTTACAACTGCAACATTAATGCTGCCATACTGGCTGCCCCTTTCACAGGGAGTAACCTGAACCAGCCACGAACACTGTCGGCGACAGAAATTCTTTTCATCATAACTAACACAAATACCTGTACCCTTACAAGTTTAACAGTGACAAAACAACCTTACTTCTACTATTTACAAAAGCCTGGCACATAGTAGCTTAAGTTCACAATCGTAGGTATAAGAGGCCGCAGGGAAAATTTAATGCCCTCATAAAATACACAACCGAGGTGTTAGAGAAACTTTAATTTATTAAAAGGCAACATAACTCTTAATATCGTCATAAAATGCAGAACCCAGGTGTTTAAGGAAGTCATGAATATTAAAAGATAGCATAAATCTCGATGCCATCATAAAAACGCTAAGGCTAGATCTTACAGAAATTGCGTGGATAAGAGGCAGCATGCTTTTTCAGTTTTTCTGGGCTGAAATAACCAATTATACACGTGGCAGAGAAAGGCATTACCAATGTACCCCAGATCTATAAAGATGTGGCACATATGCAGAGGTGGATGTCAAAAGCATTACTGTATATCATCAGTTATCTTCATGGTTGCGCTACCCCAAACACAAAAATTTTGGATCTTTCATTCGAGAGCAACCTTACCTGACACCCTCTTGTTCCTTATTTCTATTAAACACAACACCCTGCCCCTACACAGAGGTTGCGCTCAGCTTGGGTCGCAG
>LPNX010371085.1:175978-209362 GCA_001517045.1 Pseudotsuga menziesii | reverse complement strand
CGTTCATTTCTTCTTCCCAAAGACCCATTCACTATTTTTAGTTTTTACCTTTCCTAGTGGATTCGGTTATTTGTTGTTTGAGTCGTGTCCTGGTCTTGCGTCTCCTAGGTCCATAGCTTAGGAAATCACATCGCCTAACATATAGTGTTCTACTGGTGGGGCCTTGGCCTTGAGCTCCTCACCAGAGAACAAATACATTCAAAAGTTACAAAATATTTAGAGATAAAGAGGGGTGTTACATCCTCCCCCCTTAAGATAACACCGTCCTCAGTGTTCCAGTGTTTTTCTTTGACCAAGTTTCCTTTTCTTTATTTTCTTCTTTTCATCTCTTCATTCTGAACTTTGAAGATCCTTTGGCAGTTCTCAAGTCCCCATCATTCCAGACCTGCGATTACCTGCACAAGGTTCGGGTCTAGCAAAATTTGTTCTTAGCAAAAAAATATAATTCAAATTAACATGATACATAGTTCCCTTTTGCATTGTAAAAATCTGCAATTTATGGGACACTATCTAGTTTCTTATGGTATCATAATACCCAATGTAATTTATTCAGCAATAATATAGTTACTACCCATTGGTTGTTGGTTTTTATTTTCCAACCCTTGGATAGTCATGTCATCCTCAACCAGAGGAAACATTCTTCACCTTACACATTCAACAATGTAATAGTCTTTTGGAAAATTCATTTAACATGTTTCCACGTATGTTCTCCAAAACTCCCCTTGAGTTTCTTTTTCCTATTCTGGTATGGAATTACAATAATTATGAGGTTACTCTCCTCATTGACATCAAACAACGTCCTGTCTTTCCAGATGTCCAAATTTTTGCCTAGGTCTTTTGCCACACCACATGCCTAACACCAATGTGCTCACGCGGCAATCGCTTGCCTAACACCATTGTGCTCCTGCAGCATGTAGGCCTAACACCCGTTTTCTCACGCGGCAATTACTTGCCTAACACCACAGTGCTCCCACAACATGTATGCCTAACACCCGTGTGCTCACGCGGCAATTACTTGCCTAACATCACGGTGCTCCCGCAGCATCAAAACTTTTTCTTTGTATAAATTTTAACCTTGATTATAGTAATGCACATTCCATGGTGCTTGCATGACTTTATTGTCATTGCCTTGATTCATAAATCAACTACATGGTGAGTCAAACATTCCAGAATGCCAATAATCAAATTATGAGAGTTTCGTACCTTACATCGATTTTTTTTTTTTAATCGTCATTCACGAGTTGCATATCCTCGTAAAAAGGAAAATTGCTCCTTACCCGTTTTCTGAGTAATTTAATGCAGCTTACATACGTAAGTGGATTATATACCATAATGTACGTCGATGTGGCAATGGTCATAATTTTAGTGAAGCCTCCTTATCTATGGCAACACATGTTTTCAATGGTCGGCTCCAACCGATAGTGTTTCTCGCATATCCTACCATGTTAGCATGTAATATTATACAGCATTCATCAACCCATTTAGTTTTAACATCACTATCCTTTAGATAATCAAAACCATATAAGCTCTAAAAAAATGCCAATCTCAACATCATCCAAGCAACAATAATGTTATCAAATTCTTAATGGTTTTAATCACAAGATTACCAACAAGATCCTTCTAGCTAGCACTAGAACCAATTCCAGGGTTCTTGCTAGAATCTACAAATAGACATATGATAGCAATCCAAAAATTAGTCTATCTGTCTACTAGATCATTACCCAAACTGAAAGCACCATCCATGGCTAATCAAAACATAAGTTAGTTCAAGATCAAAACTCAAATCCAAGCACAACAACCAATTCTAGGACATTCACCATTAAGGACAATTATGAAGCAGGTACTTGTAACTATACAGGAAATTTTTTTCAGTATGTATAACATCATTCACCAATATCCATAATAGCCCTAGCGAGGTCAACATGGATCGAGAAGTACCTTCACCATTCTATTTAAGGATTTTCCACGCTCAATCCAGCAATGTCCTGATTCATAAGGAAATACGGATTTGTCTTTTTTTTATATTTGTTACTTTACTGAACAAGCAATATGTTTTAAAGACACAAAACTTCAAAACCTCTATCAATGAATTTATAACCACAAAACAAAATCGCTAACAACTTTCAAACCTTCATTTTGCTACGGTTGTCAAGAAATGTGTCAGCATCCTTTAAGCATTTAATCAGATCTTGGGTATTCAAGTCACAAGGGAGGAGATTAAGTATCAAAAAGGAAATTTACCAAAATCAGATTGCTAATAATATAATTTCTGCAACCAATTCATAATTGATACCTGGTTAAATTCGGAAGCCAAATAAGGATTTCAGTCTCAATAAATCACCCACAAGGTTAATGGATTACACATATCAGCAGTAATTCCAAGCCAATGAAATAAGAGGCATTCCATTAATGGCTCTCGCATTAAAATACAAAACAAGGTCCCGGTCCATGCCTGTACATACAGAATTCAAGTTATAAACAGATCTATTTTTGCAAACTCATACCACCACGAGATCGGAATTCCTATACATGGGATCTATACTTGGAACACATACAATCCTTAGAGTTATACATGCAGCCATATACAAGCATCAGGTCTAACAGGATTAATTTCCTAAGATTAGATCTAACCTTGCAATTACATATAACCATGGAAATCTAAATCTCTCATCCAATCTATATTCTAATGCATGCTAGAATTCATGCAATAATATAATCGCCAAAGCATACTCATACTTGGATGCATATCTAAAAAATATCTCAACCGGTTGCATACTGAGGTCTTGAACGCATATGGAAAAACACGCAAGAATCACAGAAGCATACGCATGCCCCGATGTATAGTAAAATCTGAAATCTTAAATGCATACAGAAACCCTGCCAAAATTGTAGAAGCATACCCATGCCCCGATGTATAGTAAAATTTGAAATCTTAAATGCATACGGAAACCATGCTTGGGTCTCACATCGAGCTGACAAGGTATTCGGTCATCTTTGTTGTGATTTTTGGGCCAATGTTCCGGCCTCCCCTGCACAACTCCAATGTCAATAGACATGTAGTTTCAAAGTAAAACAAGTAGGAGCGTTTTGAGCCCAATTAGGCCCAAGTGTTTCAACTCCGGCTCTGATACCATATGTAATGTACCTCCTGTACCTTAAAGCCATTAGGTGTGAAAATTTTAAGATTTTCACTTCACTGCTACTACAAAAGAAACAAGCCTCTTAGTTTCAGATGAAACAAGTTCAATCCAATTCGACAAGGGTAAACTGTAAGGATGGAAAGTCAGTCATTTGATGGCTTTATCCGTTCTCCTTTGTTAGAAAAAATAATGCAAATTACATTCAGTTTACTTATGCTTATTTCATCAGCTTCAAAACTAAGTATACCTAAGTAATGACGGTGTCTTTCAACCCTCCATTGCTTGTCAGTAACATCATCTTGGACTCATCATTCAACAATTTTCAAGCCTCAACATGAACGCACTCAAGAAATACTTACACTCATAGTTGTCACATGCTCATTTTCAAATACCTTTCCTTACAACTTTATCCGCCCAAAGAGACTTGTGCCCTGTACCACGACATAATGAGCTTTCGTGTGTGCTACAATACCAATCCTCAAAGTGATAAGCTTTTTATCCAAAAGGAATTTTAATCAAGCATGATATGTTAGACTTTAATTGAGAACTTATCATCAGAAAAATATGTTCATGTTACTCCTATCATATTGGCACAACCCTTACTAAGACTAACATACAAATGCTTATGAGGTACTGAGTTCATTCTTTGTCTAAAACCTTCATTATAATAAGCTTTTTCTTTGTAAACTGAACTAAGCATAATTCCTTTATCTTACAAGGTGAAGATCACTTAATACATTAACCATATAACATTAATTACCTTGGTGGGAAACTGCATCATTTTATTATCGTAATGTATCCAAAATAGTATATCTTGCTTATCTTCTACAATAGTAAATCCATTAATGAGGTTGCAGTTTCAGCATCAAATCTATACCAACATTGTCATGAAATAAACATTAAACATTCAGACGCATGGAAAAAAGGGACAAAAATAAACATTCAAACACACGAAAAAGGGACAGACAAATGTACGTGGTTCACCCCAACCTTGGGGTTACATCCACCAAAAGGGCGTCACATCCTGTGACATTAGATTCATTAAAAGTTACAATCAGCAATGACATAATTGCTGTACACTCTCTTCTTCTGAGAGCATTTACAAATACCTTCATTGGAAGTTACAACTGCAACATTAATGCTGCCATACTGGCTGCCCCTTTCACAGGGAGTAACCTGAACCAGCCACGACCACTGTCGGTGACTGAAATTATTTTCATCATAACTAACACAAATACCTGTACCCTTACAAGTTTAACAGTGACAAAACAACCTTACTTCTACTATTTACAAAAGCCTGGCACATAGTAGCTTAAGTTCACAATCGTAGGTATAAGAGGCCGCAGGGAAAATTTAATGCCCTCGTAAAATACACAACCCAGGTGTTAGAGAAACTTTAATTTATTAAAAGGAAACATAACTCTTAATATCGTCATAAAATGCAGAACCCAGGTGTTTAAGGAAGTCATGAATATTAAAAGACAGCATAAATCTCGATGCCATCATAAAAACGCTAAGGCTAGATCTTACAAAAATTGCGTGGATAAGAGGCAGCATGCTTTTTCAGTTTTTCTGGGCTGAAATAACCAATTATACACGTAGCAGAGAAAGGCATTACCAATGTACCCCAGATCTATAAAGATGTGGCACATATGCAGAGGAGGATGTCAAAAGCATTACTGTATAGCATCAGTTATCTTCATGGTTGCGCTACCCCAAACACAAAATTTTTGGATCTTTCATTCGAGAGAAACCTTACCTGACACCCTCGTGTTCCTTATTTCTATTAAACACGACATCCTACCCCTACGCAGAGGTTGCGCTCAGCTTGGGTCACAGGAGTCCATTTACCACTGTCAGGAGGGTCGTGTGGGTATTCCCCACCTCTCTTCCTGAGTTTCCCCAATTATTTATGTACTAAAATGAAAAATAAAAGTTTGTATCTCGGTTCAAGTTCAAGGATTAATGCTTCCTCTTTTAATCCTTTTCATTATCGTCCAGTATCTAGTCATCGAGGCTACGATGGTGCCTCACTTCCTTCCAACGACTACAAAATGATCCAAGACTGTCCTAGTATTTTCAACGAGTTAATGAATCACCACAGACACCCTTACCCATATATCCATATGACGGTTCCTTAATTTCGTTCAGTATACAAATATATAAACGCTAGAGGCACGGTTTCAGCAATTTACTCTCAGGCGTGATAAGACATCAGAACTTCACGCTATTACTAGGAAGCATATGGCTGATTTGGATTCCTTAATGCCCCAAAAAGAATCATAGGCACTTGGGACTTGGTTTTTAATCATCCTTACTCCAACCACGAGCATATAATGGAAAAGTAAAAAACTTAAAAGTCACCCGAACACATTCAACCTATACTTAAGGAAAATGAGGTGTATAAGAAGAAGCCTGAGCCTCAACGCTCTCATGAAAAGAAGAGTTTAAGGGTTCTGATCCGGATTTTGATACGGATCTGAGGCAGCATGAGCTCGTGCCCATAGTGCGCAGAGGTTTTGAACAGGCCTCCAACGGTTAATATTCTTTAGTTCATATATAAACAAAAATGTCAATCATCTAGAAGGTGGATTTTCGTTTACCTTTCAATTCTGGAAAAGAGAGAAATCGGCCCGGTGCAGTCAAAACCCAGGTCCACTATTCTTTAGCGTGGCAGAGAGGGGTCTCCTTTTCTCACAGTAGCTGTATCCCAATCTCTTATGGTAGCAGTTCCCTAAACAACCCCATCACCGCCGCAGAGGAAGAGCTGGACTTCGTCTAGTATTTTTTCCTCTCTAGATTTTGTTTTTCCCCCAAGAACAGCACGCAGAGTCCCCCTTTTTCCTCAACAGCAATTTCACACATGCCACCAGGGTTTGGAAATGGCACCTTCCATTGTCATGAATGCGCGGAGGCCTATTTCCACCGCTCCCCCCCTATAGACGCAGAGATCATGTCTTTATAATGAAGATAACCTTCTCTACCCCAGCTGGGTAGTCATTGGAGTAATAAATCCGGTTCCCCATCTTCGCTGCCCAAGAGCCAATGGACTCCATCATTCTCCAAAGTCTGACATAGTTTCCTGACCTCCTCGTGTTATGGCATTAATTATTGGCGTTACTCCTTGTTATAGGATTAATTTCTTTCCCGTTATTATGGGAGTAAATTGCTACGTTTCCTCTTCTCACGGGAGTGGCAGTTATGATTCTTACCCCAAAACAAGGATAATCCCCTCAATTTAGCTAACGTGGTTTATGCCTTGTAATTAAAATAAAATAAGGCATGTAGATATATGTCTTTCTAAGTGCTCACTCCATCTCTTTAAGGTTCTTTATATATTTTTACACCAGCAATTCCTTTTTAAATAAGCGGTGTAGTATTATGTATAATACTCTTATACATATTTCACATGCTTGTGAAATAATTGTTCACCTTTGCATATAATATTTTATACCTGAAATCCTTTCACCAAGGTGGTCTAATATTATATATATAATATCCATATATATAATATACATGTATTATATATCATACTTGCACTTTTCTTTACTAGAGGTTCTTCGCTAATATATAAGACATCTTTATGTATAGCATGCATACCTTTTCCTTCCAATATAATTGGTTAAGGTGAGGTGGAGGTAAGCACTAGAGTGATTTAGGCTCTTGTTGGTTTAAGGCGATTAAGACCTAACATTCAATTTGATCAAGAGCTCCCTCGGATGCTCTTCTCCTCGAATTGGCCCCTTTTATTAATATTATTATTTATTTTAACCTCTTAACTCTTTTGTGTAAATGTTGAATTTAGTGCAACTTCGTCTATCTTGACTTGATAATACTAGGTTTTGTACCAAGTCGTGGTGTCTCAGTCAGGATACGTTTTGGCGAAACATATATCCAAGTAGGCACTGACTTAACTCAAAAACCCAGAATGTAAGTTAGTCCACTTAAGCTAACTCCGACCTAGGACGGTACTTAAATCCTTATGTTTTTGAAAGAAGACGTTCATTTCTTCTTCCCAAAGACCCATTCACTATTTTTAGTTTTTACCTTTCCTAGTGGATTCGGTTATTTGTTGTTTGAGTCGTGTCCTGGTCTTGCGTCTCCCAGGTCCATAGCTTAGGAAATCACATCGCCTAACATATAGTGTTCTACTGGTGGGGCCTTGGCCTTGAGCTCCTCACCAGAGAACAAATACATTCAAAAGTTACAAAATATTTAGAGACAAAGAGGGGTGTTACACAAACCATCATACCATTAACATAACCACAAATTGTAATAACCCTCTAGTACCTTGGTGCCATCAAGTGCGGAAAAAGGGTAAAGAAAATGTTTCCTTATTAGACAAAGTAATCCAACCTGCTAGCAAAACTTACAAAAGATTTACTAAAGGAAAGATCAAACCATATACATTATAAGTCAAATATTTAAGAACTCTTTTTAATGTAACTCACAATATGTGGTCACCATAGTGTCCTGGGAAAAATGGCTTACTATGCATACATGTAACCTCACCCAAAACCTGAAAGAAGTCTTCAGTGAACATGGGGTACTTAGGCTTAGTACGAAATGCTATTCGGAAGTTAATAACCGTGAAGTGTGACATTACCTTTAACATCTCTTTATACAGTTTACCCATATCTTTTGTAACATATGCACATTTTGATAAAATCAGAACCAAAGTGTACTGAACAATGAATTGGTGTTCCCTAACCTTTCAACTGGTGTCTTCTTTGGACTCTTCATTCAACAAATTAAGCCATCATAAAAATCAAACTCAAGTAATTACACATAGCCATAATACATGAGATAAAACATAAAACAAACATGTCATGGTACAAGAGAAAGTACTCATCAAGAACATAAGAAGAAAATATACATCACGGACACATGAAAACGAGACCAATGTACGTGGTTCACCCAATCCCTGGGCTACGTCCACCAAACCTTCATGCCATGCATTATTTATTTGATAAAAGAATTACAAACTGCAACATCCTGTTGCCACACTTTCTCTTGGTTATTTCCATGGCTTTACATCATAGCCTATAACCATCAGGCCCGTAGTACCCTGGATGTTGACATGCTAAGAGCTGTCATAAATGAATTTATAACCATAGAAGTTCCAGGTGCTGGTTAACTTCAAAATACAAAGATCATCACATAGCTGAAGTGTTCTATCTGTTAAATGTACAGGTCGAAAAAATGTTTACAGGTTGTTCCTTCATTATATTTCGTCAATCGAGGCTTGTACACCATGTACCCAGGCTAAGCTTGAAAATCCCTAAAAGACAAAGCTGCATTACCAACCATTATTTGTGCAATAACAAATGAACTATTTTTCTTTTGGCAATTACAGCCACCGACCCAACGCCCCAAAGTACACATCAACACAAATCCAACCGCCACACAAATGTAGAAATGGACATGAGAAAACAACAACTTCAACCACAATAAGCACAAAACAACCGCCACACAATCGTGGAAGTGGACATACTACGAAACTCCCGACTCTCAAAACTCAGCCCATGCAAAGTACAACAATATAAGAGTTACTCAGTTTTTAACACACGTTGTACCTGCAAAAGCATGCGGCTAGCAAATGGAGGTGTCATTCTCCAATCTACAGTGTAGTCATTTAAAAACACACCGCCCCAAAATTGTATGTAAGAAAGTTGCAAGCATAACTCTCAAAGATGCGAAATGGAGACCTTGGTCGCTGGTTCCATCTAATTTTAGGAGAGGATGCAAGAAAAATCGTGGACTGATGAAGAGAAACACATGCATAAAATCATAATGGCACAAGATGGTTCCATTCCCATAATTTGGTGGATGTTGGTTCCATTCCCATGGGGACTGATGAAGAAAAACGCATGCAAAAATTGTAATTGCACAAGCTGTCGTTCATCAAAGACTGCGGGTTCCAGGTCTGGTTTAGGGAAGCATACATGTTTTTGTTTTTACCAATCGAGATATGCAACGAAAATTCCACTACTAACGCATCCATGGATTGGGCTAGACCCATATAGAAAAATGATCCAATATATAAAGCTTAATAGCGGGTATTGGATCTATTTAGATCTTAATATCTAAGCCCTAACACATTCAAGGAAAATCGATCCATGGACTCGGATGTAAGACGATCCAAATATAATGTACATGCAGTTTTTTTTTTACATACAGATTTACGGCAATAACAGCTCTCTCAACATAACAAAAATAAAACACGTTTTCAATAACACATAGGTCATTCGTAATCCTCATAACACACAGGCGAGCACACTTCTCGTAACAGCAATTCAGAACCCGGCAGGAAAGCTCACGCTGGAGTACATATTTGTTTACTGGCATAATCTAGTGTCACTCCACAGATCAAAATTAGCGTGGGGTTGCAGGTGAAAGACGACAGGGATGAGGAAGACTTCTCAAACCCTTAGAGCGTTACAATCCATACACACCGCATGGATAATCATTTTTAGGATTTTTAAGATAAACCCCGGGTAGAAAGGGGCTAGACGCTATAAACATAACCTAAGACAACCCAGCGCAGGCATAGTTAATACTGACATAGAACAGTTCGAATTCAATACTTAATTCTATGTAACAGAAATAAAAATTCCATCACATACATATCAAAAGCCATTAATTAATTCATAAAAGCCATCCATTAATTCATAAAAGGCCCATAAGGAGAAGTCGTAACCCATCCGGCATCTTTCAACGCGATTATTATCCCGTAAGCTGAATCAGAAGCTCGGTTAAATGCTATATATCTCTGATGTGAATCTAAGCTTCCTTAATTCATTTAGCAACGAATGGGGATAGAATAGTTCTACCATGAGATAACTTATGTGAGTTTACCTCCAGTGCAAACGAATCATACCACTAGACTCCTATGCTCCGATGGATGTCTAAGCAAGGGGACGTCCTTCCCCAAAATTTCCCAGCGCTCCCACACGAGGAGATCCAAGAACATTTTCAAAAATCAACGCAAATAGCTAACAGTAATTTTTTTTGCCCTTCATTATCTACACCTTGGCGTCGTCTTCCCCCCCCCCCCAAAGCCCTCGAGTTACCCTGATTTATGCTACCATTCTTATAACGCCCCATAATGGGCATCGAAAAGGCGGAGCAGAAACCCTCTATAATTACCCTCTCTTTGACCGTTAATGTCAGTCAGGGTGAGGAATTAACGCCTCCATACTCAGCTACTGTCAGTGCCCCCAAAACGCATTAAAAAATGCAGCAGTCTATAAATTATTTAGAAAACTTAAATAACTTGGCAGCAAAATTCCCAGTGCCTATACCATCCCTAGAGAAGCAGCGCGACAGCCGGCACTGAGAAATATAAACCAAAACATGAATGTACAAGAGGCCGTTGATCACATGTCTGCATCTTAAATATATAAATCATCTAGCTTGGCTACCCCATCGTAAGCTCGGCATTGCTGTAATTATATACTTATGTTGTGCATATTTCTGATCACTACATCCCTAACTTCCTGGGGAAACGATCAATTTGTTTATATTTATTTCCTATAAAAATTTCCTTGATCTTCATTGGGGTAATTCCAATAGCAGAGATTTGGCTTTGACATATAATGTAGATGTATATAGCATAAGTATGTATTTATATGTCTCTAATATATATATATATATGTATATAGATATTATTCTTCAATAATAAAATATAAATGATTCCACAATGGTACAAAAATGTACAAGGCTCGTCTCTATAGGTAACGCTATATATACATATTTGTTTATACATAACCCTAGTTATATGTATATACCATTTTCCCTACAATACACAAGTGTGTGAGAGGTTTGACTCAGCATTGGGAAAACATCATAGTATAATGTAGGTGGGTAATACATCACCGTGAAATGTTGTAATAGTCAACATATAATATATGTATCACAAATGTATATGTTTCCAACATATACATAATTCTGCATTTATTATGCATATAGGGTTCCACTAAAATCTGTATGAGGTTTGTTATACCCTTGGAGCTTATAAGCAACTTACTGGTTTCTACCCATATATATATATATATATATATATATATATATATATATATATATATATATCCACATCTCCCATATATAATATTCCACATTATTATATATGAAATGTTCTACATATAATATATTTATATGCATGCTATTTGTTTCACCATGGGATGTCCCATGATTTATAGGTGGCATTATAAGTTCCACAAATAATACCTACCTCAATTGTATATCCCCGTCATACATATATTGTTCTTTATAATAACGTTAGAGTGTCCTAGATTAAACTTGTAGCGGGAGTAACATCCATGTGGTGAGGGTTTTTCCCACTGCTCTAGGATGCAATTATGATTCTTTTCTATTTTTTTATGAGTCGTAGTCGCTCTTGGATCTTTAAGGTGGGAGGGGGATCTTACACAAATATATAAAAATATATCACCATGTGATCCTACAAGATTGGTCCTTGTTAAAATATAACAAATGTAATCCTGACAATATCAAGGGATATTAGTCGATGGAAGACATGCACTCATGAGATATATTTATTAGTTGATGATTGACCCCAATTGAATGTTGGCTAAGTGTTCTTCCATTCGGTGTTTGATATCTCATGCAATATCAAGGGATAACGATCACTGATGAATATGCATACATGGGACATATTTCTCAGTTGATGTTTGAACTGATCCATTTGGTGTTATATATCTCTTTCCTATATGGTGAACACACATCATGATGGCCACATGGAGCTTGATTCAATTTGTGGGAAAACTAACTATAAGTGACACAGAGTATTGTACATTATTGGGGAGGGACTCGGGCACTAGATAACACATGGCATATCGGGTTCATATTTAAAGTATTGAGGATGACTCTGTAATACCTATGGCTTTGACAGTGTTCTTGCACAATAGAGTAGTTTTTTTATATGGATTTTGTTGAGGCTCAAAATGGAGTCATTTGGGATTTACTTATATAGATACATCACCTTGGAATCATTATTATGAATGACATCATCATTAGATCACAACACTTGCACTCTATATTTGAAGTTCTCACTTTTGTAAGACATAATGACACATATATTGGTTTTAAGGGCTTGTTCTAACATAGTATTGTGTGTATTCTTTAGCTCTCTTATAAATAAAGGAAAGATAGAGTATTTCATTAATATGAATTTGGTTCCCAGTCTTCTTCACTCTAGAGTAGAGATATGAACAAGAAGAGGAGAGAACGTGACATCTCTCTCTCTCTGGGTATTTACTTGTACTTTTTTTTCTCTCTGTAATGTCCATTTTTGGAGTTTTAGAGAAAATTACAAATTGTTCGAGCTTAACTAGTCATGACTCTAGAGGGTTCCAACTTTCACCAAATGGTCCCAAATTTGAAAGGTAAGGGTATGGTGAGTTTAAAAAATACAAAGTTGGTTTATGGATAATTTTTATCATACTTTATACCTATGCAACCTTGTTTTGTGTTGTTGACAAAAATGAGAAAATTACTAGGAAATTGTGATGAAATCCCTCATAGGGTGTAGGAAAACAAGGCTTCCCAAATCATGTAAAAACCTCCCAAATTTGTAAACATAGTATTGGGAATTAATAAGAACTTGTGGAATTTCATTACACATGGTTATTAGTTCTTCAAATTGGTTATAGAGTTCCACATTCGTTTGAAAACTTTCAGTGAAATTGCTTAACTAGCTTGATTTTGACATATGAAAGGTAGAGTTAAATGCTCAAATAAGGATATGACATATATAGAACATATAAAACATTAAAAAAATTCCCAAATAGTATTAAAACCCATAGAAATCCCCTCATACATCTATTGTATACAACTCATTCAATATGGAAGTCAAATACATGAAAACTAGTGAATTAGTAGTATGGAATTGCAAGAGTTTCACATATGGATTTCTTGGAATTTGAGCCACAAAGAATAGGGGACATGAAATTATAGAGTACAACATCATATATTGCTATAGGAACACCATCAAAATCAGCTAACATCACTCATACAAATCTGCTACAAGACTCCTTCAAGATTGAAGCCAAAGTCATGGAAACTAGTGACTCGATGGCATAGGAATGCAAGATTTTCACACATGAGTTTATTCGATTTCAAGACACAAAGAATAAGGAAATGAAATTATAGAGTAATACATCATATATGGATTTCCCAACGTCACCCAAATCATATACTATCCCTCATACAAATATGTTATGAAACTACTTCAAGATTAAAGTCAAAATCCATGAAAACTAGTGATACAATAACATGAGAATGAAATATTTTCACAGAGGAGTTTATTGGATTTTGAGATGGATATAATATGGTAATAAAAGTACAGAGTCTTACATAATATATTGCTTCTCCAAAATCATCAAACTCACAGAAAAATCCTCTTACAAATATCATATAAAGCTACTTCAATATTGAAGTCAAATCCATGAAAACTAGTTATTCAAGATCATGGGAATGCAAGCCTTTCATACATGTATTTTTGATATTTCGACTAACAAAGCATATGTACATGAGATTATCTAGTCACCCAAGGGTTCCAGAAGCTTTGAACTATCTTCATGAACCCATGCCACCTTATTTTCTTAGTATTTATCATTTATGTGACCCATTTAAGTGCAAATATGGTAAACTAAACTCCTTTTGGGTCCCATATCACCTTGTTCCAAAATTTATGTCTCCAACTCAACCTATAGAACTAGTAGGTTGGTGAAACATTATTTGCAAATAGTCTTATTTGGAAATTATTTAATTGGGTACAAGACAGTCCTCCCCACTCACGATTGCTTGTCCTTAAGAAATTCCAAGTTTGTATGCTGTAAAATTTATTTATATTGCCAAGTGGCATCATCATTTGGTACTCCTTCCTTTTCACCAAGTGCTCTCTTATTTGTTCTTCTTATTAATTTTCTTTAGCTGCAATTTGAGTAGTGGCTCTCATGTATTGCAATTTTTTGTTCCCAAAAGTAAAGAGATGTGGATTGTGCATATTGATATATCATGTAACATCACCACTAACACCAAAAGGATTAATTAAATCCATAAAAACCAAATTTGCACAAATAATATTTACCTCCATATTTTGAAAATATTTTATGAACATTCACCCCTTTTTGCTTCTATATAATTCTTTGAAGTTCGTATTGAGTTAGAAAAATTTGAGTTTCTTAATATTCCAAGAAAAATTTAGAGAGGAACCACTGTGCTTTCTGTTGCAATACTCCGATTACAATCATCTTATCAAGCGGTGACTAAATCTCCAATGTTGCTTGTTGCCCCCAAGATTTAAACCAATGAGAAAAAATGGTCCCAGGGTCCCATATGATCCTGATACATGCATGGTGTGAAATTTATATGATGAAATTTGATGAACATCAAGCATGTGAAAATTGAATATGTCTCTCAAAATGTCTCTCACATAAGAAATTTGAACACTTGTCTGCAAAGTTGAAGTCAAACATTTGAAGGTTGGTTATCTTTCTCAAACAAATAATCAAACTGCTACTCCAAGTGATATGAAACCAAGCAATGTCGAGATCCCATTACTTGTATTGCACCCTTCCAAATATCGTGAGTACAAAATATAGATCATGAAAGCACATAACAACGTCATAGTTCTAGGAGGTTAGAAAAATATCACGATATGATGTACAGAAGTAAGAAGAAATAGTTCTATAATATGCATTCCACAAATTCCAAGTAAATCTCTGTGCATGCCTTTGTTCCAACAAAATGATCCTTCTTATTAGCAAAGAGTTAGCCCTTTTACAAAATAGTCCAACATTTTTTTCACCAGGCCCAAAAAAACCCCTCTCTATGGTGCTCTGCACAACTATTTATACTATCTCTCTCCATCACCCTGGAAATTCCCAAGCTTCTTATTTGCCCACCTACATGAATACAAACAGTTTCATAAAACGAACAAATAAAAAATTATACAAGCCATTCCTAGCTAGAAAAACAAGTGGCCAAAGGTCCCTCTAGCCCTCAATGAAGAGCAGATTTCAAATCTATGGTCAGCCCAATTTCATAAGGTGTTTCACTCCCGTCTCCCACAATTATCTCCCTTTCTAGTTCAATGGAGAAATGGCTGAAGGACCCTCAGATCTAGGTCAATGGAGGACTTCAATTATCATAGGGTGGATTTCATAAAGTATCGCACCAACTTGTTTTTTCTTCGACCACACTAGTTATCCTAGCGAAATAGCTCACGTTTGTTGATATAGATCACACTTTCATCTCATCCATTCAAATATGCAGCTTATATCCAATTTCACAGATTTCCATTCTGACTTTCTCCATGATAGTTCATCTCACGGAATTATTTCCAGACTCTAATCCAAGTTCTCCTTTAATATCCGTCATTCAAATTTCAAAATCCTACCACATTCTGTGGAGTTCAATTGTTCATTAATCCATGCATGTTGAAACAATGAAATTTTTCTCTGCTCTTGATCTAATTTCGATTAGATATCCTCCATTGAAAAACGTATCCCTTTAACCAATTCCACTGATTTCAAAAGTCATTTTCCATGAGCATGTTGAATCATAGAAATTCACCTCAACCGTAGATATGATTTCACCTTTGATCTTATCCATTGAAAAGTGCAGGTCCTACAAAATTTTTCCAATCTGGAAAGTTATTTTATTTGTGCAATTTAAAACAATGAAATTATTCAGGAGTGTAGATCTTGACCTACCATGAGTATCAACCATCTAAAGAAGCAACCTTTACCTGATTTTGCACTCGCCCATCCTAACTTGGAGAACAATAATACATGTGATATATAAAGAAAACATCATGAGAGATATATCTGATCTAGAAACAACCATAATTCACAGTATTTCAATTTAATGATATGCATCGATTATTAAACAGAAAACAGATAATGACCAGCTCCTTGTTATGGAAGCAATTTTATTTGGTTTAAGCTTCGGGAGGAAGATTTCTCAGTCTCCCCAATGATTCAGAGTCCAAAACCACATAGAGATTGAATGACTTAGATCATCTCAAAATAAGAATAGAATATGATTTGAACCGTTAGATCATGCGGCCTCATCCAAATTATCATCAATATTTTCCTTCCTTCCACCTTGGATTAGCGGAATCATTGTCATCCATTGATATAAACTATATCTTCATCTAAACTGTTGAAGAGTGTGGGCTCTACTGTATTCCAAGGAATCCTGGAATTAATTCCTCTCTGCACTTTCGATTTGTGAAATCAAACTCAACCATAGATCTTGATCTATGAGAAATATTAACCATCCAATGATGCAGCCTTTAGCTAATTCTGCATTCCACCAATGTGATAAACATCTTGCCTATTCCCATTGTGAAATTGATTCTCACCATTGCTCAGAAATCCACCAAGATCTATGACGTCCAATCATGTCAGGCCTACCGATTTCGTAGTCTGCCATCTTGATAAACTTCTTGCTTGTTCTGTCCCATGCCCCAATTTTTGCAAAAATAATATTATCTTATTTGATTTTATTTGAGGACATTATGTTAAATTTTATGCTAAGTTGTAATTGATGACTCAGCAAAGTCAAGGATATTTAATGTAATTCTGAATATTTTAATTATAAATAAATAAAGGTGGAGACAATAGCTTAGGAGAGCTGTTAAAAGAGTGTTTACTGGTCAAATTGGTGGATGAGACTGGGTGGAGAGCAAACATACATGTGGCAGCATCCTCAAACCACTTCCAACTGTTGCAGGTGGCAACCTCCCTACATTTGAGGTCATGATTCCCCAAGAAAGTGGAATTAGAGCAGGTGGCTCAATTAATGACAACTCACCCAAAGGACCAAGGCAATCTTTATAAAAATTCCCATTGAAGAGAGTCGAGGCTGCTCATTGTAGGGAAGTGATCATTTAGGTGAATGTACTTCAGAGAAATTCAATGGAAGGGAATTGTGGAAAACGTTTGAGGGGATAACTACTAAGTGATCTAGTGTAGCGTTTCAACTGAAGGATCTTACTGCTGAGTGTAGAGTGTTTACTGAGTCATTGGACTAGTCTATTGTTTGCATGCTCCACCAGTTCTTAGCCAAGAATACCAGGAACAGGCTCACGGGTCTTGAGGAAGCAGTGTTTGAGCGCTCTCCAGGAGTTGATAGGGAGGAATGGCCTTCTAACAATGTTGTTGTCTATCCTAATCAGGTTCTACATTATTTTGTATTATTGTGTTAGATAGTTAAATCTGAATCTGACTGTTAAATGAATGTTAAATATTTAGTTGTAAAATGTTAGAGTTAGTAATCTTTTAGATTATTGAAGAAATAAATCTGAAATAGTAATGTGTTAAGATGGATAATAATTTTAATCTGTGTTTTTCCACACCTAGGAGGACCAGGCCATACTCCAGTAGACATAGAGTATTTAAAGTAGATAAAGAAAATGATAAGAGACTGAATTGAATAGATGTGATTCTGCATTTCATAATAGTAGAGTAATTTATTTCAGTATGTAGGTATTTTAAAAAGAACAATAATCTCGTTATCTATGTTTATTGTCTTACAAGCTTATTTATGTAAATATACCCGAAAAAAATACCCTAGTAGAGAAGATGTTGTGTTTACATACAATAAACTATTCTTTATATTCAAGTAAAATATGTTGGAGGTTAAACTGTGTTATATTATAGATATATTCCTTTGTGAATATTTAGTAACTATTTGCAATGCAGTAGAAACATCACAGTCAAGCTACTCTATTACATTAGTTAAATAAAGAAATAAACTACAAATACTTAGTTTTATTTACTAATAATATCAACTAAACTAAGTCTAACAAATACTGTAAACCAAGTAGGGTGTTATTAAAGTATCTAAGTTATAAAGAACAAAGTAAGTTGCAGAGACTATGTTTATCGTTTCAAAGAACTCTAAGTAAACTCTATCTCTCATTTACTTAATCAAAACAATAAGAATATGATAATAAGTAACATAAAAATAACTATCTATTTATGAAAATAACTGCTTTAATTTAACAAACAGGTTATACCTGTAAAGGTAAACTACACGGTCGAAACGCTAAATTAATATTATTTTTACATTTGACAAACATTTAAGCTATAATCCAATTGCTTGGATTATTTTATCAATAAACAACTAAACTATTATAGGCTGGTTACAGTCCTTACTGCAAATATATATAAGGATACAATTTAAGATATTACAATACACACCTGTAATATTATTATCTTAAAACAAATTTAACAAGTAATAAAGCTTGTTTTTAAAAAGAATTATTTAAACCAGGGTTTCATTCAGGAAAACCCTAGCTCATATTTCTTGAGGAGACAAGTAAACTAAACTACACTATGAATGATTTACAGTCTTAAATATTAACAATAATCTATTACAAAATATAATAAACAGTAAATTCTTTATTCATAGTAAAATAGGGTAAAACCCTAAGTTACACAGAGTCACAAAGTAGTATTTACTACAAAAGGAGTCTAAGCTCGAAGACAAAACTGTCTTAAAAACTATTGCATTACATTGACAGGCCGTAAGGCTAGAATTTGAACTATTTACAACACCCAGTTCATGGCGAGGACTACCCATCAACTTAGCGAGGGTTTGAAGAATTAATAAAACCAACAACAACCTTAAAAAGACACTGCATAGCTAACGGCGAAACTCGACAAGCTTCCAAGCTCGGGGTTTCACCACTGAACAAATCTGTTGCAAAAGCAAGGTAAAAACCCAATCGTCGAAACCAAGGCTTACCAAATTGGAGCCATGGCATTCGAAGACAGCTAGCATTGTCCTTTTCACTATTTGAAATTCAAGTCTCAAGTTCCTGTACCGAGAGCACAGTAATGCGTTATTTTCATAACTCTTTTCCCTTAAAAACCTAACTCTAAACTAATCTTTACTATGAAGCTTTCTATTATGGAATGAAAACTAAATATTACCTTGATAAGGAGAATATAGAGTCTAGCAATGGGACTGTCACCAACAGCAAGTGTGCACATGAATATACAAACCCTACGACAACGAAGGAGAACACCAACAACAGCAAAACCACAGCTTTGCACAGTAGTGACAGGCCACAGAAAAGGCAAAGTGAAGTTACAGACAAGCCACAAGCCAAGTGCACATGAAACCAACAAACACTTGCATAGTAAAAACCCTTAGTTACAAATAAATGGAAGCAAGACCGAACATCGAAGGCTACAACAATGTTAAACTCAAGCGTTGGAGCAACATAGAATAGGGAGAACACTCACGGCTTCCAAGAGACCTTGCAGAACAGCCCGAAGGCCAGCATGAACATCGGAGGGAAAATGACAAAGCGGTTAGGGTTACAAGAGTTATATACCACCAATACATGGCCACGAGGTGACCACGTGCCCTTAATAATTCAAACCATGCATGGGTCGATTTCAATAGTTCACCTGCGATCAAATAATTCCAATTATTTAAACAATGATTTAATATCAACTTTGCATATGCTATGACGTTTGCATATATAAATATCCCATCATTAATCATATGTCAAATTATCGTAATGTTGATAGCTCGATATTGACGTTTGGATAAACCATAATATGTTCACATTGACCTAGTGAAAGGTGTAATCACTCAATTGGTTAATCCTGAAATCAACCTTGTATAGAATCTTTTAAAACTATAGTAAGCCTATATGCTAGCAAAATCAATGTTAACTATGCACGTTTTATAATCCTTTTAAATCAACAACTCAAGTAGTAATAAAATTATAGTGTTGAATAACATAGTAAAGAGTATAATCATGAATTCTTTTACAAAGTTCAGATTTGGTTTAGACTTGCATAGACACCAGTTGTTTCTCAGCTTATCAATTGCTAGTAATTTACCATGATTATTTATTTGGTAAGATAGTTTTATGATTATGCAAGATAACGTGTACTTAGCATAGGATAAAAAATTGTTCATAGTAGAAAGATCTACTTCAAAAGCTGTTATAGATAGTAACTTAATGTAAGAAAGGCATTATAGTAATAATAAGAATTACAATGGAGGATATTATGTCATCTCTCGGAAAATACCAGAGAGAGATGAAGCGCAGCAGGGTCTTTGCGGCTAGGGCCTAAACCCTAGCCACCGCTGTGATTTTTCGTTTGCAGGGGTGCGGTATTGCCTGTAGCAACCGTGTTCGTCTTGTTTGCAAGGCCACGGCCGGTGGTTTTCAACTCGTTTCTTTTGTGTTTTGCGATTTAGAGCTCGGGTTTGGTTGCTTCCGTCTTTGGGGTCGCCGTCCTGCTTAAATATGCCTGTCTTTCAGCATAGAGTTTTTAGGAAATGGGCACTCAGGCCCAACTCGTCACCTTCAAGGAACTTGTTCAAGCTGCAGTTCCTCAGGAAGCTTCTCATTCCTCTTCCAAGTTCGTGAAAAAGATGGACGAGATCCCTTCTCTGGAGCTCTCTCCTTCGGATCCATGCCAGAAAGCCCTCATTCTCTCTGAGCAAGCCCTCATTGGTAAGTTCACAGGTTTGTGGCCTAGCCCTAAGGCGGTCGAGATATGTATTGCAGAACATTGGAACCTTCTTCTGTCAGGTCAGGTTTCTCTCTTTGCAGCTGGCCGAGGGTTTTTTGTTTTCTTGTTCTCAAATAAAGAAGAAAGAGACCTGGTCTTTCGTTCGGGCCCCTTCTTCATGGGCTCAAGAGGTCTGTTCTTAGCCCCTTGTTCTCTAGGGTTTAATCCAGAAGCAGAGATCACTGCCGCTCCAGTCTGGGTAAGACTTCCTAACCTCCCTCTTCATCTTTGGGGGAAAAGCACTTTGATTGACATCGGTAATAAGCTAGGTCATTATTTAGACACCGCAGAGCCAAAAGGGGGTCAACACAGATGTGCCCGCATCTGCGTAGAGGTGAATCTTGAGAAAGGGCTCCCTGAATCCCTAAAGCTTACTTTGGGAGAATGGAGCCACATTCAAGAATTGGACTATGAGCAGATCCCCTTTAAATGTAACTTCTGTCATGTTTACGGCCACTTTGCTAAAAGCTGTCCCAAGGTTGCAGAACCACAGAAACCAGCAAACCTCCCAGATTCCAATGATGCAGAGTTCCAGGCGGTCTCTAACCGACGCCGTCCTCCCAGGCGAAAGGAGCCTCAAGTGTCTCAACAGAAGGCCTCCCATGATGCAGATCCTCCTCGGCCGGAAAACAAAAATAGTTTTGCAGTTCTCCAGGAAGATGAAGCTCAAGAACCTGAAGTAGCAGCTGTCCAGGAGCAGGGCAGCCTTGATCCCACTAGCGCCGTGGGGGCAGTTTCTCCAAAACCTGCTTCCCTTGGCTCGAAGAAAGATCCCATCGATTTGGGTGGCGAGACCTCTGCCCAGGGACTGGCATCATTGGTCCCTTCATCAGAGGATACCGCCGACTCTGAAGACTTTTCAGCTCCCTCTCCTCCCCTCACCAGAGGATGCAAGACGAATAAAGAACGTAGAGAAAAGGAAGCAGCCTTAAACATCAGCGCGGGTTCTCAGAAGAAATTGGATCCTTTCATTAAGGGACACTCCTCTCCGCCTGTTTAATGCTTTGCTTCTGTATTCTTCTCTGCTCACAATTTGTGAGAGTCTACTCTTGCAAGCAGTACTTTTCTCGAAATAGCCTCAGGAACATTTGGGATTCTTTTCTCAAAGCATTATTAAGAAGGCTGACTTTTAATTGAAGCTATCAGCCTTCTTTCTTAGAATTCCTCCTTGTACGCTTGGCTGGGCTACAGCTTTTTTAAAATTTATAAAAATTTCTGTTTCTGTTAAAAAAATAATAATAATAAGAATTACAATGGAATAATCCTACTCAAGTTCATAGTCATTGGAACAACATGGATTGAATTAGATTTAAGAAGTAAAGGCAAACAATATTCCGTGTGAAATGATACAGTTGATCTTACACTAATCACGCTTTTAATATCAAGAAGTTTTTATATGCAGTAAGTTTCCCTATAGAATGTAAATAACGATTAGCTTGGTACACAAGTAATTAATACGATAATGTATATTATACAATAGTACATGCAGTACATCATTGATGAGGAAGCTAATAACCTATTAATGAACAATTTATTTGTACATATAAGTAATAGGTTGATACTTACCATAACTAGTAACTTAAAAATGAAATCAAATTTTATATTCTAATGAGAATCTTACTATGAGTATTGATAGAAGCTCTTCCATGTATAAAAACCAATAGAACAATAAGTATAACATTTGCAAGGTAAGCATGATAAAATAGTATTTAATATGTGACAAAGAATACGAGCTTAGAGTCATAGTAAGTGTCGTTGGTGTCGCTAAGTTTGATGAAGAAAGGAACTCTTTTATTTGAACTTTGCTTACAAGAAAAACTAGAGAAAACTAACTACTTTACCTCATTGAAGTTGTTGGAATTTATCAGCTTATCTACTAAGCATATTAATTGCAAATATAAACACTTCTTGATACTTTATGAATTTAAAAACGTCTACTTGTTCGATCATACCTGTAAACATGTAAGAGCCAGTGATCTTTCTGTGTTAGCATGAATGCTAAGTAATCCTAGGATTCAAAGTTAGATTCCACCTACTTGCATAAAGAAGACTCATCGGTAAACTGAAATAAAAAAATACACAAGTAAACCTTATTTATGTTACGAAAATGAAACTGCTTTAGTTAACGTAATTTGAAAATATGTAATACTAATCGTTGGACCATTTCATTTTTTGCTAACCATTAGCTATTAGTAAACTGCAGATTCAACATTTTATGTTATCTCAAAATTTTAAATTTTTGTGAAAATTTGGGGTTTTGACATGTTCCCATTGCAAAATTAATGTGGGCCATAGATAAAAAAGTCTCCTAGACCTTCGTCATTAAAAAATGTGGCATCTACAGGATTTCGCAACCCCAAAATATTTTATCTTTCATGCATGTTCTAGCTACAAAAAGCACACTGACTGTATATTTGATTATACCTTTGATCCAAGCCATTGAAATCTGCGGGGTCTACTAGGTTCCGCATATCAAGAAATTTACTTATCTCATGCACATGTTTCCATTTTCTCCACGATCGATCTTAGGAAAACAATCACAAATATGTTGATTTGTAGTCAAGCTGCGGGTTACAGAAAGAAAAAATTCAATTTTTTGCTACCAAACTTCCTGTATCTTCTGCTCTTTGCTTTCCTCCTTTCTGATCCTTTTCGAGCCGTCGATCTATGTGGAATATTTCTGAACTATAGATCTTGGAGATCACAGAAAGCAGAATTCTAACCTTTTATGACCAAATTCTTATGTTTCTCCTTTATTCCTTTATACTCCTTTCCGAGCCATCGATCTATGCGGAAGTCATTCTTGGTCGTCGGATCTCATATTGTGGAAATCAGAAAGCAAGATGTCAACTTTTTCAAACTTAAACCTTGATATTTTCCGCTTTTCTACTTCCTCTTTTCTTGACCATTTATTTGTGCGAAATCCCCCATAACCTTTGTGTCTCGATATATGGAAAGAGGAAAGTGGAACTTTAAATTTTCAAAACCGAAACTTGATCTTTTCCACTTTTGCTATTTCCGAGACTATTTATCTATGTTAGAGTGATTCTGAGACGTTGATCTTAAATCAAAAGAGGTCCTTTTATGTAAGGCATGTTTCCTAGGTCACGCCTAAGGATTTTTTACCAAAATAACACTTCATGCTTAAGAAAATCCTTCTGCTCAAGATTATAGGAAAGACTAGGTATGTAGGGTGGCATATTTGAGTTGGGAAACAAGTGTAAGCATGCTTTTAAAAAAAAACATAAAGTCGGAGGGGGGGGGCTAGAATGTAAAAAAAATTGGGGAAGCAGTTTCAACAACAACAATTGGTGACTAGCTGGTGAACACAGATCTATGAAAAACCTTCTTTGAACAACAAGATTGCCATATGGTAATGTACTGTGAATGTTAAATTATTACTTAAAATGTATTTCCCGAGACTTCTTTAGACCATATTTATTCAGGGATGCAACTTTCAAGAATCACATTTGATACCATATCTTTGGAAGTAAGGTAACCAAGATTTTAGTGCCTTCATAACTATCTTGGGGCCAAATTATGAAGTTAATTTTACCCCTGTCTTTAATTTACCACAAAGATAAGACTACACATGATCGTATTAGAGTAAGAAAGATGTATTCATTTGTTCCTCATTGCCATGTTATTAGAATTCTTTTGATTGTTTCTTTATGACTGAAAATGTCTTATGAGTCTTCGTTGATTTTTTCTTTTACTTTGACAATTTGGTACAGGTTCTTCCATCCATAATGTTCTTTTGTGTGAGTGACAAATTTGTTTGCTCATCATGCTCACGGATGGAGAAAAACCTTGTTGATATTTGTTGTTTTGTCGATTGTTTTGGACTGATGATTTATTTCTTCAACATCATTTCTTTAATTGAAGACTGAATTATTTCAGAAAAGTGACTTTTCAATCTAAGCCTTTTGGCCTCTTTGATCTGTAGCAATGGGATCATTTTGAATACCATACAAAATGGATGAAACCCTTGGGTCCATCATGGGTCCATCATGATATGCTTCCTAGGAAAGGTATTAATGTGAGAATGGATGAAACCCCAAGATAGTACTCTAGACCTCATGAGTTTTGGTTATTTCATAGGGGTTATAATGATTCAAATGTGGGATTGAAGACTAGCTTCCCTTTCCATCGTCTGTCAACAGTTAAAGAATCTTATTATTATCGAACATTACCATTTCCTCTTTCCCATAAGCAATTCCTGACATCCAAAGATTTTGAGTTTAATCACATGCCTATACTTGCAAGAACAAAAAATTGAGCTAGTTTATTAAAACAAAACAAACTAAGTCTATGAAATAAGGTGAAACAAATAGGAAAATAAACATCTAAAAGAATCAAGAAATAAAAACAGATTTCTAAATATGTACAGAGTATTCCTACAACTTTAAGTGAAGTAATGTTTGAGACAAAGGCCATTTACAGGAAGACATTCTTCATGTCCTTTTAAATATTGCACTTTGTAAGTTGTAGGGCCTAAATTTTTAGTGATTAGAGAAGGGCCAATCCATAAATGTTGGAACTTTGTGTTTTTTCCCTTTTTGCATAAGGATTATCCCATTTCAAAACTAGGTCTCCTACATCAATTTTTTTTGTACCGGATTTTATTTTGTCAAACCATATTTTGATGATAACTTGATGTTGATTGAAATTATCTTTAGCCTTTTTCCATAATTCCTTTGTTGTTAACTTGATGATAACTTGATGTTGATTGAAATTATCTTTAGCCTCTACTGGAACCCCTTGAGGCTTGAGTTAACTGTAAAGATGGGAGCAGAATGTTTGGCAAGGAGATACTCCTAAGAAATTCTTTGGGGCGATCTTATCTGCCCATAGTGCATTTGGAAGGGTTGAGTGCCAATTTCTCTAATTTTCAATAACGGTCTTCTTCAGAATTCAGATAAGGTTCTTATTTAAATGTAGTCATTATGCAGTAGAATATTGTAAGAGGGAGCTGCGTTAGCAAGTTGAAACTCTCAACATTTCGATCCCTACTCTGGGATCATCCTCAGGAGACAAACGAATGTTAAAACACTTGAGAAACTTTTTAATATTATAGAAAATACTTTAATCCCAAATTTAAAAAACCCTATTAAACCCTTAACAAACAAGTTGAACATGGCTGAATGTAGGCTAAAGGTAGGCTACTTGGGCAGTTTTACCCCTAGGTTCCAACGTACGCTCAAATAAGTGAATCACTCCAAACAAAAGGCTAGAGTGACATGGATGGAGGGCGTTATACCCCATATAACCCTTAGAATGATGTAAATTACCTCAACACCCTCCTTAAAGAATCAAGAAGGCCTCTCCTCTAGGATGGATTCCTATGAAGAGATAAGGCCATGAAGAGATAAGGCCAAGGAGAGAAGGTACGAGCTGAATGAAGGGCCATGAGGGTACCATAGATGGCTATGAAGGCCACCCGATCACACAAGAAAGATATGGAGCCATGAGACCTAGTGGTTAACCCTTAAGAGCCCTAGAAACCAACATGTCGACTTATAATTTATAAAATAAAAATATTATGCTCATATAAATATACAACCATATTAGGGCAATACTTACAAACAGAGTAGTAAAATTCAATTGACTTTAGTAAAAAGATATTATAAAACCAAGAACATATAAAATTTAATAAAACCTCGTAGGGAAAAAACAAACTTCAATAATAGATTTATTATTGGTAGGCCAAGGCTAAGATCATCTCTCCTTCTCACTTTGGCAAAATACAACTAGCAAGAAACCATGGCCCCTGAAACCAAGTGCTTTAAACCACTAGTGACGGTTAACCCTAACATGTAAATGTTGATTTTTAGTTATAAAGAAAAACAAGTCATTTCTCAAAAACATTTAAATAAATGTTTAAAATCTTCATTTCATCGTAAAATGATTTTCAAATTCCAATTTATTCTTTAAATCTAAATTTCAAAAATTTAAATGGATTAGTTTACTCATTAACTACTCTTGAAATTCATTATTAGTTTTAAAGAAAGACAAGTAAAACAATTTTTGGAAATCTATTTGATTAAATAATTATTAATGTTACTCACCTCATTATTTTACTCATATTTACCCTATTTTGAAATTACTTAAGCAAGTTGACCATTTCCAATTAGGAATACTTATTAGACATTTTTGTAAATTAAAAAGAGTTTGCATCTCCAAACAATTTGATCCCTCTTGGCCCTTGGTAGAACCATAGTTAAAATGGATCTATACCGGTTATCCTAAACACATCATTATCCTAAATATTATAATATGATACATATATAAATTTCATATATATTATAATAACAATTTTCTTTAATAATAAACATACTTGATAATATATTAATATATTTTTCACTATAACATTACTATTTACATTACTTTATTATTTTAATTGTATAAAAATATTTTTAATTAATTATAAATAATATAAAATATATTATTAATCTAAATCATTAATATTTTCATATGGGTTAACTTGACATTAATCTATAGAGTAATAATGCATATAGTTGTGTGACACGAAATTATTTTCTTCAAGACGCCTAATTTAGACTTAGAATTTGCTCTAATGTCAATAATTTCTGAAGAAATCTTGCAAGAATGCCTTAATGTCTCAATAGTGGAGAGAGTAAAAAACCACAATAAAAACTTTTTTTTAATGTTTCAAAAACAAAAAACCCATGCTTGACAAGCCACATTTGCTCTAATGTCAATAATTTCTCAAAAAATCTTGCAACAATGCCTTAATGTCTCAATGGTGGAGAGAGTAAAAACCACAATAAAAACAAAAACAAATAACCCATACTTGACAAGCCACATGATCATTGTCAAGTGAATAGACCAAACGTGTTTCTAGTAAGGCTAAAAGGATTTTTTTCTAGACAATGTTTTTAGACAATTTTAGCTAATGAAGTAAAATGTGAAATGAACAAAATACATCAAAGTAAATTATTCATAAATAAAAGTCAATTAAAAGAAATTATCCATAATTATACATAAATAAATGATAATTGGGAACAGCCAAGAAACTTAACTTAATGTTTATATACGGTCACAAAGGAATGATTAAATAATGCTGATAAGTGGGTTATTCAATGAGTTTACATCCTTGCATCATTTGTAAAATTCAAAACTAGTGTAACTTGTGATTTAGCACCGAAATTATATATTTACCAACAATTTATTATGATTATATATTTATAATAAATTGTTGGTATAATAACTTATTAAAAGACATAAAACATGGACATGCCCATTCCGCTCGGTACTTTTAATCACTCAACCAACTTCAGAATGCATTTCAATAGCAAACGCCTCAGCGGCCATAACAGTCGCCTACGGTTTCTGAATTAATTTAATGTCCCCACTTGCCGTTGTTGCCGAATTCTAATTTCATTTAGTTCTTTTTCATTTATAGACAATCCCCGTTGACGATTACATTCACTAGTATGTTTGTTTTCAATTCATTGTGCATGGAATTACGAAATAAACGACTCCACAACAAAGCGCACGTAAGTAAAATGAAGTAGGCAGAAGGTATAAATAGCGATGTATCCAAGTACGATTAATTCATACCATCCATCCGTCCCTTCATATCCTAAGTAGGTTAAAGCAGTAAGTCTGGTAAACAGAACAGGAGCATGCTGGTAAATAAAAGGTTAAAGTCTCCCTTACTTAGATTATTCCTGCTTGCATAAGGTGCCTCGATCAGAATTTAAACCTGCATCAAAGGAATTTTCATTGCTAACTTAAGCAAAACATTAAAGCTATTTTTATTATTATGAATCATAAAATGGTGTCGAATCAAAATATTAGTTGTTATATTATTTATTTATTATGCAATTTCTTCTTGTCAACAATCTTGCATTATGTCTAGTGGAATCAATAAATTTACTGGGACTAATATGTCCAATTCAACGCCAGAAATTGATATGTAGAATCCAAGATTGAATGTTAAGTTGATTTATTGGCTGCCCCAACCAGACTCTTCTTGCATTTTATTCTCATCCCTCTCCTTGAAACTGAAGCACTTGTTCTTTGATATGAATTAGGGCTATAATATATAATATTAATAAATCATAATCACACATTTAAAGTTAAGGGCTATAATATATAATGCTAAAAGTTAAGTTCTACATCTCAAGGCATTTTCGTATATGCAATTTTGATAATAAAAAAAACTGCAACATTTTTCGTCCTTGCTTACTAAAAGCAAAACACCCTCGGCAGCTCCTTGAAAAATACGATGGTTAGAGTAGTTGTTGGAGAAGCAAAAGTCACAGGAAGTAGGGACTATAACAGGTGAGAGCAATCCATGATTCAGGGTTTCTCTGGTACAATAGTATGGCTAGATAAACCAGGAATCATGAGAAAGGAATCATGATTGGCTTCATAAACCAGGAATCATGAGAAAGGATTGCTCTCAACAATGATAATTCAGACTCCCTATGACTTCTGTTTTTACAACAACAACTCTAACATTGGTATTTTTTCGTGGAGCTGCAGACGGTCTATTGCTATTAGTACACAGTGACGGAAAATGCTAGCTGCTAATATGTTGCAGTTTTTTTTCAAAATTGCATATATGTAAACAATACTAAGGTCATTGTTTCCCTTACTAAGGGGTATTGCTACAATACTTTCTTCTGCAAATTGCCAGTTTGCATTATCGATGAATACATTTTTAATATGAATTTTCTCACAGGAGGCCGTCGATCAGCTATGCCTAGAAGGGTTTCCATTACTTCAGCTCTGCAACTTTTCCTCTTCATGCACTCTTCGAAAATCCACACGATAACGAGAAGAAAAAGAACCTCCAAATGCGTAGACGAGAGGATAGAAGAAAGGATGACAAAACCAATCCAACGAGGACACTTACAAGAATCCTGTCCAACAGCCGCGACTCACGGTGTTACAGGAACCTGACTTCCACCCATTACCTCTGCGTCAGATAATCATTTCGGGTGAGCATATCACTGATAACAATAATAGTTAAAACACAGCAAGACAGCAAACAGAGCAGCAAGTTAAAACAGAGCAGATTGAGGAAAACGGAACTGATAGGGAGAGTAACACTCAATCCGTTTCTATAACAGAAATCAAACACCAAACAGTTGCAACAAACACCACAGATTTAGGATCTGCATTAAGTGAACTACCGTTCAACTAACAGACTCATAAATTCTCCATTATTTCAAGTCTTCCCCTTAATGGAGAATGGACTAACAGCTACACCTAACATTTCCCTAAACAATTCAAATTTGATCTTTCCGAGAGGCTTTGTGAAAATGTGAGCAGTATTTTCACAAGTATTACAATATATGAGATCTATTTCATTGGATTGTAGCTTCTCTCTAACAAAATGATACTGAGCATCAACATGCTTTGTCTTTGCATGAAAGACCAGATTATTTGCCAACTTGATTGTACTTTGGTTATCACATTTGATTACTGTAGGTTCCTTTTGTTCTTTTTCGACATCTTGAAGAAGTCTTCTCAGCCAAACAACTTCACAGGTTGCTGCACACACGGCCTTGTATTCTGCTTCAGTAGAGGACAGAGATACAGTAGGCTGCTTTTTACTGCTCCATGAAACAATTCCGGATCCTATGCTAAATGCATATGCAGTGGTTAATCTTCGATCATCCAGATTCCCAGCCCAATCAGAATCTGAATAACCTGTCAACTCAACAACAGAAGCATCAGTATATTTAATACCAAAGTCAAGTGTTCCTTTTAGATACTTGAGTACTGTCTTTGTTGCATTCCAATGGCTTTCTTGAGGTTTTGCCATAAACTGACTTAGCACACTCACAGAATATGCAATGTCAGGTCTAGTTGTGGTGAGATAATTCAAACTACCCACCATCTGTCTGTACATTGTAGCATTCCCCTCCTTTGAACCATCATCACAAGAGAGTTTCACATTCTGCTGCATGGGAACAGTAGATGACTTACACTGATCCATTTTAAATCTCTGAAGTACATCTCTGACATACTTACTTTGACAAACAAATGTTTGACCTGCATTCCTCCAAACTTCAAGACCTAGACAGTAATGAAGCTCACCCAGATATTTCATATCAAAAACTTGTGACAGCTGATCCTTGATTTCATCAATCAGATTCTCTGCATTTCCTGTAATTATTAAGTCATCAACATATACAGAAATCAATACTATATACCCTTGCTCATCACATTTGATATATAGATTTGGATCACTCTTGCTCCTCATAAATCCATGTTGAAGAAAGAAAGAGTATATCTTCTCATACCATGACCTAGGTGCCTGTTTTAGTCCATACAATGCTTTCTTTAACTTACACACTAAGTGTTCTTGCCCTTTTTCCACAAACCCTTCAGGTTGAGTAAGGTACACCTCCTCTTTTAACTCACCATTCAAGAAGGCAGATTTAACATCTAGTTGGTTTAGCTTCCAATTATACTTTGTAGCTAAGGCAATTAATAATCTGATAGTATTCAATTTAGCTACAGGTGCAAATGTTTCAGCATAGTCAATACCTTCTGTTTGTGAGTATCCATTTGCCACCAATCTAGCCTTATATTTGTCTATGCTACCATCTGATTTAAACTTGGGTTTGTATATCCATTTGCATCCTATTGGCTTTTTATGTTTAGGAAATTTAGTCAATTCCCAGGTATTGTTTTGCATTATTGATTCATATTCCTCCTCCATTGCATTTCTCCATTCATCATGTGCATTGGCTTCAACAAAACTAATGGGTTCTATGACATTCGAAATGCTACTCATAAGGGCATAGTCTTTGTACCTTTCAGGAGCTCGAACCTATCTTGAAGATCTTCTTAGCTGTTGATTACCTTCCTCTTCGCTGTGTGAACTTTTGTTTTCATCACTAGTTGAGCTTGGACTGTTTGTATCACTGAATCCCTCTTGCTGTTGCTGTTGTTCCTGTATGTTTGGCTGCTGTAATACAGTTTGTTGTTCTTGTGTAACCCCTTCATCAAGAACTTTATGCCATTCCTCATGGCTTTGGTTGCTGTTCTCTGAAATTTCTATTTCCTGATCATGGAAGAGTACATCTCTACTTGCAAATACCTTGTGAGTAGAAGGATCAAACAATTTATATGCTTTGAATTGAAAACAGTAACCTATGAAGATACATTTAATGGCTTTAGCATCCAGTTTCTTCCTATTTTCCTTTGGAATATGTGCAAAAGCTGTACACCCAAAAACTTTCAAATTCTGAGCTACTGGTTTGAAACGATACAAAGCTTCAAAAGGAGTAATATTATCAAGACTCCTAGTTGGACTTCTATTCTTTAGGTAAACAACAGTATTTATGGCTTCACCCTAGAAGGTATTTGAGAGACTCTTACCTTTCATCATACTGTGTGCACACTCTACCAGGGTTCTGTTTTTCCTTTCAGCAACTCCATTCTGCTATGGAGTACTGGGTACTGTAAACTGCTATACTATTCCATTATCTTTGCAATATTTGTTGAAGTCCCCTGATTTATACTCTCCCCCTTGATCTGAACGAAGGATTTTAATGGATTTTTCTGTCTGTTTTTCAACCATGTTTCGGAACTCCTTAAAGTACTCAAAAATATCACTCTTTCTTCGAAGAAAGTAAACCCATGCAATCATCAATAAATAGCAGAAAATAAAATGCACCTCCTAAGGATCTTGTCTGCATAGGCCCGCAAACATCAGTATGCACAAGATCTAACCCATCTCTTTTTTTCTTATCAAGATTAGAAGGAAATTCATTTCTTTGCATCTTTCCTAATGCACATCCTTCACAGGGAATGTTCACATTTTTTAACATGGGAAGTCCTTCAACCATATTATGCTTCAATAATAACAATAAATCTGAATGATTGATGTGACCATACCTTTGATGCCAAAGACTCTCTATTGGCATGATTGCAGAAGTTAATGTGTAATGCTCTTTACTAGTAACATCAAGTTTGTATAGGCCTCCTACTCTGACTCCCTTTGCAAGAGTTTTGTGTTGGTCCAGTAAGTCCTTCACTATGGAGTAGTTTTTGAAGAATTCAACCTTCAAATTCTGATGTGTAATAGTAGACACAGGTATCAGATTTTTCTTTATCCCTGGCACATACACCACATTGTGGATGTGACGAACACTACCATTTGGCAATGTCACTGGAATATCTTTGTATCCCTTGATCTGATAAGCACGGTCATCACCAAGATATATACTAGCACCATTCTGTGTTTCTTTATAGTTAGTATACCACTTCTTATTACAAGTCATATGCACTGATGCTCCGGAGTAAACAAACCAAGCATCAATATCATCAATTTCAGCAGATAAAGCAGCATTAGACATAAACAATCTAATATCCCTTGAGTCAAAGTTTGGCGTTTCAGAAATCTTATCAGCAATTTCATCTCTAGCCATAAACAGTTTTAGATCATGTGGTGAAGAGTCTTCAGCAAAATGACCTGAATGTTTTCTAGGTTGTCTATTCCTAGCCTCATCATTCTTTTTCTTATAACAGTCTTTAATAAGATGTCGAGGTTGACCACAATAAAAACAACTTTTTGACTCATTCCTGTTAGATGGCATATCTTGATTCGGTCTTTGAGGAGCTCTACTCTGTGATGACCTGCCTCCTCTGCCTCTTTATCCTGATCTTCCTCTCAGAGATCT
>LPNX010371085.1:162850-175895 GCA_001517045.1 Pseudotsuga menziesii | reverse complement strand
CCTGAATCTTGAGGCTTAAAGTTCCCACGCCTCTCTTCTTCTTGCAGCAAAATACCTGTCAGCTCTTCAAAAGTAGGAGGTTTCTCCCTTGCTGCGAGACTTGTTATAAACATATGGTAGTCCTCTAGCATACCATTCAATGTAATTGTTACGAGATCAGTGCTGGAGACCTTTTCTTCTATGTCTCCTAGCTTATCTTTCACTTCTTTGAGACGACCCAAGAATGAACTAACAGACTCATTTGCATCCATCTTAATTCCTAGAAATTTAGTTTTTAAGAAAAGCAGACGGTTTGTATTGCTAGTTTCATATAGATCTTTAAGTGCTGTCCATGTTTCAGCAGAAGTTTTAGCTTCTCTGATATGTGGAATAATACTATCTTTAACAGACATTCGTAACAGTACCTTGGCTTTGTTCTCTCGCTTATCCCAGTCTTGGATTTGTGCTGGTGTTCCACCCGTAGCTGCTACAGGTTTCACTTCATCTCCATTGGTGATTGTCGAGACACCATAGCCTTCCATCAGGGTCTGCGTTTTGAATTTCCAGTTTATGAAATTTGAGCCATCCAATTTGTTGGCCTCATTGAGATAGGTCTCTACTAATGGATTTGACATAGTAATGAAATCCCAGCGATTTAGCGCAGGCTTCTTCTCAGCTTTGACGAGCCTCTTCAGATCTGGGTTTTCTCAGATCTATCTGGGTTTTCTTCAGATCTGTGCCTAGGCTGTTTACAGGATGAAAACAAAATTTTACCAGCAAACAACAGCCAAAAAATTATACCTCCACGCTGGTTGCTGGTTGCCAATGGTGCGCAGGTGCTCAAACAGCAGAAGGAGTTGCAAGCAGCTATTTCAACAAAATTTCCCACAACAGAACAAGGAGTGGGCAGCAATATCAACCAATCAGACTGGACCTGTTAATCAAAAAATCTAACTCGGTAAAAAAAAAAAATATTTACCCACAGCAAGAGCAATTGGGAATGCACCGCTCTTTCTCTTCAGCTGAGTGGTACCACAATAAAAATAAATTATCGACCTTCTCCATGCTTCAAGCAATCACTTCGGGTTCACAAAGGGCTCCGCAGATAGTTAGACACCCAGGAAAACACATTGCGGTCTGCTAGGTACACACTACTCAAGCAATCGGCGGCAGGAAGGTACCCTGTTTTTGTTTCCGCATATATAGGGCCTAAGACAGATTGGGCGTGGTAGCTCTCTGGTGGTAGTGCACGATGGCGGACGTTGTTCAGTATCGGCTCGAGAGGATGATTCTGGAACTTCGCTATATTGAATACGAGAAACAACTCGAAGCTCTGAGAAACCTCTGGTTTCAGTACGCCGAGTATTGCAGTGTAGCGATTTCTTCCTCCACACAGTCCTCACAACTTTCACAATACACGCTTCTCCAGATGGCAGCTCCTGTCCACGCTTCTCACAGTAAAATCGTAGCAGCTCCTTCAATGCTCCTTATACATCAGCGACGATTCTCTTTCTCCACACAGGAGCAACTCCTTCAACGATTGCGGCCAACTCTCGGCACGGGCTCCCTCAGCTCTGATACCAAGTTAAAACAGAGCAAGAAAGCAAACAGAGCAGCAAGTTAAAACAGAGCAGATTGAGGAAAACAGAAGTGATACGGAGAGTAACACTCAATTCATTTATATAACAGAAATCAAACACCAAACAGTTGCAACAAACACCGCATATTTTAGGATATGCATTAAGTGAACTACCGTTCAACTAACAGACTCATAAATTCTCCATTATTTCAAGTATAATATCATGATATGTTCACCGAAAATGGGTTTGCAAGGCAGAGAAATTGGTTAGAATGAGGAATCCTGTAACACCGTGACAAACAGCTGGTATGGGGGATTTTTACTTGGTATTCAGACAGTAACTCTCCTTGCTGGATGAAACCCCTAGAAGTAGACCCAATGGAAAAAAACCCTCTTGTGACTGAATGACCATTACATATGAGTCACCCACTTTCTTTTCGTGTAGGTTTTCGCCATCAATAATCAAATCAACATGTTGTTAAATTTTCATATGCTAAGCTAGATCATTAGTCTTTCATTTCGATTTCGTAGCAAAATCATATAAACAGGATCATTGAAAGATCGACAAGCACAACCATACAAAAGAGAACACAAAGATTTATCCTAGGAAAACCCTAAAGGGAAAAACCTAGCAAAAGCTTCATCAATATAGATGCCACAAAAGATAAAAGATAAAACCAACAAGGAGATCAAAGCGTGTTTATCTTTCAGTGCTCCTGTTTATATGCTTTTTCTATGAAATCGAAATGAAATACTAATGATCTAGACAAGCACAACCATACCAAAGAGAACACAAAGATTTATCCTCGGAAAACCCTAAAGAGAAAAACCTAGCAAAATATTCCTCAATATAGATGCCACAAAAGATAAAAGATAAAACCAACAAGGAGATCAAAGTGTGATCCTCCTCCTTCTCCAGATACTTCTCTCTCTTCTCCACTAATGCGCTATACAAGTGAGATTGTGTGTTTCAAATGAGGAGCGGTACACCTCTATTTATATTCATCCGTTCACTTAAGTTAACTCATCTGACATGTAGGCTCGAGTTCAGTCATGTAGGCTCGAGTTACACATGTAGGCTCAAGTAACCACACTCGGGTGCTAATGACCCACCTTTACAATTAGAGCGGATTGCCTCATGACTCTTATTAGTTCTTGCGATTAGAAGCATGGGGTACAAATTAATACAAGTGGTTCTTTTGGTAGGACCATCGGGGACCACAAAAAGATACATATAGAATATTCTTCGAAGTTACCATATTTCAACACATGTTGCACATGCTTTAATGGGAAGGTTGGATCTCAACTATCCCATGGTGTGCTGCATAGTAGCTGTGCAAGACTTTAATGGGAAGGTTGGATCTCAACCATCCAATGGCGTGTTGTGGCATTAAAGCTTTAGATGTTAATATTCATTTCTACTCTCTTATTTATAGATTTTAATATTCATTCCTTAGTGTATCATTTAATGTAGTAATACTACTATGGGGGTGTGAATGGTTAAATTAATTGAATGATTCATATTCACATACAACAACATTAAATATTACACTATAATAATAATAATCTATTTTTAAAGTCACCGCCAAGCAAGACACCAAATTGGTGTATGAGACGGGCTTGTTTGTGGGACAAGAGACCCCTCTATCCCTACAGAGGTGTACATGACCTGCTATATATGGATATTGTTGAAGATGAGAGGTGGATCTACATTTATATCGAGTAATAAAATAATCTTTTGATCCATTTGCAGATGTGGTCAACAAAGCAAATGAGTAAATAGTAAATAGTAAATTTCTTTTGTTAATGAAATACTCAAGTCTCTCTCTCCCGAAAAAGTACCATCACCCCAATACTAGGTCAGCTAACTAATCCACCACATATCAGAATAGGAGAAGCCACTTAAGCATTAGGAAATATATATATATATATATATATATATTCTATGTTTTGGACTTTCTAGTTGTGATTTTTTTTGGGGTAAAATCATAATTTCAAAGACTTTACAATGTATGTTTTTGAATGCATAAATGAATTTAGAACCCTCAAATGATCTCCTGCACTCATACATAGAAATCAGATAATAGAAAATCCCCTTTTAATTTTTCATAACACCTTTAAGAAATAAAAACATGGCCATAAGAAAACCCCTTTTAATTTATCATAACACCTCTAAGAAATTATTAACACTTATAACTTACAAAACCTATGTTGATGAGTTCAGAGTACATAAAATGCACTAAGTGTTAAATACTTTTATCAAAGCTAGGTAATATTACTTTAGCCACCTAGCCACTAAGAAAAGGGACGATTACACAATGCTCAAAAATATTAACCATTAGCACATGCATACATCATCCAACATCTCCTAGCAAACCATCATACCATCAACATAACCACAAATATATCAAAATATCTCACCATGTGATCCTACAAGGTTGGTCCGTGTGAAAATATCACAAATGAAATCCTCACAATATCAAGGGATATTAGTCTATGGAATATATGCGCTCATGAGATATCTTTCTTAGTTGGTGGTTGACCTCAAATGCTAAGTGTTCTTCCATTGGGTGTTGGAGATCTCATGCAATATCAAGGGATAGAGATCAATGATGAAAATGCATACATGAGATATATTTCTTAGTTGATGGTTAACCTTAGTTGAACGTTGGCTTAGTGGCCTTCTATTTGGTGTTAGACATCTCTTTCCTAGATGGTGAACACACTTCATGATGGCCACATGGAGCTTGATTCAATTTGTGGGAAAAAAAAACTATAAGTGACACAGAGTATTGTACATTATTGGGGAGGGACTCGAGCGCTAGATACCACATGGCATCTTGGGTTCATATTTAAAGGATTGAAGATGACTCTAGAACACTTATGGCTTCGAAAATGTTCTTACAGAGTAGAGTAATTTTTTTATATGGATTTTGTTGAGGCTCAAGATGGAGTGATATTGACTTATATAGCTACATCACCTTGGAATAATTATTTTGCATGACATCATAATTGGATGACGACACTTGTACTCTATATTTGAAGTTCTCACTTGTGTAAGACATAACGACACATATAGAATGGTTGTAAGGTTTGGTTCCCACATAGTATTGTGTGTATTCTTTAGCTCTCTTATAAATAAAGGAAAGATAGAGTATTTCATTAACATGAATTTTGTGTTCATTCTTCTTCACTACGAAGTAGAGACATCGTCAAGAAGATGGGAGAACTTTCCTTCTCTCTCTCTCTCTCTCTCTCTCTCTCTACATGTACTTGTTTTTCTCTCTTTCTTAGGAACTAGTATTTTTTGGTCTTCTTGGAGTTTATTGGAGCTTCTTGGAGTTCTAGGATTAAAGTTTTACGATTGGTTATTGAAGAATGGAGTTTTGGGGGAAAACGTTAAGTGGAATTGTGAAGAAGAGAGAAGATGACATCTTTCCTTGGAGATAGTGTAGGAGGGATTATTGCACTTTATCTTATTGGTGGATGATTCATAAAATGTCGTGGATATTCCATGGAAAATCTTACAAATTAGTTGTTTAAATATGTTATTTCCACTAAATATTAAATAACTAGAACTAAAAGTAAAATGACTAGAGAAAATAAATACACAATCCACAGAACAACATAGGATTTATCTTGGAAAACCCACTACCGGGAAAAATCCCAACTAAAAATGAAGACTATGACTTGCCCTTTTCTATAGAATGCAAATACAAAGAAATGGGTACGGTATGTGGAGTTACCAATCACTCCATGCCCATAATAGCTATTGTAGGATATGGGATGATTCACAATCATGGACTCCTTTAAATGCACGTTAGATGCCACATAACAATGAAAAAACATGGAACCTATGACTTTAGGTGACAAATAGAGGTACTTCCCTAATGGCATTGAAAATGAAGTAAAAAGAAAAAAATTAGGTAATTGAATAAGCTTTCATAATATATAAATTTTATCTATATAAAATTTGTGTAGATGATTATAAAATTAGTTTCCCTCAATTGGGTTTCAAATTTTCAATACATCATAACATATATGTTTGTGCGGGTGCAACACTATATGAGATAAATGATGTCATTTTTGGATAAAATCTTGTCGACATATAAAGGACATATGGTACTAGTGAAACAATATTTATTCAAAAAATTTCATGAATTATAATTTTTATTATTAATTATTGAAGTGTGAAAACCTTGAAACAAAAATGTTTTGTGCGAGTGCAACAATTTAGGGGGAAAAATTAATGAAATTATTGATTTCTAGATATAACATTATAGAGCTCCCTCTCCTCTAGTGCACCATATTTTTTTCTTGTGAAATGGTGAAGGAAATACGAAGTTATATAAAAATAAATCACTCTATCTATTTTTTAAAACTAACGTGTGTCATTTAGAAATAATAATAAATAAATAAATAAAACATACATTTTTAGGAAAAAATTACATATTCAGAATCGTTAGATTGTATTTTACAATATTCTATTTTTTCATAAAAAAAGCATTGTGTTTGTCATAGCAAAAAGGACCATCGAAATTGAGCATATTCATAGAGTTCTGAAATAGACGCAATAGCCCTCATTTATTTGTTCTCGCCAATAGGTTCGGTAGTCCAAATCTATTTCCGAACATCATGCCAAGACTTGTTCCTCCCAAAATTTTAAATTTTACAAAACGCATATGCGTTATATTGCATATGCAATATAGCACGTGTTATATCACATACATGTTTCATTACATTAATTTAAAAGACAATTTTACATATACATTGGTATTGGAACACCATACACTTTCTCCCTCTATAAAAAACTCCCCCCCTTTCTCTATCTAAAACACATCCACATACCCTCTCTCCATTTCTCTTTATCTAACCATCACTATTTCTCTCCTTCACCATCCCTCATCCCTCTCTCTCTCTCTCTCTCCCTTCCATGGGGGTGTCCCCTAGGGACCAATATGATACCACGTTCGTTCATATTGGGGGGTTAAAAATAAAAAAATTATAAACCAATATATTGCTGGTATATTAAGGGTAAAAAGGGTTTTTTTTACTATATAAATATGCAATATGACGAGGCTTATTTTATTTCAAAGTGCTAACCGCGCCTCCACCATAAGACATAAGCCTGCGTGCACCTGCATGATGTTGCATAGGTTTTTCTGTGGTTTTTCTCCATTGTTTTTTCTTGAGTTTTCTCCATTGTTTTTTCTGGATTTGGAGGGCGGTTGTTTTGGTGCATAGCAGTGTTGGTCCTCTGGTGCATAGCATTTTTTCACCTGTTTTTTCCAGTGTGGTGCATAGCAGTGTTGGTCCTCTGGTGCATAGCATTTTTTCACAATTTTTATCCACCATTTTTTGGTCATGGGTTTGTGGTGGGTTTCTTTGGTGCATAGCAGTGTTGGAGGAGGCACGTTGGAGGAGGGCACGCATAGCCACCGCATATCATTATTGGAGGTAAGGGATACTGTGTTTACTCCTCTGATTAAAAATTCCATTTAATTCTTTTCTTTGTTGGAGTCTATGTTCCACATAGCTGAGTGATTCCTTGCTGGTTGATGGATGGCTTACATATCGTGTTGTTAACTCCCAATGTGAGGCAGTGATGGGTATGTTTTTATGTGCCCATCAGTGGGGAAGTTCCTGCTAAAGAAAAAATGCATTTGAATTAGTTTAACGCAGCTAGGGGGAGAAAGAAAAGCTAGGATTCTTGGATTGCTGCTTGCTGCTAATTTATCTCTATTTAGAATGGCTCCACTGGTTACATCTATGCTAAGTTTGGTTGCTGTGGACGTTGTACCTTTTTATCATGGTATGGGATCGTCAGATTCGGACATAGGTACAATTTATCTGTTTGCCATATCTTTGCTAGGTGTTTATGGAAATATAATAGCAGGTTGGTCCAGTAATTAGGGGGGTGGCCATTCGATCCGCAAGCGTCCATGCCTTTACCTTCAGCGAATTCGACTGCCATTGCTTATGGAGTTGGTATTTCTGGCTTAAACTTGCCAAATCTAAGCATTCCCATGCCGAAATCTACCTTTTCTTTTGGCAATTGAAGTGCAACCAATGTTAACAATGTTGTCCTTTCACTTGTCATCAAAATCGTTTAATAAAGGTGGAGAGGGAAAGTTACAAACTTGACCCAGCTTTGAGCAAACCAAGGTATTTTGGAAATCCAAAGGCAAAGGTTCATTAAATTCCCATTTTCAATTTGGCCATGTCTTCATGTGTTTATGCAAGGTTACAAGCTTCTTTGTGGTTTTCTAAACAATGTAGGCAGGTTTGTGTTCTGACCCAGATTAGCATTTTCGAAGGCTATTGGCAAGAGATTAATATTTGTGTTATCTGTCCATATTTTTCCGTTAAATCATCATCCATATTGGATTTTGAACTTTGCGATCACTCTTTTCTATATAAATTTGTTGTCATAATAATCTTTTGAGGGATGTGAAGTCAAGTCATTATCTCAAACCAAATTTGTATAGCTAGAAATTTCTTCCCATTTGGAAGACATGGATGTGTTGAGAGAAAACTTACCAGAAAGACTTTCCATACTATGTTATAACTTATAATTGCCTTGAAATGTTTTTATAAGATGAAGTTAGACAATACATTTGGCCACATCATATAAGATAAGGATCAACTTCCATTGTTTGATAGTTCTCACATTTGACTTGCATTGTAACATTTCTATGCATTATGAGAATTGAATGGTGTATGACATGCCATCGTGGAAATTGATGGGGGTGGTTGTATCGATTGTGATCTCTTTAGCTTTGATAGCCTTGCTCCCCAACTGGATACTGATATGATCTGTTTCTAAAATGTTAGGATAATCACATACAAGTAAACAAACAAGGGGGTAAGTATGCAATTACACCAGAGATTGTTTGAACTGTAGACATATCTGATGCACACTTTATTATATTAGATATATATAGGACTAGAAAAATGGTGCAAAGTGATTGTGTTTACAACATCGAAGTCTCCCACGGGTAAAATTATAAAATACATATCTTAGGTAAGTCAAAGGCTAAGTTTAAGCTGAGTCGTAATTTTTTCCCTTGGCAAATCTGAGTATGATAATCTTACCTTCAACAACATGGTTTGGTTTTGTCATGGGTGGGGAGAAGAAGTCAAATTAAAGAATTCATTAAGCATATACTTAGCATAGCTTCAATTCCACATCCATAGGCACTTCTATTTGTGAAATGGTAAACTCGGCCAACTTAATCGCATTATTTATTGGGTTTTTTGGGCTTACTCTCGTTCTCTACTCAATAGTTCTCAGGAAATTCCTTTGCATTTTTTAGTAATGATGTTAGTTAGAAATTAGTTAAGGATTAGGTTGCCATGGCTCAGGAAATTCCTTTGCATTTTTTAGTAATGATGTTAGTTAGAAATTAGTTAAGGATTAGGTTGCCATGGCTTATTTTGTTAGGGATTATGTTACTCTATGGATCATTTTTGTTTGTTAAGTATCGGTTTTCTCTGTTATTTTGTTCAAGGTTTAACAATCCCAAAAGAATATTAAGGAACAAGTAGTAGGACTTAGTTCCACTAGCTCCTTGTAATGGATATTGCTGTAGGGATTATGCATTAGTGGCCCTAGTCTATTGCAGTTAAAGCAGACAATGGGGAGGCCTTGGGAATCTTACACAAAGTCTATCAGCGACCCAATGATTCTTTGGATATGGTTTTGGTTTCCTTTTATTGCAATTAATGGGATTATGGCACCAAATGATGTCAAAGGCTTAGCTATATATGTGATTACAATTACAATAAAGCTAGGATTCTCTATATTCTATTCTCTGAATTTTGTATTTTTCCTATTGGGTAGAAACTAGCTAATGCTTTAAACATAGTTCTATTGAATGATTTTGTCATCCATGGGCATTACTTACTTTTTCTTTTATCTTTTATATTTGTCTTTGCCATAGCTGGCATATAATGGATTTGTTGGCCTAATTCTTAGTTGGTTTGTATTAAATTTATCCTCAGGTTACTCATTTTTCTGATAATTTTTTTATTTTTTTTCAAGTCCAAGTTTATGCTTCTATTTATTGTTCACTTTTTGGAAAAATAAAAAAAACTTATATGCTAAAGCATGCATAGTCCATAAATTTGTTTTTTCTATTTATCAAAGTGTGATTTCCTGATTTGTGAAGAAAGCAGAGTTTTGCACAAATAAGCACTGATGCTGGTGTTTCTGGGTATGCAAAATCAAGGTCTTCATGCAAGTTGGTGTCATCAAGGAGACCAAATTTACCACTGTACTTGTGCCTTAAATTCTTTGTTTGGATAGTAGCTTTTAAGTTGTTTGTAAAAACTATTCTTTGCATTAATGCTGTTTGGATTCAACACTTAATGCTGTTTGCAGCTATAAATTTTTTTTGTGAGTTGGCTTGTGATGATCATGCTTTGAAGTTGAAGTCTGCTAATCAAATATATATGATTGAAACTATATTTTTGAGTATGTACTTGGGTAAATACTAAAATGGAATTCATTCTCTCTTTTTTATAAAATGAATGTGGTATTTTATAAATTTCAGTTTTTGGCTAGATGGAATCCTTGGACATGGAAGTTGGAAAATGGATTTTTAATGTGAGTACTGATTTTTTATTTTGATGGTATATTGGATAGTGGGTACTTTACATGGGGCCTATTTACAACAAGGTAAGTAGTGTTCATTCTTCCCTCAAGCTAATGCTAAGCTACAAGGACTGAGGGTTAGAACTTAGGATCCATTGTGAATCTATTCTAGATTCTTTCTTGGCCCCTGGGTGATGTTGTAGTGAGCTTCCATTGGAACTCTACATGATCACCATCACGTAATGATTGTCAATCAAGCTAGTTTGTTTGAAGTTTGTTGAAAGACATTTGTTAGTCTAATTATTATTTCTTGTGTGTTATCCTTATTGCCTTGTGTGATGGATCCTTTTGAAAGCAATGGATTAAAGTAGATTCATGGGGCCTTAGAGTAAATGATGAAGCTTCCTATATTTTTCTGTAATGAATAGAGCCACCATGCAGGTTTTGAAACAAGGGTTTAAGGAATGGGACCTTTTCCTTTTTGTGTTGTGTTCAGTATAGCTTCTCCTATGGATATGTGAAGAAAGCTTGTTTTTCCCATTTCTTCATTCAATGAAATGCTATTTAAGCATGGCTCAAGTTTTGAGATTGTGAAATTCTTTGGCTTTAGACTTGAGGGTTGCATTAGAGCTCTTTGCTTTATTACAAGGGTGGTTCTCTAATCCTAAATTATTATCGAATAGTATTGAATGATATATATTTAAGTTGATTTTAATCATTGCAAGGCAGATGAGTATGTTCTATGGGCCTTAAGTGTAGATGTTAGAATTGGGTATCAATGCCCGAGGCTGTGAAGAACATCCGTTTCAATATAGATATTAAATTTGCAGATGGCCATGTTGGAAGAATTCCTGATGGCAATGTGCTTATTCTCTTTGAGTGGAAGAAATAGAGCAACCAGAACTAGATGCTCTACTATGTCTATGTGAATTAAATCTAACAATGACATGCCTTTTAATTCAAGAAATTCACTGAAAGCAAGTATCATATCTACAAGTATATTATTAGAATGGTTCAGAATTTTGATATTACTATCATTGGAGGGCTGGTTTGATGTGTTGATGTGTTAGGTGTAATCAAAATTGTTCTTTTTGGGAACTACTAGCATAAATCCATCTTAATGCCATCTTGACTCAGGATATGGTAAGCACTAGGAGGATTTTTAAAAAAAGTAGATGTAAAGCTATGCTAGTTTTTTTTTTTCCATTTGGTTTACTAATTGCATACATGCAATGCATATCTTCTACTTTGTGCCACACTTGGTACAACACACAATATTCAAAAACAAAATTTGAATTTATGGTTACAGCAGAGTATTTAAAAAAAAAATTTGAATGTATGGATTTGATGCTGCATTTTAAAATGAGTGCTTCTTGGGAACAGCAAGATGTGCTCACAATAGTAAATAGAAATAAAACTATAACCTTACATAAAATGGCTTTGATACTTGCACATTATTTCATTAATTAGAACTGTGGTGGCCTTCAAAATTCTAAATTGTGCAATGCAAAAAACCAACAAAGGGTTGAAAGCCAAACTCAGGGACTAAGTTGACATACCAAAAAACCAACAAAGGATTGAAAGTGAATGTCAGGGACTAAGTTGGCTTAAAAAAACAACACAGGATTGAAAGCGAAGGGCTTGAGTTTACTTGCAAAAACAAACAAAGGGTTGAAAGGTAAACTCTCGGACTAAGTTGATCTGCAACTCTTGTTAGAATAAGACTTGCAATTGCTTTTATGTTTTTTATTTATCTTCTTACTTATCATCTAGCATTGCTATAACCATTATCACACATTACCTAAAAGGTCTGTATTTAAAAAAAAACAATTGTGCTCTGTTTCAAATTTTGGTACAAATAATGTACGTGATATACATCTTTTTTATTTGAATATTAACATATCTCAATACCAATTTTGTTTGGGAGGCCATGTTTAGTGCATTTGTTGATTTATCTGACTATTAAACCTTGAATATATATACTTCCAAACACAAATGAAAGACCATCCATTTCCAACCAGATTATTCAAGCGTCCGTTTGGATACTTAATTATTCGAACCATATTTAGAAGAAGGATGATTATATATGTAGTATCCTCCATTTTGCACACAGATAACCAGGGCTGGTCTACATCGACTTGGTGTGCATGGTTTGGGGGATTGAAATGCAACTCAATATGAAGAAAACTTGACAGGGTATACTGGCAATTTATCAGGGTTGAAGAGCCCAAAGTGACGCTCTGTCTCAGCCCCCGGCTTCTAGTTCTCGTTTAAAATAGCGAAGATATAGGTCTCGATGCTCCTTCCCATCCTCTTGGGTGTCCCTGCATTGTATAATACATGTCGGATGAGATTGTTTAAAATAGCGAAGATATAGGTCTCGATGCTCCTTCCCATCCTCTTGGGTGTCCCTGCATTGGATAATACATGTCGGATGAGATTGTTGTTGTAAGCCTGAGCATTGTCAACTGTGGCCACGTTCAAGCCAGCAGAAGGCCATCCGCTTTCAGTAATGATGAACGGGAAATTGTGATATCCCAAGTTTTCCATGGCCGAGATAATAGTATCAACCATGGCATCAAACAAGTTTGTGTAGCTGTGATTTCCATCTTTCATCACCGGAGACGTGGACTTAAACAGAGCGTACTCTAGAGAAACGTTTCTCCAGTTTTCGTTGACATAACTGAAAAATGGATAGACGTTGACCATGAAAGGAGCCCTGTTATTGAACAGGAATTTGAGCACAGAGACCATGGTTTCCTTCACATATTCTAAGAAGACTCCAGTAGAAGGCGGGATTAAGGCGATGCCTATAACATATTCTGAGGCGTGGGTGGTGGAGACCTTGATCTTATTCAACAGATTGGCGTTCTGAAGCGCGGTTTGAATGC
>LPNX010371085.1:123480-140459 GCA_001517045.1 Pseudotsuga menziesii | reverse complement strand
TGTTGTTCAAAATCTTCAAGGAGGCTCTCAGAATGGGTGCCAAGAACAAAGGAGGAGCTACAGAAGCACATGGGATCAAGTATGGTAAGTGGTAAGAGACTAAAAGGACTTGATTTGGCCCAGAAAACATCTTGGAAGTCACTGGGTTGCGCACCATCAAGGAGAGAGGCATGCACAGGGTGTGAGAGGTCTGGGATATGGATCTCAAAGTCCATGATAGAAGACATAAAGAACACTGAATGTGTGAGTGAATCATAAATAGAAATAGAAATTCCATTAGTCACTTCTTTTTCATCAACAACATCATAAGAATATGAATCAAGATCTTCTACTTCAAGAGACAGAGAAAAAGATGGCTCTTCAAAATTTCATTCTTGATTGAAAGAGGAAGCATTCAAATCGAAGAGAGTAGTAGCAATAGGAACTATATGAGAAAATTCTTCTTCATAATCAACTTCATCTAGAGACTATAGAGGCTAAGACATCTTGAGAGAGAGAAATCATTTAGGAGCTAGAGATATTCCAACAATTTTTACCATAGAAAGAGACATAATTCCTTTGAACCTGTGCATAGAGAACTGTTCAACCTGTCATTTCATCATTTATTACAAAAATCCATAGTTATTGTACATGTTTGGGTAGATGTCAATGGGGAATGTATGTAATAGAGGGAGGAAATCAACGAGGAAGGTGCTTACACCATAAGAAGCTGAAAAAAAAAGAAAAGAATATGGGAGAATAAAGAAATAGTTGGCATTCAATCGATGAGAAAATACTTCCCATTCCCTCTCAACAGGTGAAGTAGAAAAATTCAATAGAAAATACAATGTTGGATACCTTGAAGCAAGATTCAAAATGAAGGAATTTGATAGTGGGAAATACCATGCATTCTACAACGATCCACATTTCAGTATCAATTTCAATGGATAGGACACCACAATTTGCATAAAATACTTGCGCTTGAACATCTCAGGGAAAAGAACATATACCTGATGTAGAGGTTGAGGAGGATAATGCAACGTTAATGGAAGATGGTTATGGGGGAGATGAAAATTTTGGTGCATTATTAAGCAGAAACGTTTTTGAAGAGTTCAATCATTATGTTCTTGACAATGAAAATGTGACTTTGCAACAACCATTCCAGGTCGTTCAATATCCTAATCGAAGTTATCAGCCTGTAGCGGATGTAAATGTCACTCCAGCATTTCAAACGGAAAGAAATCTCACAGCAACGTGAAAGACAAATCGTAAATGCGTACAAGTGGACAAGAGAGAATTGAATTCCATGGAAGGTAAGGTGTCTAAATGCACTATCCTTCATTAATATTCTCAAATAATGAAACCATATTTTGATAAAAAAATCTGAAGTCGGTAAATGCCAATTCTTTTTATCTTTGATTAAATCTAGGAGTATGGAAACTGTTAGAAGAAATTTAGGCATAAGAACATTCAAGAATATCGAATCAAGTAATCACATTATTAAATCTCTTGCTACTTCATTCATATTGATTGTTAAAAAAACTCATTCACGAGACTATAATGTGGCTCACCGCGTCTTGGCTGAATCAATTCTAAGTAGATACACAAGATAATGTCGTTTACTTAAATGCACATTTGTGTCTTTACATCCAAATACAATTAAAATAATATCAAGTAAGAAGAGATAGCCTTGATGTAGAGGGACAAATGGAAAGATTATAGGAATTTAGCGGTAGGTCGCCTCGTAAATACATGAAGTTAGTCGAAGCAGTGAAGGGACTAGTGCACACTTTTTGGCACGATAACACTAGTCCTTCTTCTAACAAAAAATATGTGTTAAAATGCTGTGGGGGTTCTATGAATAATGAACCTTGTGTTAAACATTATCTTGACATAACACAAACTCAATTGTTCGAGATGTTTAAAGTTTTCCATGTAGAGTTAAGGCTAGGGAAAAGATCTTTTGAAAAATGCAATCTTTGGTATGGTAGAATCAATTCCATCTAGGAACACTTTTTTTTTAGATACCACATAGAATTTCATATATATTGTCATACATTTTCACATATACATCATTTTTTGCATCCTAACCATGTGCAAGAATGATCAAGTAGAGTACCTCCAATGTCATATAGTGATTTCATCCATAGTATAATGTGTCTAAGGAAAGATGGACAGACATATTACTTTAAAAAATGTGTAGAGGGTTCTTGCAACAAATGTGGTGGGCTATCATTATGGTCTGATTGCATCCATGAGAGTGAATATCAACCATTCAGGAATACAATTGTCGAGAAGAAGAGCTATCAATATGAGACATATCAACTACATGATGGGAAATAAAGGAGGAATATTAAAGTGGTGACTTCATAGGTGACAATGTACACAAATAATACTCATTTAAATCCTTTTATTGTTTATGTTATTTATAACATTTTTATTAGCATGTAAATATTTTTGTGTTGTTTTATAACATTGCTTTTTTTGTCCACCAAGTGCAAGTATGCGAATTTATTTCAGAGTTCCGTGGAAAGATCCAACAGTACATTCAATATTTCAATATGGCACGATGGCAAGATGATCAATTCAAAATATGCCGAGACACCTTTCCTCTCGAAACAATACTATCACTAGTTGACTTTGCATAAAATTACACCCTACAACCACAAAATGAAATACAAAGTCACTACTATCACTTAGAGAAGGTGAGCATAATGGTCCATATCACTTATTGACATGGTCCACATAAGAATGAAGATAAATGTGTGATTTTGAAAGAAATTCACTTCTACATAAGTGACGACTAGACCCATGACATCCATTACATGGAACATTGCTTTAAATTGTTCTATGATCATGTGGTAGCTATGGACATACCATTTTTTCATCATTTGATTTGGTCAGATGGTTGTGCTAGACAGTTCAAGAATGCATGTGTATTTCAATGGTTGTGTTTTTTGCACATAAAATACAAGGTACCACATATATGGAACTACTTTGAAACGGGTCATGGAAAAGGAGAGCACGATGGTGCTAGTGCATGCATAAAAATTTCCCTTCGAAGCATTAGAGGAAATTTGAGGTCTAAAATGGGCCTCCGAAGGAAAATGATAAAATAATAGTTAAAATAATAAAATAATAGTTATTAATTTTTAGGAAGAATGAAAAAAACTATTTTTTTATTCATATTTTCAACATATATCCCTGTTTTTTTACTCAAATTCCGAGTGGGAGAGCTCATTGGATGCGGAATTTAATTCTACATCCAACGAGCTCTCTCGCTTGAAATTTGAGTAAAAATAGAGGGAGATATGTCGAAAATACGAACAAAAAAAATAGTTTTCTTTTATGACAAATATGTCAATTCAACCATTATGGTTGACTCATTTTATGGAAATTATATTGGTTCTTGAATTTCAAATCACAAAATTTATTGTTGGTGCATTTTCTTATAAGGCCCATTTTAGACTCCAAATTTTCTCTAATGGGAAGAGATGAAGTTTGCAGGTGCTCATCTTCAAGACGCTGCATCTATAATGGGAGAATACGAAACAAGGAAAAACCTAGTGTAGAGAATATTTTTGGAGGTGACAAATGTGACCTGATCCAACACACCTCATGTGAACACAGTGCATGTAACTCGATAGTTTCATTGAAGTAGAAGCTCAAACAACTCATACCTACAAATTTGGAAAATATTGAAGGTTTTCTTTTGTGATTCCTGTAGCATCGATGAATGGGATGTTTGTAAGTATATAGATACGGTTTATACATGGCATCGAGTGACATTTGGCATCGATTTCAAGGGGGTTAATGAAATAGACCATTTGGAAGATGATCAAACATATATTTCTACAAACTCTGATCACATATCGAATATCATACAAGCAAGTACACAAAAAAGTAAAATTGTAGTACCTAAATCACTACAAGCCTTTACATTTGAAGAAATTTTATTTATGTTACATGCAGGACCTTTTTTAATACAGTGTATTGTTAAATCGACCTATTTCCTTTCTTAGGTCATATATATGCATTGGTTTCCCCAAAAAATAATGAATGGGGTTCTGACTATTTGTTGGAACGTTGCTTAGAGGGGAAAAACTCTATTCTCGAACCTGTTACATATGATGAAAATATTGAATTCCCAACTGGGTCGATGGTTATAAAAGAAGAGTAGTTAACACTAGCAACACAATAGAAAAGGACAGTTGGGTATGTATATTAGGATTAGAGACTAGGAGCTACTGTATACCATTTCACCAACCTGGTAGTTGATATAAACATCAAGCTACGCTCACTTTCGTACAAAAATAGGTCACATGTATGATACTTGCTCTCATTTAGAGCATGAGAGATTAATGGACACCATTAGCAGTAGAGATGATCTACATGGCCTACTCGAGTGAGTGCATTTTCAGGTGATACTAGATTGTCTAGTGTGGCTAGATTGCTAGGCGCATTATTTAAACATTAAAGTGTGTCCTAAAGCACAATTTCAATGAGTTAGCCTTTAGTTTATTCCCAATGTACTAACCTATGGTTGTTGGACAGCATTCACAGACATCAAGCTATTCATCGGATACTAGACAATATAAACATGATCCTACACCCTCAAGTGAGTTATCTATAAATAATGTTTGCACATTTTCATTGGGTTCACTTTATTTTATGATGAGAAGACTAATGTTTATCCTTTTGTGTTCCTAGGATACAAACACAACCTATTGCACATTGGAGGCGCCAAGAACTACCCAGTGTCTTTAGACACCAACTAATAGAATTCAAAAAATAACATGCTCTCAAGTTGTTGCAATTTACTTTTAATGAATTTTTTATATTAATACACATTTAATTACATTAATGCAGAGTTAATTACATTTGTGGCTCAACTCTTACAACTCTTGCATTGGTGGGTCATATCAGCAAAAACCTCGAGAGTGCGACTATTGGTAGTGTTCCCATATCATCCTTTCACATACACACTTGTAGGAACCAATGGCATGAGATTATGCTGCTCCATTTGGTTTTTCTCTCTCAGACCGCAAGTCACCAAGTGTCCCTCAAGCGCATTTTGAGGAGACTTTGAAATCGACATAAATCAGAAAACGAAGGTCATATCGATGAACCATCAAATCCGTTGGTCTCCTGTCATTCGATTACATCTAGGGATCCCACTCTATGATATTTTTATGGCCTGGTGACTACATTGTGCATTGATTTTGGAAACTGGAGTTTTTCTCAGTTTCCTTGAATGCAACTCTTGCATTGGTGGGTCAACTATGCAAAAACCTCGCCCGTGTGACTATTGGTAGTGTTCCCATATAGGCCTTGCACATACATAGTTCCAGGAGCCAAGGACATTTGATTATGCTGGTCCATTTGGTTTTTCGCTCCTCGACCGAAATTCACCAAGTGTCCCTCAACCGCATTTTGATGTGACTTTCAACTCAACATAAATTGAAAATTGGAGGTCATATTGACGAACCGTCAACTCCGTTGGTCTCTTGGAATGTGATTACATCTAGGGGACCATCTCCACCATTTTTGCATGGACTAGTGACTACATTGTGCATTGATTTCATAAGCTGGGGTTTTTCTCAGTTTCCTCTAATGTAACTCTTGCATTAGTGGTTCAACTCTGCAAAGACCTCGATCGTGCGACTATTAGTAGTGTTCCCATATCGGCCTTGGCCATAAAAACTTGAAGGAGGCAATGACATGTGATTATACTGATATGTTTGGTTTTGTTCTACGAGACCTAAAGTCATCAAGTGTCCATGAACACCATTTTGAGGCAACTTTCAACTCGACATAAATCGACAATTGGAGGTCATATCGATGAACTGTTTACTCTGTTTGTCTCTTGGCATGTGATTTCATCTAGGGGGACCTCTCCACCATGTTTTCATGTCTCGATGACTACATTGTGCATTGATTTTATAAAATAGGGGTTTTCTCACTTTCCTTAAATGCAACTCTTGCATTGGTCGCTCAACTCTGTAAAAACCTTGACCGTGTGACTATTGGTAGTGTTCCCATATTTTCCCTGCCCATAAATACTTACAGGATCCAACGAAATACAATTATGCTGCTCCATTTAGTTTTTCGCTCCTGGACCAAAAGTCACACTATTTTCTATTACACTTGACATTGTGTCTATTACACTTGTCTTTCCATAATGATCAACATGTATAGTTGTTATTATATGTTGGTGATATGCTAGTTGCAATATCTAGCCTAGTTAAAATTAACAAGCTAAAACAACAGAACGAGAATGAAAATAATAAGAAAATAGGAAGAAAAGAGAATTAAAACTATCACATGAAACATATGTTGAAAATATATTGAATAGTTTTAGCATGAAGGATGCTAAGGAAGTAAGAACACCTTTATCAAATAATTTGAAATTCTTTTCCAACTTAATCTTTGCATGATCCTCCTTTTTCAATGTGGCAAGCTTTGTATTACCCCATCCTTGTTGGGTGAACAAATGAATGGTAGTGGATATGGCTAGCCCTTGGTACACTAATACCAATATGGGAGATTATATTTATATTTATATTTTTAATATGAATGATGCAAAAATGGATTCCTCAAACCAAATATCATGACTGATAGGTACCTTATTTCTCACCCATCACCTCACCACACTATTTATAAGAGAAATAGAATTTATAAAGAAAACAAATCATATAGAAAGAATAAATTCAACATAAATAACACATAAGGATATGTCATGATAAGGTCTATAATCTCATAAAGGAATATTCATTTTTTTTATGTGGTTATTTTGTAGTGTTACCTCAAACCTCCTTCACATTGTTTCACAAGTTTAGGGGTTCATGGAGATCATCAATATAATGAAAATGAAAATACAATTTCATGTTTTTGTGTTGTGTTTAATGCCATTATAGAAAATAGAGGGCCAAATAAATGGTGGAAGAAAGTGCAAGGGATTTTTTCATTTAAGTGGTCAAGTGCCTTTAATATTCTTGTTTCGTCGTGATCAAGGACAATAGGATCCCTATGTTTTGATTAAATTAAATGTTAAATAATCATTCCACACCATAAACAAAGTCAATACTTCAATACTTATAAATATTTTCTTCAATACTTAAACAATACTTGTTAGTTTCAAATTGAAGTTCAACCTACTACATTTGAAGAAGCATAGTGGATATAGACAAAAAAATTGGATGGAGGCTATGAGAGATGAGATGGAAGCTTTCATGGTGAACCACACATTAAGTATCATTTAAATTAAACACATATTTAGTTAAAGACATAGTTAAGCATATCTGAAAGGCATATAGTTAATATCATGTTCTCATATCAAGTCAACCATATATATAAATATGAACCTTGGTTTATATTATATGTACATATAATGTTTTCAAAAATGGCATGTCATGGCCATAATTCAAAATAGTGGATCATACTATACGTCTGTGTGTCTACAAACAAAACTGTACATGTATGTATCCCCCCCTATACATGAATTCTATTGACCCCCCTATACATAAATTCTATTTATCCATGCCTTTAATGCCAATGTAAGTAAATTTTGAGAAGTATATATTTCTTTTTCAGCTCCTCGATGGTGTTTCCCAGCATTGAACAGAAGGATTAGATCTCATTTCCGGAGATTACACACAAACCAAAACTTGTAAGTTAGTTACCAAGCTATAAAAATGAATACAAAATTCTATGTACATGTTTTCAAATTCCAAGCCAATATTTCATTTTTACTTATTGTCCGTGTGTATGTGATGGTATTGCACAGTGTAACTGCATGTATCGTTGTTGCCTCACTAACATCCTGTAAAAAAAATGGTACAAACAACTAGATAAATGTACAACCTTGTATAAGATGAGTAATTATATAAATATTTGAAAATTTATCTACATCCTACATTGAATTTTTCAATGAAAGTGAGACATACATGTACCTGGGGGGGAAGAGGTGGGTAACCAATGGCCCCGATTCAACATGGATAATTTTAAGGAACCATACTTATTTAAAAGTGTATAAATGTTGGCAAATCTTACCAATTTTTAAAATGGCAACTATAAAATGTTTGGGAATACTTTTAAAAAAATATTTCAATTTCCAAGGATTTTATATCCTTTATATAATAATTTGGAAATTTTTAGGATGAAAATTTTTTACCCCATGAAAACTGGGTGAAACAGGGCTTCAAAAAATGCAAAATGGTAAATATTTTTTGGAGAAAAACATGGAAAATAGCCCTGGAATAAATTTCTCCCCTAAAATTATCCCTTACCGATTGGGTTCTCTTTAAGCACCAATCACTCACTAGAAGGATGCATAAAATAATATATGTCAATGTTAGCAAATCCATGGGTACACCAAAAAGGTACTTGCTTGTACAAAAACAAAATATACTACATGGAGGGACACTGACCTTTTCAAAGAATGTGAGACATACATGTACCTGGGGGGGGAGAAGTGGGTCACCAACAGCCCCGATTGGGTTCTCTTCAAGAACCAATCACTAAATATAGAAGGATGCACAAAATAATATATGTAAATGTCAGCAAATCAATGGGTGCACCAAAAACATACTTGCATGTAAAAAGAAAACTATACTACATGGAGTGACAGTGACTTTTTCAAAGAAAGCGATACATACATGTACCTAGGGGGAGGGAAGAGGTGGGTCACCAACGGCCCTGATTGGGTTCTCTTCAAGAATGAATCACTCAATAGAAAGATGAATAAAATAATATATGTCAATTCTAGCAAATCAATGGGTCCTCCAAAAATATACTTGCATGTACAATGAAAACTATACTACATGGAGGGATAATTAGGGACACAGAGATACAAGAAATTTTGTAATAGGGTGCTGAAAAAATAAGAGCGATATACATATTCCTTGGGGACATGAAGAGGTGGGTCACTTGTGGGTGAAATAATTGACAACAACCTAAAAGGATGGGCATATGCTTCAAATAGAAAGGTCACTCGCGTGGAAAGTCTATTGAACATATGTTGCTACGTAAAAAAACATAAAGATACAATTAGAAATTTTCAAATAATTAAAAGCATACATGTTGAATCATTAAAAGCATTATTAAAACCATAATTAAAAGAATAATAAAAAACATACATGTGATTTCGAATCTTCCTCTACCTAGTACGGACATGTCTCAGATGCAACAAACTCATCGTTCCCAAACTACATAAAATATATTTTATCAATATTAAGATGTATTAAATGTGTCAATCCCTACACAAATATGTAAATCATGATGATAAATTAAAAATTAATGTTCTTACAAGTAATGGTGAATAAATCATATGCAGCATTAATCGACGCATCAATATCATTAGCATCAATGGGGGAATATGGTAATCTAGGGTCTCATTGGACACCAACTATAAATGTGTTCACGTAAATTGTCAAATAATTAAAATAGAAATAATTTATGAAATAAATGAAAACTGTGATATAAAGAATAATAGACTATGTGAAGAATGAGTTTGACTTACATATTTGAGTAACACATTGCCACAAAACTATGAAGAAGGTCCATAGCACATGTTTCCACAAGTTGTGCAAGGATGTGGCATGACATGATGCTTTGAACCCTTTGCATGTTCAGTGTGATCTCTAGATTTGGTAGGGTCTGGAGACCTAGCTGGATCCTCTTTGTGTGATGGACCAGCCCTAGATTGATCAACCTCAGATGTGCCAACCCCTTGGCCTACATTTTCCTAGGAAACACTCCTATGTTGAAGCAATGTATCTCCATATGGAATAATGCCTCACCTATGTCATCAATCACGGGGCTTGCAAGAGGATATAACTAAGGCGGGTTTAGTGTGCATGGAGGCCATCACACATGGTTTGGATCAGTCCTAGCCCCTTCCCTATCTTGGGACATCCCATGTCCTACCCCCAGAAACTCTAAAATATCAAATTAATTTACATGTTTACCCAAAATAAACTCGACATACAATTTCCGTAGGAAATAGAATGGGATATCTCTATTCCCATGAGGGTATTCATCGAATACCATGTACCAGTGACCGATCTAATTGGATTTAATATTTAGTTCTACACACCATTCTATATAAATGTTTGGTCAACTAGTGGGAGGAACCAATCCAGTGCTAGGCTCCCAAAATAGTGAAAAAGTTTGGTCTTTTGTTATCTTTAATTTCTTTACATGTTTGTAGCTCATCCTAGTGGAATAGCATTTCCTCTAGGAACCCATGTAGGAACTAATGTTTTATGGTTCTCGCAATTCATTGGAAATCGTATTCATTATGTTATCTAGCACCTCACCCAATGGTCGTCTTATGTGGTCCCCCCTCTAAAAATTGAACTAAAGCATCTCAATGCACCCAAACAAGCAAGAATTTATGAATTCCTATCATGTTCCTCCTCCATGTGTATTAAAATTGAGCTCACATGAATCTATGGACTAAGACAAAACTTACATAATATTCCACAAACAATTTACTCAAAAAATGATATCAAACCACTATTAAACAGTGAAAAAAATGAGTTGCAGTTGTATAATTTCTTTCATTAATCAAAAGTAAATGGATAATTGTTACAATGCATTACAATGGCATTAATAGCCTGGAAATTCGAATCCATGAGAGGAAATTTTAATTGATTAACTCAATATGACTACATGGCTAACAAGATGTTTGTAAATCACTATCAAAGATTAACTACCTATCTCTAGTTGTCTAATTCAGTCTCTCAAACAATTATAATTAGGTAAACTAGTCTAATTGATGTGGTAGGTCAGAAAAGGCACCTTCCCACATGCATCCATGCAAATACTGGTGCTAACTCAACTAGAGGAAATCTAACTGAATGTAACTGACTCATAACTAGGATTGACTGGTCACCAACTACCAACAACTAAAGGAGGTTGGTGTCAGCACTCCCTATGGATCCTAAATTGTAGGGATTGGTCTAGGAGGTGCCTAAACTGATGCATGAAAGTGTAGATAATGGAATTTAGCCTCAATAAGTTTTCCCCACACTCTAGTGACTGGTACATGTGGCCCCATTAGGAAAAGTGGACCCAAGGGTACTAGTGGACATAGTAATTACTAAATGACTCCTAAGTTAGGAAGAATTGACATGTTTGGACACGGGAGGATTATAATCCTAACACCCCCCTCAATCCTAAATTCGATAAATATGGGCCTTGGTAACTAAGACCAAAGGTCACCCATTACAGCTAAAATGGAAAAAGTAACTCCATAATACAACAAAGGAAATCGGGAAAAACCTCATGGGAAAGATACCCCACCTCAAACTAAGCACGTAGAATCAGGATCAAGCTTCTTCTTGTGTGCACACGTATCCTAGGGCCTGATATCTGAAATTTTTCATCCAAACTAAATGATTATTTCTAGAGGAATATTCCTCTTTGGAATAAGAAGAATATGCTCAACTAAATCATAAATACATACAGTTGCTGGATGAAAACTAGACCCATGTACAACAACTAAAATCAACTGATACAAGAGAAAAAGTTCTTGAGAAATCAAACCATCTAAGGAACACCAAAGAAAATGATATATTTCAGCTTTTAACAACAAAACATATGAGGTGATATCAGCTCCAAGTGTTAGGACCAAGTGTCCAAGGGAATGCAAAATGTCTCCATCTTTACTAGTTATGTTAGGATATTGCCATGTGATCAAACACAAAGGTAGAGAAGCCCTGGGATTGTGGAGAGAGAATGATTTAGCTCCATAATAATATATATCTTCATAAATAACAAATTAATTCACAAAATATAATATCAACAAACTCATAAGAGGAAAACAATGTCAAATCCCCAGCAACAAGTTTGAAGAAGACTTGCGGTACTTGATTTGTCACACCAAAATTGATGAGACCAGCTACAATCATGATCGAAGGCTCTTGGAACTTAAAAAATGAACCAAATAATATCAAATCCAATCCAAATAAGATCATATCAGATCCAAATAATTTCATATTAGATCCAAAAGTGTGGTCCACCGAGATGGTAGATGCACAGTTTTCTCCTTCTTCAAAATTCTGAGTATTAGTACATGCAATACTATAGGAATTTGCTGGAATTTTTGTATAAATAAGAGGGAATGGATCACTCCTACAATCTGATATTATTTACAAAATATCCAAATTATTACTTATCTGCACACTAGAAACAACATTATAGGTAGAGAAATCGAATTCCTCTTCACTTTTTGAAACAATCGCTCGCAAATGTTTCACATAATTTAAAGGAGAATCACTGGAGAGTGTTTGCATAGAATGGAAGGAGAGTTTTTCTTCAATATCATAGATTAAAATGTCTTCTTCTGTATCATACATATGATAAAATGAGATATCAGATATCTCATAAACTTCCATATCAGTAGGAGGAGTCGCTCGAAGGAGTCTTTCTTCAATTCGAATTGATTGTGTAGAAGATTTTGCTTCTTCTTCATCTTGAACAAATTAATAAGAGAGAGTATAGGATGAGACTTTTGAATAGATATTTCTTGTGGTGTTGGGTTTGATCTCCAAATTTCTATTATGATCCTCATTGTGCTTGCCAAAGGTTCTATCCAATTTTGTCCATAGATCCTTTGGGTATTCAACAGATTTAACAAGGTAGCGCAACCTTGGAGAAAAGGGCAGACATATTGTTCCAAAATAAATCACTGTCATTTAGCGAGGCATTTTCATACTCATAAGAATATTTACCAAGTCTAATAGACACCTCATAGAGATCTTATTTCATTAGAGATAAAATCATCTTCAACTTCCATTCTGAGTAAGAAGAGGAACTGATAATTTTGAATCCATATGAAGTTGTACCTACAATTACACAAAAAAAAACAAAGTAAGGTCGAACATCCTGGACTTTTGGAGTTTGCATCACACCTAGATTATTTAATCAAGAAATATTGATCAAAAAGCTTGGGCTGCAAGGAATTATGTTGTAAACTCTCCACTTCTAGTGCAGAGCTGGAATGTTTTTGAGTTTGTTTTTGCTCAAATTGCTTCATAGATCCAACAAGAAACATGTAGAAGAATTTTCTTGTCCTGCCATGGCTCTGATACCATATTAAAATTGAGGTCACATGAATCTATGGACCAAGAAAAAACTTACAGAATATCCACAAACAATTTACTCATAAAATTATATGAAACAGTGCAAAAACTGAGTTGCATATATATAATTGCTTTCATTAATCAAAATTAAATGGATAATTGTTACAATGCATTACAATGGAATTAATACCCTAAACATTTGAATCCATGAGAGGAAATTTAAATTGATTAACTCAATATTACTGCATGGTTAACTGGATGTGTCTATATCACTATTAGAGCTTAACTAGCTATCTCTAGTTGTCTAACTCAGTATCTCAAACAGTTATAATCAGTTAAAATACTCTAATTGATGTGGTAGGTGAGAAAAGGTGCCTTCTCACATGCATCCATGAAAATACTGGTGTGAACTAAGCTAGAGAACATCTAACTAAATGTAACTGACCCATAACTAGGCTTTACTAGTCACCAACTGCCAAAAACTAAAGGAGGTTGGTGTTAGCACTCCCAGTGACTCCTGAATTGTAGGGATTGGTCTAGGAGGTTCCTAAACGGAAGCATGCAATTGCAGTCAGTGTAATTTATCCTTAATCAGTGTTCCGCACACTTTAGTGACTAGCACATGTGTCCCCATTAGGCCAAGTGGACCCGATGGTACTAGTGGACCCAATAATGACTAAATGTCTCCTAATTTAGGAATAATTGACCAGTTTGGACAAGGGAGGATTATAATCCTAACAATCTGTTCGGTGTTTGGATTTGGTTTTGGTTTTGGGTTTGTGTTATTGGTGGTTTGATTATGGAAATTTAATTTTGGACTAGTGTTATTTGTTAATATAACAATAAAAAATTCCAAAATGAATTAGTATTTGACTTTTTTTTAATCAAACATTTATTAAATTAACAAACAAAAATGAAAAATCAAAGCAATTCAAAACAATACGGTGACTTACCTTCCATTGCAATCCACCTTGTCAATATCCACCTTCAGAATAAGCCCTCCAATTTGCTTCTAAGCCAAAATGCCTTCCCATTTTATTGTTCCTTCGTTCTTTGCGGCCTCAAATGTAAAATAAAAAATAAAGGCTATGGGCCTCTATTTTATTATTTTGTTTTAACTTTCAAAACCGCACTTGCGATTTATAACTCTTGGAAGTGCGATATATTACACTTACAATATATTCAAACTAGCCTTAGCTTTGGTTTCAGGCTCGGGTTTTCTAAACCAACCCAAGATAAAACAAATGCGATATATTGCACTTACAATATAGTCTAACTAGCCTTACCTTTGGTTTTAGGCTCGGGTTTTCTGAACCAAACCAAGATAACACATATGCATTATAGATTTCCTTTTTCGACTTGTGTTTTGAATTTTTAGAGTGGCACTAAAAAGTGGAACCATCTTCATGCATGTGCCCATATTATACCTCCTTTGTTATTCTCTAATATATACTCCTTAGGTGTTTCTAAACTATGGAGAAATATAATAAAATCATAATAATAAATCCCCTTCTTCTCCTAATGGACTCATATTTAGCATAGGTGAATAGTCATCCAGGGTTAGCTCTAGTATTTTTGAAATCCCAACACCTGATTAGGGTTTGTGTTTTTGGCATTCTAGAACGTTCTTGAAAGTTAACACGATTAAATCATGGGGTATTAAATTAATGAAACGATGCGATTGTTCCTTTGGTCATGGGATATTGAAGAATACCGATAATTTCACCAGATAATTATAAATACCTACCACAATCCTTCTTGAATGCCCCCCCCCCCACCCCAAAACATATTTCCAATTAAAAAACCTATTTTTAAGACATATTCCATGTTTTTATTAGATAACCTTTTTCAACCACTTCCAATACCTATAAGGCACATATACCCTACTACCCCCCCCCTCCCCAATAGATACACTATATTGACCTTATTTTTAACAATTTTAAAAAATGCCTTTATGAATCAACGTGATAAGATATTGGTAAACATGGTGAATCTACCATGCACTAAATCCACATATGTGATAAATGATTTTTATTGTTTAATCCAATTGGTACCATGGTGGTGAACTAGATAGGTCAACTTGGAGGAGACATAACATCATCATGCGTACTTCGAATGAGGTGATTTTTACATTGTTGGAAGGATATTATAGTGTAGAAACATGTCAAAGGGAATTTCACAAGAGATGAACTTTTGATGACAAAAAAAATCATTTAGACCCTCACACTATCCTCATAATGTTTTTGACCCAAAATCAACAAACTCGGAACTACCCATAAAATGGGCCCTATAAGCCAATTCATCAACCCTCAAGTGAGTAAGGAAAAAAATGGATGACACATTATATATTGATCCATTTTACATGAGTGGAGCTAGGAATTGATGATTTACCCTAGATATTGAATTTCCAGTGGTTGGATTTGGTAGCCTTAAGAGGAGTCTTTGGTATGTACTAAATAATTTGGCTTATATATGAAGTTTCCTATCATACATATCTTGTGTGAATCTTATATTTGATTTTCAGCTAAATGTTTTCTTCATGATTTTGTATTTAGATCTATTTTTAATGGACATCTAAGCAAAAGAGAAAAATTTACATCGAGTGTGTTCTTTTCTGATCTTTCCCTAGGGTTTAAATTAAGTGTGTCTAGGTTTTACATGAGTAGTTACATTAGTATAATCTGTCGTAAAAATAACTTTTGAAGTTGCAAAAGTTCCAACAAGAGCTAGCTGCAAGCACATGTGGAGAAAGTGACCAGTGTTACCTTAGTCACTTCTCCAAACTTTTTCAGAAGTCGAAAGATACTAGGGGAGAGCCCTAGGTAACTCTACAAAAGACAATTAGACAACAAATATATCTCATATGTGTTTAAGGTTAGTGACCAATGCCTAGTGGAGTCAATGAAAAAATGGAATAGATGTACTACGAGCATGCAGATGAATTGTGAAAGTTCATCCAAGGATAAGTCAAATACCAATGTCAAAATAGTACAATATGCAGATGTTAACTAAGTACAAGTGATTTACGAAATAATATGTATAGTAGTATAAGTATCACTCATTAATGCAAGTATTAATGACAACAATAGTTATTTATAGATTCATTACAGACTTAGTGTAAGTAACAACAATGTGTGCATAACCATGCATTTACAATATTGTTGCATCCAATATGAAACCAAGTTCCATGTACTCATTAGCAGGAGTATCAAAAATAGTATGCAACAGTAGACACAAATAAATATTTATAAATGCGGTAATCATTCTCTGTTTTCATGTGTTGGAATAAATAACAACAATGTACATAAGAAACTAGTTTGGTGTTAAGACTTTGTATAATAGATTAGATATCATTGGCGTTCAATTCAAATTCACAGTAGTAGCTTATGCATAATCACTCAAAAAAACACAATCCCAAGATAGACATAATATTTATCCTAGGAAACCCTCAAGGAGAAGAAAACCTTGCAAAACTTCCTCTACATAAGATGTACAAGATAAGGCCAAAAAATAGGTATCCTCCTCCTTGTTGTTCTATCTCTCTCTCTCCTATGCACTACTCAAGTGAGTGACTCTATTTTCAAATAATAATCACAACCCTCCTATTTATACACATTGAACCAACAGAACTTTATCCTAAACAAGTCATCCCGATTAAACCGTCTCTGACAACTTCAGCTAGGAAGAATCAAAACAATATATTATATTATTCATTAGGGTACTAATGATGCAGATTACAATGGAGGATTTACATCATGACTCTATGATGACCAAATACAATAGTAACACCACGTCGGAGGAATAATAAAATCTCCCTTGGGTTACATCAGTAAAATACATTTAGAATATCCTTTGAAGTTACAATATTTAAAAACTACCCCTTAATGAGAAGGTTATTCTACTAACAACATC
>LPNX010371085.1:107074-123415 GCA_001517045.1 Pseudotsuga menziesii | reverse complement strand
ATCATAGACTATAAGAGAATAGAGAGATAATATATATAGCAGTATCGAGGTAGTACATATATATGTCATAGGAAGTTTTCACAACTAGTAACTGGAACATTTACTCTTCAATTTCTTCATCTTTTGCATAACACGAGCACTTTATCCTATGGCAACGACACTTTGATCGTTTGATCCTTTGTAGCATCACTTTGATGTTTGTTCCTTTGCAAAACTTTTTATCTTCTCGATCCATCATAGTAGCACTTCAATATTTGATCCTTTGTAGCATTATTCTGATCTTTTTGATCCTTCGTAAAAACAACACTTCGATCATTTCAATCCTTTTTAGTAGTACTTTGATCTTCTCGATCCTTCGCAATCGTACTTCGATCTACTTGTTCCTTTCCACCATGATACCTACAATACACATGATATTTTTGTGGGATGATCAATCCCTATCACTTTAGGACTTGAGTCCAAGGATGATGCAATCCTCCATCATCATGATCAATGATATCGACCAGCTGAATCGTCTAAAACTATATGTAGATATCAACCACACCCAGTGAAGGACTTATCGTCCATGAGGACTCATCAGAGACTATCGATACACTAAGGTTAGGACCACTCCCAAGTGATTTTTTTACTATGGTATATACACTCACATGTAGGCATACTCTTCCAAGCAAGAGTATTGTCAGGAGAGCAGATATTGACTACATACAAAAATATTGGCCCTCATCGTAGAACATCCATACCACTAAGGTTAGGACCACTCCCAAGTGAGTGTAATACTACGATGTCTATGAAGACTCATCATAGAGCATCCATACCACTAAGGTTGGGACCATTCCCAACAAAGTTTTATTCTATGGTATCTACATATGAATGTAGGTATACTCCTCATAAAAGAGTATGTTCTACAAGGTAGATCTCGACTGCATACAAAATGTTAGTCTTGTTGTCCATGAGGACTCATTGTAGTGAATCCTTACAACTAATATTATGACCACTCCAGAGCGAGTGTTATTCTACAATATCCACAAATGAATGTTGGTAATCTCCATGAGAGAGTAACATTTGTAGGGCCATCCTTAGTAAGGACCACTCTCATGGACATAGTGTTATACCTTCCATCCTCAAGAGAGGATACTATCATCTACAAACAAATGTCAGAGCTTGTCATTATCACTGTCATCCATCATCGATGTGAGTCTCATCATTACTCCCTCTTTCTTGGGAAGTTCCATATTATCACCTGCTTCCTCTTTATCCTAGGAGCGTTCATGTTTTCGACCTGATATTCCTTTTCGAAGAAGGTCCATATCTTCATCATTTGTAGTTCCATCACTATGCCTCCTTGCAAAGAATTTATTTTCGAACGACACAAATCTTGTCACAAAAATGTTCAAACTTAATTCAAGATAGAGGTTTGGTCAGTACATCAACAACTTGCTCATTGGTACTCACATACTCGATCTTTATATCTCCCTTCAGTACCATATCCCACAGAATTCTTTGTCATCTTTATGCAACTATGGTTTCCACAAAGAATCATTGTGGTATCCAGCTCCATGTCAAATAGTCTTGACATCAGTTTTCGAATCCATATCACTTCACAAGTAGAGAAGAAATATGCAATATACTCTGCTTCAATTGTACTGAGAGAAACACTAGAATGTTTCTTACTAAACCATGAGATCATGGTAGATCCTAGATGATAAAATCCACATGAAATTCCCTCTCTGTCTGTGACATTTTTTTCCCAATCCGAATCCGTATATTCATATATTCTATAGCCATGATATCTAGCATATTAATGTCCCAAGTCTATCATACCTTTTAGGTACCTCATCACATGATTTTCAACTATCAAGTGAACCCGTCTAGGTTTAACTAGATACTCACTTAAGGTGTTCACAACAAAGCATATATCTGGCCTTGTATTCGCCAGATACATTAATGACCCAATAATATGTCTATACGGAGTGATATCCACTAACTCTGATGTCTCATCAAACAAAAACTTCATGTTGGTATCCATGTGTGTGGCCATGGATTTATAGTCCAACATATCAAATCTATTTCAAGATTCCTACTGCATACTTTCCTTGTTTCATTAAGATTATTTTTGGGGTCTTACACACTTCGAGCATGAGGAAATAATGCATTGAATCCAAGATATTTCATCTTGAATGTTTTAGCTAGCTCCTTATTGCTTTATATGATATGTTTCTGATTTCTTGGAAAAAATAGATCATCCACATGCCACAATAGTATGACGTGTTCATTACCCATAAAATTAAGGTAAAGGTTAGGATCAACTTTACTCTTGGTAAATCCCAAGCTTGTCAAGAAGTTATATATTCTTCCATACCAAGCTCTAGGAGGTTGCTTCAGCCCATACATAGCCTTTTTCAACTTACATACATGAGTCATTCTGTCTTTGACTTCAAATCCTTACGGTTGTTCAATGTAAACCTCTTCCTCAATCATACCATTCAAGAAGGTTTTCCTTACATCCATTTGGTAGAGATTCCACTTCATCATGGAAGCAAGTGCCATGATGGTTCTCATGGAAGTGTTCCTTGATACTCAAGAAAATGTCTCTTCATAATTAATTTTCTCTCTCTGAGAGAATCCTCTAGCCACAAATATTGCCTTACTTCCATCAGCAGCATGTTTTATCTTGCAAATACACTTGGAAGATACCACACTCTTTCTTTTTGGTTTGGATACTATATCCCAAACATGATTGGTAATCTTCCATCATTGCTTCTACCATGAGTTCGTCCTATTAGGTCATTTACATATCCCGATAGTCTGCATTCAACCTTGAAGGTTGGAACCCACTTCACTCTTAGTAAAGACTTATTCCATTAAGAAGTTTTCCATCCTGTTGTACCATGTCGAACTCAGAGATATTTTGTAGTCACTCCACCTGAGGCGGAGCATCATCCTCCATCTGCATTTTGTATTGGAGTGATAGGTAGCATCCTTTGCTACTGATATTCTATGTATCCATCTCAGGTTACTAGATAACAAGATCCCTTCATCTTGAACTTTGTCGAAAAGTTCATCTTGCACCCATCTCTGAGCTTTTGTATATTCTATAGGTTTCCATCTTCAACCTTGTAGCAAAGGTTAAGATCTGCATCACTCTATGTGATATTAAATCTCCTTATGTAACTGGATGTGCTTATATATGGGTTCCTTCATAGCTCATACAAATCCTATTCTACACAGGTGTTTCTTTGCTCAATATATACTTCTAATTCACTAGAGAAGTGCATTTGGTCAATAGAGTTTGTTATGCAACAGAATATTCTTTCTTAGATAAACCTCAAACTTTGCTTTGTATACTTGTTCTTGTAGATACATATGGAAGACACTACAGATTTCCCTTCAGTTCTTGAAACCATATCCTAGACATCATTCCCTGTGATGAACTATTACTCTTTGATCATAGCTTATTCCATAGCTGAAAGGGTCTACACCAATGATGTTAATCAACTATGCCACATAACTAGAGTATATATGAGGCCTATTACTTTAGTTTCTAATTCCGTCCCTACTTTTCTTCATCTTGAATTATCTCTCGTGCCCAATATGGTCTTCATCTCTTGAGGTGGATCTACCGCTCTCTTATATTCTTCTAAAACTCTTTCTTCCGTCATGGTGTCTCTGCCCATGGGATATTCAGGTTCATGTTTATTGGAGTGAAACTTTAATTGTCTTCACTTGTTTTTTGGAACACGTATTATCCTCCTTTTCTTGTAGCCAGTTATACACGACCTTTCCTACAATTCAAATGCACCAGTTTCATTGTTGGAAACACTTCATAGGGAATATGCATAATGACAAATTCTTATGCAGCATGAAACTATTTTAACCAATAAAACATTCATCCATATCTCACAGGAATTTTCGCGATGTCTTCCATCTCTACCATAACATCATTGAGATTGTGAACTAATCCAATATGTTAGCAAAGAGGTTTCATTCTAGATAAGTAGTAATGGAGAGTTGTATAGCACCATGGGCTACTTACCCATAACATCCATATTAGTAGTATACTATCATTAATGCAAACATTCTATCATGCATTATACAAAACATATACATGAAAGAAAATTCAAATATTTATCTTTGTTTGTTCGGTATATTATTTCTTTTCCTTTGTCTTCATCTCCGTCTAGATCTACAACTTCTCCTTTTACCAATGAGATTTCTTCAATATGATGCTTGCTTGAAATCTTTTATGGAATGATGCTTCTCATGGACCTAGGGTTTGACAAAGAAACCCTAATTTTTAAACTTAGCTATCTTTCATATCCGATTGGATATAAATATGCGCCTCTTCAAGGAAAGCTGAGCAACATACTCGTTTTATCAAAACTGTGATGAGAACTGCAAAATATTTGATGCCCTAGTTTTCTTCAATTTCTTCTTCTCCATAATTTCATGATAGTGTTTCTCCTATATATTCAAAAGTAAGGCTCCTCTTGGTCTAAATATTCACACTAAGGTTTCATGGTCTGTCTTCTTTCCATTCCCACAGGTTATAGCAGAATTGATTTCACCAATTGGGAATTATGCGAATCTTCCTAAGATGACTTATTTCAGGACTGTTCACCATAGTGAACTTGTACAGACTTCCTCGAGTCACTATTTGATCTTCAAGGTCTGAAACGTTTACCACAGAAACTACAGTCCATTCCCTATCTATAACATCTTGCAAAATTTTATTTGGAGATTCATAGCCTGAGATATAACAATTCTCCCTAGGTCACATGTTTAAGGATTAATCCTAGGAGATGATGGAACCCTCATTTGGAGGAATCATATATCCTATATTATAGTGAAAAAGAGGATGAAAATTTTACACATGGTACATGAGGAGTTCATCTTTGTCCTATAAATTTTTTCGCTCATGAGACTTTAGAGATCCTAATCTTCAATAGCTGTAGCGGTAGCAGTGTTTCAGGTGCACAAAGACGTATTTGAGGGTATCTATGATACCATGTTAATATTTCATATTCTAGACTATATATCATTATTTTTCAATTCAAATTCATAGCAGTAGCATATGAAGAATCAATGAAAGAAACACAATCACAAGATAGACATACTATCTATCGCGGAAACCCTCAAGGGGAAGAAAACCCACCAAGCATTCCTCTATATAATATGTATAAGATAAACTCCAAAAACATGTATTCTCCTCCTTGTTTCTCTGTCTCTCTCTCTCTCTTATGTGCTACTCAAGTGTAGTGATTCTATGTTCAAATAAGAATAAAAACCATCCTATTTATACACATTGAGCCAACTTACTTTTACCCTAAAGAAGTCGTCCCCACTAAACTGTCTGAGCTGATTTCACCTCAGAATACTCAAAACAATATATTATATTATTCATTATGGTACTAATGACCCAACTTACAATAGAGGATTTACCTCATGACTCTATGATGATCAAATACAATAGTAACACCCCACCGGAGGAATTTTAACATCTCCCTTGGGTTACATTAGTAAAATACATTTAGAATATCATTTGAAGTTACAATATTTCAATACTTGGAAGTTTCTGAGTGTTTCCACACTTCAACAATGATTAAATTCCATACTTCAAACATTGATTAAATTACCAAATAAAGTGGGGTTGCATAGTGAAAATGAGGTAGAGAAGAACTCACCTTTATTTGTGATTTACCCTACACTTGTTTAACCTTTTGTACCTATGTTTAATTGTTTGTGTGCACGGTTTAGAATACAAAAGTAAGAGGGAATGTATTGTAGACTAGGTGTTGGGAATGGCTTCCACTGTAAGGGAAACCCTTACGGTGGTTGGTCAAGGTATGGAATGTGAAAGTAAAGGCCTCTTATAGACCTATGAAGAAGACCATGGAGGATGTAAAAGGGATGAGCACTACGATATTTTAAGGAAGGTCTCAAATTTTAAGGCTCAAAAATTCTCGGTGTGAAATTTTAGGGCATGGAATTTTAGGACCCAAAATTTAGGGCATGTAAATATTTAGGGCCCGAAAAATTAGAGACCAGAATTTTAGGGCCTGAAAAATTTAGGGCGCAAAATTTTAGGGCCTGATATTTTAGGGAGGGTTCGGATGTTTATGGCACCGAATTTTAGGGGTCCAAAATTTTAGGAGTCGAAAATTTCAGGAGGCCTGAAATTGGCCAAATAATTTTTTTTTTTTGAAATTTTATAAATTTTGGAGACCTAAAACTAACCTAGAAGTAACCCTAAAAACCAGGTTTTGAAAATGAAAATATGTGAAGACAAAGGAAAAAAACCCTAGAAAAAGCCCTACCCAACCTAGGGCATCTAGAGAGGATGACTTACCTAGTGAGAAAGATCTCCTAGGTTAAACAACTATCCTAGAAAACTAAGGGAAAAAACAAAGAACCCATACTTGACAAGCCACTTGATCATTGTCAAGTGAATATACAAAAGATATTTCTTCTAAAGTTAAAAGGACATGATCATTGTCAAGTGAATATACCAAAGATATTTCCTCTAAAGGAAAGTGAAAAGGATTTTTTCTACACAATGTTTTTAGACACTTTTAGCTAATGAAGTAAAATGTGAAATTAACAAAATACACCTTAATAAAAAAACCTTAATAAAACTTAATTAAAAAAAAATATTCATAATTATCCATAAATAAATGACCATTAGAAGCATCAAGAAACTTATCTTAATCTTTACATACTCTCACAAAGGAATGATTAAATAATGATCATAAACCCAACATTTATAGACTCAGAAAGGTGATTCAATGAGTTTACATCCTTTAGTCATTTGTAGAAATAAAAACTTGTGTAACTTGTGACTTAGCACACGAACGTGTAACTTCCAAGAAGATAACACATGTTCTTAACCATTAGGTCCACTTAAGTACTATGATTATATATTCATATATTCATAATAAATTGTTGGTATAAAACCTATTAAAAGACATAATACATGCACATGCCCATCCCTCTCAGTACTTTTAATCACTCAACTAACTTCATAATACAAAGGAAATGATTGATAGTGACATATTACTTGCACACCCACAAAGTTTCTAACTTGGTCAGGCCTATAAATATCAAATGGTTGAGAGATAACCATGAAAAAGAAGACACTGGGAATTTTTTCCTATTCTTCTTATTCTTTTAGTTAAACAGGTTCAACTCTAAGTTATTGATCCCTAAGGACATGTTATCACCAACATTCTTCGTGTTATCCATTTATCAACTATCAATTTTTTTTATCTCACTTGTCTTCCATAAACTCTCAGTTATCCATTCATGGATGACATGGGCTGCATAAACTCTCAGTTATCCATTCATGGATGACATGGGCTGCCAGTTATCCAGTCTTTTTATATAATTGTTTATTTCAAATTTGAATGATTACCATATAATTAATCTGGACACACTTGTGTCAGTCTGGTACATAGATGAAAAACCATAGATAGGAGTCCACCTTAAATCTCAAATAAAAACGTCTTTAATGTTATTACATGTTGCTGCAAATGCATCTCAATTTCAATGGCAAAAAGCCTCGGCGACCATAGCCACTCATCCGCTGTTTCAAATACTGGGAGTCGCCTACGGTTTCTGAATTAATTTAGTGTTCCCACTCGCCGCTGTTTCTGAATTCTAATTTCATTTAATTCTAATTTCCTTTAAAAACACTCCCTGTTGCCGATTACATTCACTAGTATGTTTTTTTACAATTCACTGTGCATGGAATTACCAAATTAAGAACTCCACAACAAAGCGCAGCGCATAAGCTGCTTTGATCAGAATTTATTTTAAATCTTTATATCTTTTGTTTTTTTTTGCTTCTACCAGATTTGAATTTTTGTTCAAATCTCAATCAGGTTTATTTTATTTAAACGATAGCTAATTGCACGTGTGTTATTGGTTTGAAGAAACATCATTAAAGCGACACACGAAAGGATCGATTGACTTTGTTTTGATTCTCTTTAGGGTGGCGGTTTCTGCTTGCAAGAGGATAAAAGAAATGACCCTGACCCTGTGTTCATGATACCACCCTAAAAACACTGCCTTATTTTTTATTGCAGAAATGCTAAAAACTGCGTGGCTAACTTACTTAAGCAAAACATTCAAGCTATTTTTATTATCATCATTCATGAAATGGTGTAGAATCAAAATAATAGTTGTTATATGATTTATTTATTATGCAATTTCTTCTTGTCAACAGTCCTGCATTATGTTAGTGGAATCCTGAAATTAGGATGTCCAATTCAACGGCAGAAATTGATATGTAGATTCCAAGATTGAATGTTAAGTTGATTGATTAGCTGCCCCAACTAGACGCTTCTTGCATTTTATTCTCATCGCTCTCCTTGAAACTGAAGCACTTGTTATTTGATATGAATTAGGGCTATAATATATAATATGAATAGATCATAATCACACATTTAAAGTAAGTTCCACATTTCAAGGCGTTTTCATATATGCAATTTTGAAAAAAAAAAACTGCTAACATTTTTCGTCCTTGCTTACCAAAAGCAAAACAAACTCTGCAGCTCCTTGAAGAATACAATGGTTAGAGTAGTTGTTCTTGGAGAAGCAAAATGTTCTTGGTTAGAGTAGTTGACAATGTTCTACTCCAACCAACGAAAGTTCCCCTAGTTAGAGGAACTTGCCTCCTTTGGTATAGAGAAATATTTAGCAATTGTATGACTAGATAAACCAGGAATCATGGATTGCTCTCAACAATGATAATCCAGAGTCCCTAAGGCTTCTGTTTTTTCAATAACAACTACTCTCACAAGTGGTATTTTTTCGCGGAGGTGGAGAGAGTCTTTTGCTTTTAGTGGGAAAATGCTGGCAGCTAATATGCTGCAGTTTTTTTTCAAAATTGCATATAGTTGGAAATATTAATTACTCGCATATCAGTATCTGATCTCAGCTTGTATCAATCCAGATCGTGTTGGTGAGTGTGACAAGAGTGAAGAATCCAAGATGGAGTCTTCGGCAATGTAAACCAATCAAATTGATTTCTAAAGCTAAGTTGTTAGGTAGATAGTTAGTACAGTCTTTAATGGTGAGTCAATCAATTCACTAATAAGCAATCTAGGTTGCCTATAAATAGAAGAAGTTTGTAAATCATTTTTAGGAACTCTAAGTGACAAAAGAGAGAAAGAGAGAACTCTTACCAGAGAGTGAAGTTGAAGCTCAAGCTTCTGTGTGTGTGATTATGTCGAAGAGCCGAAGCTCTCTAAATGGATCAGTCTGTGAGACTACAAGTTTGGATTAGTCAGAGAGGCGACAAGTTTGTATTACCTTTTGTTATTTCTGGACAAGTTATATATCAAATAATTTATGGCTGAATGCATGTTTATTTGGCCGCACATTCTTTCCACAGTTACATGTGTAAATTTTGTTTACATCTACTAGTTGAATGAAATATCAAAGAATCCATAAATTTCTCACTGAGTGAAAGTTCCAATTTTTACAGTAGAGTGGTCCACACAAGTCTTCCTAAATGTTTGGTTATATGATTTTATGATTATGTGGAATTGTTGATTGTTTCGGATTTTACTTCATTTTAATGTAGGTGAAAAGCATTTATACTTTCTTAAGTCTTTTAGACTTAGAAATATTATTTGTAAATTCCGACTAAAACCAAACGAGTCGAGCAAGTGAGTCAAGTAAAAAGGTCGAGTAAAACCAACAAGTTGTCGAAGAGGTCAAAACAACAAGTTGTCGGTTAAGTTATCTAAGTTGTGAACCGACAACTTGTCGAAGTTTACTGACACATTGTGGAAGGTTACCAGCAAGTTGTCAAAGTAAAACCTATTGGTAAAACCGACAAGTAAGAACTTGTCGAGGTAAAAGAATCAGCTTGATAAATCAGACCATATTTGGTAGACTTGTCTAGTCGGGAGTTGGACAAGTTTCACCCGACAAGTGAAAAGAAAAAGAGGTCGACCTAAATTTTTATAACTCAGCAATAAACTCAAGTTTGTCGGCTCCGTTCATTGCAAACTCCAATTTTTACACGAAAGAATTATGAATATTGGTCTCTAACAATGAAGGCTTTGTTTAGAGGCCAAGATATTTGGGAGATAGTCCAACAAGGTTATGCAGAACTAGCATATATGACAACATATAATAATCTCACACAAGGTAAGAAAGATGTCTTGAGGGAACATACGAAGAAATATGGAAAGGATTTGTTCTACATACACCAAGCAATGCATGAAAGCATACTCCCAAGAGTAGTAGCATCAATTACCATAAAGCAAGCATGGGATACATTGGAAACTCTATATCAAGGTTTGGATAAGGTAAAGACATCCAACCTGTAGATTCTTCGAAGAGATTTTGAATCTCTGTTAATGAAAGATGCAGAGACTATAGACACATTCTACACTAGAGTTGTTGGTTTGATAAATCAACTTAAATCTCATGGAGAAACCATCATATACCAAAGGTTGGTTGAAAAAATCTTGAGAATTCTTTCCCCAAGATTTGAAAACTTGGTTGTGATCTTGGAAGAACACATAGACATCTCGGTGTTTACCATTGATGAGTTGCAAGCTTCAGTCATCAATCATGAATACAAACTCAGCAGAACAAAAACATCATTGGAAGGTGCATTCGAAGCACAATCATCCATAAGCCATGGTAGAGGCAGTGGGAGAAACAACTTTAGAGGAAGAGGAAGAAGTTCTTTCAGAGGAGGACGAGGAAGAAGTCCTGCAAATGTTGTTGGTAGAGGAGAGAATCAGAATCCAAGTCAGCCAAGTGGCCAGAGGTTTGATAAATAAAAAATTCAATGTCATTATTGTAAGAAATTTGGTCATTATGCATATGAATGTAGGAAGAAACAATAGGACCAAGGAAGGAAAATCCCAAATCAATCGACCAACACTAGCACTCCGACAAGTGAAATGTTAATGGACTATGCATCTCCACTTGAATGCAAATGCAATCCATTAAAATCCACATGACATATGGTACTTAGATTTAGGCTGCAACAATCATATGACTAGTAATTTAAATTTGTTTTTCATTCTAGACAATTCAGTTCAAAGTGATGTTACACCTGGAAACAATGTCCAAGTTACTGTTTTGGGAAAAGTTACTATTGGTATTCTAACAAAATAGGGTGAGAGTAAGTATATCTCTGATGTTTATCATGTTGAAGGTATGAAACATAATTTGTTGAGCATTGGATAGCTGATACAAAAAGGCTACAGAGTCTACATAGAAGATAATCACTGTGTGATTAAGGACAAGCGTCCAAGCAACTAACTAATAGCAAAAGTGCCAATGACAAGAAATCATTTGTTTCCATTGAGGATAGTTCCCGACATGAAAGGGAAGACAAATACATGAGCTGTATTCAAGGCAGAAAGTAAATAAACAGTGGAGCCCCTCGACAAGAAAGAAAATGGCAGTGCTGATTTTCAAGCTGCATTTCAAACAGAACTTCAAGAGGAATCGTGGTTGTGGCATTTAAGATTTGGACATCTGAATTTTGGTGGGCTGAAGTTGTTGCACACAAAGAATATAGTGAAAGGATTTCCATTGATCGACAGACCAAAAAGGGTTTGTGAAGGCTTCATTTTTGGCAAGTAACATAGAGAGACTTTTCTAGTCAAAAAGTCTTATAGAGCATGCACACCACTTGAAATTGTGCACTCTGATATTTGTGGTCTAATGCAGACATCATCCATTGGTGGCTGCAACTATTTTCTAACTTTTATTGATGACTACTCAAGAAAAACATGGGTATATTTTTTGAAACATAAATCTCATGCATTTAGTTATTTTTAGCAGTTCAAGGCACTCGTGGAGACCGCATCAAGATCTTAAGGACCGAAAGAGGAGGTGAATATGTTTCAAATGAATTTCTAATTTTTTGCAAGACCCATGGAATACAAAATCAATTCACTGCACTGTATACACCTTAACAGAATGGTGTTGCTGAAAGAAGGAACAAAACCATCATAGAGATGGCACGCAGCATGTTGGCAGTGAAGTACTTTTCAAATGCATATTGGGGTGAAGCAGTCACAACTGTTGTATACATTATGAACGGGTGTCTGGCAAAGATTGTGAAGAACAAAGTTCCCCAAGAAGCATGGACATGTATGAATCATAGTGTTTCCCATTTCAAAGTTTTTGGTTGTATCGCATATGCTCATGTTCCATATGAGCTGAGAAAGAAGCTAGATAAGAAGGGACATAAATATATTTTTGTCGGTTATTCTAAAGATGCAAAAGCATACAAGTTGTATGATCCTGTCACAAGGAAAGTGATAATTAGTTGAGATGTTCAAGTTGTTGAGAATGATTCATGGGATGGAACTCTCGACATAAATGTCAAGATTGTGTTGAATGTTGACAATGATGACATGATGGAGGAAGTGGTTCAAACACCACATGTAAGTCAACCAGTTGCAGCAGTGTCGACTCCCATGACACCATGACATGGTTCAACACAAGGACCATCGACACAAGTGGTAGCTCAAGCTACACCGACAAGCACACCAAGAGGACAACAGATTCCATCAAGCATTTCATCAAGGTCGACATCGATAGAACCGGTGAAGACAAGAAGTCTGCGTGAGATATATGAAGTTGGTACACCAAATTCATTCTCTCTCTTTGCATTATTTTCTCCTATATATGATACACTAACATTTCAAGAAGCTTTCGAAGAAGAAGTATGGGAACAAGCCATAGATGAAGAAATAGAATTCGTTGAGAAGAACCAGACATGGGAGTTGGTCGATGTACCAAAAGATAAAGATGTAATCATCGTCAAATGGATTTACAAGACAAAACAAGATGTTGATGGGAATGTGAAAAAGAGCAAAGAAAGAATGGTAGCAAGAGGGTTCACACAACAACCTGCAATAGACTTCGATGAAACATTTGCACTTGTTGCACGCATAGATACAATAAGAACAGTCTTGGCCATTGCTGCACAAAACAAATGGCCTGTTTATCAAATGAATGTCAAGTTAGTATTTTTAAATGGCTATCTAGAAGAGGAAGTATATGCGAAACAACCACAAGGCTACGAATTTCTAGGTCAAGAGCACAAAGTGTACACGCTAAAAAAGTCACTCTATGGTTTGAAGCAAACTCCTAGAGCTTTGTACAGTGAGAATGATTCCTATCTCACTGAAAATGGATTTCACAGAAGTGAAAGTGAACCGACATTGTACACCAAAGTTGATGAGCAAGTTAAGATGATAATTGTCTGCTTGTATGTAGATGATTTAATATTTACTGGTGACTTTGGCATAGAAGAATTTAAAATAGTCATGAAAAGTGAATTTTAAATGACTAATCTCGGGCTTATGAAGTTTTTTCTAGGCATTGAAGTTCAATAGTCTAAAAGTGATATTTTATATCACAGTCAAAGTATGCAAGTGAATTTTTAAAAAGATTTAACATGCCTAATTTCAAGCCAACCCTAACACTAGTAATAATAGGTTTAAAATTTAGCAAGAATGATGAAGGATCAACTGTAGATCCTATGTTGTTTAAAAGGCTTGTAGGAAGCCTTATGTATTTAATAGCAACAAGATCAAACATCATGTATGGAGTAACTTTGATCTCAAGATTCATGGAGTCACCAAATGACTCTCATTGGCAAGCAGCTAAAAGAATTCTGAGGTATGTAAGTCACACAAAAGAGCTTGGCTTTATGTATTCAACCTCAGAAAATTTTAAAATCACTACCTACATTGACAATAACAATGGAGGAAACATAGATGATAGAAAGAACACATTTGGGTACACATTTCATTTTGGTATAGGTGTTGTTTCATGGGCTTCAAAGAAACAACCCATAGTAACTATGTCTTCAGCAAAAGCAGAGTATGTTGCAACGACAAGTGATGCATGTCAAGTTGTTTGGATGAGAAGAGTGTTAAAAGACTTGTCATAGAACGAGCAAGAATTGACAACCATCTTTTGCGACAACAATTCAACCATAGCATTATCAAAGAATCATGTGTTTCATAAGAAAACCAAGCACATCGATACAAGGTTTCATTTGATAAGAGAGTTGGTGAACAACAAATAAATTTGTTTGGAATTTTACAGGTTTGAAGATCAACTTGCAGACATCTTTACAAAACCATTGGCAAGAGATACATTTCAGTATCTACGTAGTTGTCTTGGAATGACAAGTTCTGCACAATGAACTTTGTCATGCACAAAGAAAGTCTAAGCTCTCAAAACATTTTGTAAATTTTGGTTTAAAAAAAAAAATTCACCATGTGCTCATAATTAAGGGGGAGTGTTGGAAATATTAATTACTCGTAGATCCGTATCTGATCTTAGCTGACTCTGTCAGAGTCCGTATCAATCCAGATCTTGTCGGTCAATCTGACAAGAGTGAAGAGTCCATGATTCGGCAATGCAAACCAGTCGAATTAATTTCTGAAGCTAAGTTGTTAGGTAGATAGTCATTACCGCCTTTAATGGTGAGTTAGTTGACTCGCGAAGAAGCAATCTCACGTTTCCTATAAATAGAAGAAGAAGTTTGTAAATAATTTTTGAGGAACTCTAGGTGAGAAAAGAGAGAAAGAGAGAACTCTGAGCAAAGAGTGAAGTTGAAGCTCAAGCTTTTGTGTGTGTGATTCTGTCGAAGAGCCGAAGCTCTGTAAAAGGATAAGTTGGTGAGCCGTCAAGTTTAGATCAGTCAAAGAGCCAGCAAGTTTGTATTAGCTTTTGTTATTTCTCGACAAGCTATATATATGAAATATTTTATGGTTGAATGCATGTTTATTTGGCTACACATTCTTTCTAGGTTTACATGTATAATTTTTTTTACATTTACCGGTTGAATGAAAGATCAAAGAATCCATAAATTTCTCACCGAGTGAAAGTTCTAGGTTTTACAGGAGAGTGGTCAACACACGTCTTCCTAAATGTTTGGTTAGGTTATATGATTTTATGATTACGTGGAATTGTTGATTTTGTTGTTTTTTACTTCATGTTGTTGTAGGTGAAAAACATTTATAATTTCATAAGTCTTTTAGACTAAGATATATCATTTGTAAATTCTCATTAAAACCAAACCAATAGAGCAAGTGAGTCCAAGTAAAAAGGTCGAGTAAAACCGACAAGTTGTTGGTTAAGTTGTCTAACTTGTGAACTGACAAGTTGTTGAAGGTTACCGACAAGTTGTTGAAGTAAAATGTGTAGGTAAAACCTACAGGTAAGAAATTGTCGAGGTAAAAGAGTCGGTCAGACCATATTTGGTAGACTTGTCAAGTTGTTGAAGTAAAACGTGTAGGTAAAACCTACAGGTAAGAAATTGTCGAGGTAAAAGAGTCTGTCAGACCATATTTGGTAGACTTGTCTAGTCAGGAGTTAGACAAGTTTCACCCGACAAGTGAAAGAAAAAAAAAGGTCAGCATGAATTTTTATAACTGAGCAGTAAGCTCAAGTTTCTGTCTAGGCTTTGGCTAACACATATATGAAAACAATACTAAGGGTTATTGTTCTCTTACTAAGGGGTATTGCTACAATACTTTCTCATGCAAATTGCCAGTTTGCATTATCGACAAATACCTTTTTAATATGATTTTTCTCACAGGAGGCCGCCGATCAGCGATTAGCATGAACTCTTACTTTTCATGAACTCTTTGAAAAGGCTATGCAATGCCTCGAAGGGTAATGAAAATGAGAAAAACCTCCAAATGCGTACACAAGAGGACAGGTATGAGAATCCTGCCCAACAGTTGCGACTCAGGGCGTTACAGGAACCCTGCGCCCACCCATTACCTCTGCGTCATATAAGCATATCAGTGATAACAATAATATCATAATATGTTCACCGGAAATGGCTTGCAAGGCAGAGAAATCGGTTAGACTGCGGAATCCTCTAACACCGTGACAAACATCTGGTCTGGGGCATTTGTGCTTGCTATTCAGATGGTAACTCTCCTTGCTGGATGAAACCCCTCTAGGCAGAGCCAATAAAAAAAAACCCTTCTGTGATTGAATGACCATTACATAAGAGTCATGGACTTTATTTTTGGGTAGGTTTTAACTCATACATTGTGTTCAAAATTAAAACCCTATTTTTCTTGGTCTCTAACTTCGGGGATCAATAACGGGCCCCGTTGGGAAAGTTTTAATGAAAAGGTTGGATGTCAACCATGTAATGGCCAACCCCGGTTCATATCAATAAGATAAAGTCACTATGACAAACCCCTGTTCATCCCAATGGACAACATAGGGGGCTCTACGTTTATAAACATGTACTGTAGCCATTTTAATTAGTTAACAAATTATAAAATAACACTTTTTATTTTTTCAAAAGTAGATATATAAATA
>LPNX010371085.1:83071-96998 GCA_001517045.1 Pseudotsuga menziesii | reverse complement strand
ATTTTCCATCGACGTGCAGAAAATCCCCCCCCCCCCCAAGGTCACGTGCGGTATTAGGTAGAGACCCAGCGATTTACAGGACATGAGGGTAACTATAGATTAACTTTATAGAACAGCATCAGTGGCTATGCATATCAATAAATTTATATGAAAAAAAATGCAGAGACCCAAATGGAGAGACACAAGCCAAGGTTTCACGTCGTCATATAAAAACCACATACACTGGCTGAATGCCCTTCATAACAACAGCGATCTAGGCTTATCATGGTATCGAAAATACCTTCCCTGATAGAAATCATTCTTAATTCATAGGTATTCCTGGGCCATGACGCTAAGTGCCTGAACTCCAGCCAAAGAGGGCACGGGGCCCAAATTTCTTCACATTTCCATCGCAACCCTAAACTACTCCAGATCGTACACTGGGCACTTTAAGGGTCCGAAATCACCACCCTCCTTCCCCGGTAAATCCTTACTGTGAGATATTTATTCCCAAAACCCTGGCGTTACCATGATTTAAGCTTACAAAATTCCTGGCATGCTGCCACCCTGGGTGTTCAGTCAAGGCCAGTAATTAGGGCCTCTAAAAATGGGGCATTCAACTGGTATTAACTTAAAATCAGCCATCACGTCTCCTAAAAAAATTCCAAGCAAGTCCAGGCGTTTCCATAACGCCTCTACAGATAATTAATTATAGCTTGCGGTGAAAATAAATCGGGGATTGATATTCTACCAATATCTAACCATAATTCTTGCCATCGTTTTTCTTTTATGTTCTTCAAAATGCAATTAGACATACATATATAAATAATTCCCCAAATTTACGTAAGTAGGGGATTCGCACTTTCCCTTGTGACATTGTCCTAATGTTACGAATAGATCTGTGCCTGGCCCATGTACATCTATCAAAATACATGGGTTCAGTAATTTCATTTGCGTTCTATATATATATATATATATATATATATATATCTGCATTACCTACTTAAAGTTGTGACATTAAAAGTTCAGCCTTCAATATATATATAAATATATATATATTTATATATGCAGAATTATAAACATAGGCCTTCAATCCATGTCATTCTCTTTTACTAAATATATGTTCATATATATGTGCTCACTATTGAAACTATATAAGATTTGTTTTCACCATGAACCCTTGTTTTTCTGAAGGATCTAGTCTATCATTTTATGATAGATTTCATCATTGATCCATTATTTCTCTTTTCTGGTGATGGATTTTAGCTATTGATTAATCACGCCCTTTTGCCAAAGGACTCTAAATCCATTTAATTGATTACTTAGTATATATATAAATATGGGTTTGTTTTTCAATCAGTGTCTTTCAAGACTGAAAACTATCGTTACCGTCCTCATCAGGACAGTCCATGTATTTTTATGTACCACTTCCTTTCCATCGAGGAACTGAACTTTTCCCCGACTTCCTTTCCTCTTAGGATGTCACCTAAGTCGTTGAGGAAACTTGTTATATTTTCTTGTATTTACTTAGGTATGTCGAGCCTAAGTCCCTCTTTTCCTAGACTCAGATATTAATATAGATGTGAGATATGCTAGCGCCACTATCTCTATTATGGATTCTTTAATCATTTTCTCTTATTGCCTTTATGTTCCCTAAGTTTTTTTACTTATATAGGTTGCAAGCTTTGTTTCCGGAGGGGCCTTGGCCTTGAGCTCCTCACCCGGAGACAATTACAATCAAAAGTTTACAGAGCATTCAGGGGTTTACAAGAGGGACATTACATCCTCTCCCCCTAAAATTAACACCGTCCTTGGTGTTCTTGTTCTTTAATAACCTTTCCTTTCCTTTTGAGTTCTCCTTGTTTTCTTGTATTTCCTGTCATGATCCTGCATTTAAAGTCAGACATATGCATGCATACTAGCATCGAAATGTAAAACTCAGAAATACAATATAACATATCAGTTCTATTGCCAATAACATATAGGTACCAGTTTACTTGTACTGCACGTACCTTTCCCTGGCATTGTTCTCTTCTTTGGATGTCCTCCGTCCCAGCACATCAAGTGCCAATAGTACTCCAAGTACCAATCCAAGCCACCCAACACAAGGACGATACCAACCCTTCGTGTATCTCCTCTGTGCTATTCAGGGTGCTTGTCATTTTTCTTTCTCTGGATGTTCCTTCATCCCACCCAACACAAGGACGATACCCTATACCCCTCTTAGCGGTATCTCCTTGTGCTCTTTAGGGTGCTTCACCAAGCTGAGGCACTCCGTTCTCGCACACCTCCACAGCGCCTAGAGGTTATTCTCTTCACAGAGTCCCCCAACTCATGTCACAGTCCTATAATGTGTGCAGAACGAGTCTTAACCACATGTCTTACATCTAGGCATCCCCAGAATGCATAATGGTCCCTCGCTGGCCCGGGGGAAAACAAGGTAGATTTTAACCACTACCTCCATCACCACTCCCTCTTCTGGTGATAACTTTATACACATGAGATTTTACTCATCATATTCCTTGAGCTTTATCCTTTTCTCATGGCCATGATTTTCCATGCCTGCAAGCACTCTATGGGTGTTAGTTTATCATTTTATAAAATCAAAGAACATCAAACTTTTGCATAAGTCATGCTTCATTCTTCATTCATCTGATAAGAGCCTTTTATCACCAAAATTGCCAAGAGGCACTTACAAGAAGCCACAAAGTATTTTCATCTTCTTATGCTAACACCACTTGCAACAAAACACACAAAACTTGAGAATTTTTGACAATGCAATTCCTCATTAACTTCAATTTGTTACCACAAAAAAATTCACTCACAGCTGCAATTTTATATATACTACATTTGAACTTTTAAGTACTTTGTCAATGCCATAAGACCAATATCCAAAACTTTTTAACACTTCTAAACAATTTAAATTTCCTGTAATAAGCCTAACCACAATAAGAACAGGAAATCCCAAGGTGTAAATATGAAATACTGGGTTGAAGGCGAACTCATACTCAAGCATTTATTCATGGTAAAAACACAACCGTGGTTTATTCATAACACCAAATTGCATAAAGAACTATTTATGCATACATTCACACCCACTTGTAACATAAAAATCGCAGGCATTGCTACAGTTGAAAACATGGAGTTAAAAATGTGTAGCCACACATTACAGATCCCCAACGCACTATAATTTACAGATCTGATTTTTTTTCTTAAAACGTTATATGCAAACTAGGCTACCAACCAATATTATCAGTGTTCGGATTTGTACATATTTACCTTCCATTAATCGATATTTAGATCCACTACCAGCATCACTTAAACATAACATGGGCTCGAACTTAAACTAGTGGCAAATTTGGATCATGCATGAAGGTAAGAACATCAGCTGGGAACAAAATCGATACTAGTTAGACTTCAGATATGCAACACTTAATTAAAATAAAGATGCATACATTTTCCACAGGTCGAAAGTAAGATCAAAATCACAGATAAGGGATTTACAAAAATCAACGGGCAGACAAAGGATTTAGCATACCTCCCATCTATATGAACTATGATATGAAATTATGCACCGTTTCTATTGTAATGCGGATGAGGCATCTTCAAGAGCATAACATCTCTCCAAAAGGCACAAGACACATGCGCCTACTTTTAGATTTTAGCTGTCAAAGATTAGCAATCACTCAAAATAGAGAATAGTTATAGTACATACTACATATACTAACATTTCGATTATCCTGCAGGATGGGAAAACAAATGCAATACAAGACATTGAAAGATAATTATGCTTCAGAAGGCAGGATACAAAACATAGATGCACAAATGGCAGTCAAACTCAGACTACTGAGTAGGCATTATTCACATGCAATAATGATAAAACATAGATGACAGACGTATGACTATAGGTCTATCATAGATAAGCTCCAAAACAGTAAACAACATAAATCAATTGGCCTTGATAAATGGAGCTATGAATGTTTGAACCACTGTTTTCTTTGCAAACTGGCTGAGGCAGATCCAGAAGGCTACAAGCAACTTCATAACTATTAATTGCCAAGGAGAACCTCGAGGAAAAAATAACACCTTGCTGGTGCATGCTAGTACCAAAAGACCATAAGTCTGACTATCCTGCGGGTTGGAAGACGAGTGCATCATGACAAAAAAAAAAAAATCCGTAAAACCTCCTCAGCCTGATAGTAAGTGATACAACATGTTCAACCATGTAATTATTCAAATACCACCAGATGACTGCACGCGCTATCACGCATCTCCACGTATGTATTCACATTATTTTTGTGCTTACACAAGATTTTAAGAAACATATAGATATCAATGGAAAGTTTTCAACATATCTAACAATATATGATCAACCAAGGAATTGATGGATACAATGACTCTCGTTATAGATAGTAATAGAAGCATTATGAAGAGCCAATGAGTAATAGTATAACATGACTCGAAGCCAACCAATGTTGACAGGAGCTAAAAATATTAACAACTTAGAGGATACATAAAAATAAAAGACCAAACAGGAGTCTCATACTATCTATTACAAAACATGGACGTTTACTCATACCTAAGTATCCAGGCCCTTGACCAATTCCAAAATCGACTTCTAACAAATGACCAGAATATGAGGTAAATGTTTACATAACCGTAAATGTAACCAGACATTTTCCAGCGTTCTTTTTCTTTTCTTTACAGTTGTAGTTACCTTTTTTATTGTTAAATAAAAGTATACCATTAATTAAAATTTCACAGCCTCAAACTGCGGTGTCATCAATTCAATGTTTCATTCTCAAGATGCAGTCCATCCCAATTCAAATAAAACGAAATATCCACTCGATCCTCTATTATTATTGAATCTACACTATTTGTCCTTTGTTATCCAATAGTGTAGTGATAACACGTGAAGTTCTACCATTCATATCTTTCTAGAATAGAACCGAGACCGTTTTAAAAACATGTGGACTGGAATCCGTTTTTCAAAGGTTTAAGTTCTTCAAAGTTCGCGTTTTTTCATTTGGGTTCGGTTTAGAAGCATAAAATATCCTTAAAACCATAGTCATTCAAATCACATTGAAATTCTAATTCTTTTATAGAACTTTATGCCAAGTTCGTCCTAAGAAAAGAAAGCTTTCGCTATAGGATTCATTATTCAGTAATTTCGAACAATTTAGTCCAAAAGGCATTTAATCCCGTTATGAGTTCTTAGAGTAAGTTATATGTTTGGATTAAAGTATAACCAAAATATAATTCTAGATATTGATTGTCACAAACTTGGAGGAAATTTGATGTTGCAAGCCAAGGCTCTTTGTAGATCTGGTAGTCATTTTATACTTGTATGGTAATCCTCACGTCTCCTTCAAATCAGCCTTTGGCAAAAGAATATCCAGTCTTCAAATCATAGGGAACCCAAGCTTGTCCTAGACTTAAAACGAAAGCTAACGTCATGCTAACGAGTTTAATTTCCAATCATGGAAAAACAGTAGAAACAAATAACAAGTGTGAGGTTGTTTTCTTTTTCATGCATATAAACAACAAGCTTGAAATAAGTAGGCATAGAGGACGCCATCAAACCTATCCCTTGAATGGTTAATAGACCGTAGACATCCAAATACAGCATAGGCATGATATGTGATAACTTACAAAATTCTATAGCACTTTGCAATCAAATAGAAATCTAAATGGAATCGCCTGATCCAAGATCGCAGTCGCAGAGCTGGAGAACTCGCTCCAACCTCCAGTGTCAATTCCCTATCCCCTTCTGTGAATTTTCTGTTCTGCAAAAGACAAAATTAAGAGAGGGTACGAACTGCTGCAAGCTATCATGTTAGCCCATTCTCAAGGGTCCAGTGTTGTAGCTCGCTCTGATACCATATGTAAAATACCCACGGATACCTGAAAGCTATAAGACATTCAAGAGGTCTGCAAAAAAAATTTAGTAGTCCCTTCACCAAATAAAAACATTTATACTGCATTCATAACCATCATGTAAACAATGAAATAAACCAGCATAACAAATAACACGAAAGAGACAACCATCTTCATGTGGTTCACCTCGTCCACGAGGCTACATCCACCAACTTTTTGTTAGTTTCTTTATTTCTTTGATCTGTCAAAGGTTCACAATTCTGCAGTACCCAACCTGCAAATTATTTACATAGTTTCTCTCTGTTGTAGAGGTATTTCATAACACATAAGGGCCTTACATCAAGGCCTACCAATTGAAAAGGGCGGACATGCCCACCCAACAAACACTCACCACTTAGAACAGATCATCTCCATTTTCTACACTTTAAATACTAAGGTAGTATGGGATCTTCGCCACATTTGGGGAACATTTAAACACGGCACTGAGCTCATCAAAGTGAGCAGCCAGCCGACATATGATCAGCATTCCATTTTCTTTTAAAATATATAAACAATATATATTTACCAGCACTCCTTTTTTCTTTTTAAAAAAATATAAGCATATATGTATTTACCAGCATTTCATGAACATATATATTCTACCGGCATTCCATTTCCTTTTTAAAATATATAAATATATATATTCTACCAGCATTCCATTTCCTTTTTTTTTTAAATATATCAACATATACAGTTTTCCAACTTACTTATTCATATCACCGTACAGGGTTTTCTTAATATTTTCGATGCTTGTTGTTTCATCTAATTCATCATTTCAAATGACGCTATTCTAAAATCCACACGGATTCTAGAAGTGAAACGGCTTAAGGGTCTTTTCCTCTTCACGTCTATTACTATAGAAATTCTATCCACATGAATACAGCTTAAGTCATAATGATGCCTGAGGTATTTAGAAGACTCAAAATATGGGTAAAACTGTAGAGGTTTATTGATTTCCTACTAAGACTATATTCTACGTTTTACTCATTGGGAAGAATGCATCTCCCAGAAAAATAGACAAGCAACGACCCACTCCTTTGGGTAAAGCGCATCTTCAATAGAACTGCGCGTGGCCCGGCACACTGGATCACTGGATTTTCAAATCCATAATCATTTTAACATATAATTTTCCAACTTACTTATTCATATCACTGTACAGGGTTTTCTTAATATTTTAGATGCTTGCCGTTCCATCTAGTTCATCTTTGTCAGTTCGGAAGAGATAGATGTACAACAATATAAAATATAACAGTAAGTCCATAAAAGGGTAAGGCAAGCAGCAAGAGTTCGATATTGGATCTCCAGTTCGATGGCGAGTTCAAAGAAGGCAGGTATTGAGTTACAAGATGAAGGCGATTATCTAAGCGGTTGAAGGCAGGTAGAATTATCATCAACCATGAGTTCTCCCTTATCTGAGGGGGGGGTTGTGAGGCGGAAATGACCACACTAGCTACAAGATCTACAGGCTGCGTTTTCCATCGACGTGCAGAAAATTCCCCCCCCCCCCCAAGGTCGCGTGCGATATTAGGCAGAGACCCAGCGATTTACAGGACACGAGGGTAACTATAGATTAACTTTATAGAACAGCATCAGTGGCTATGCATATCAATAAATTTGTATGAACAAAAATGCAGAGACCCAAATGGAGAGACACAAGCCAAGGTTTCACGCCGTCAAATAAAAAACACATACACTGGCTGAATGCCCTTCATAACAACAGCGATCTAGGCTTATCATGGTATCGAAAATACCTTCCCTGATAGAAATCATTCTGAATTCATAGGTCTTCCTAGGCCATGACGCTAAGTGCCTGAACTCCAGCCAAAGAGGGCACGGGGCCCAAATTTCTTCACATTGCCATTGCAACCCTAAAATACTCCAGATCGTACACTGGGCACTTCCAGGGTCTGAAATCACCACCCTCCTTCCCTGGTAAATCCTTACCGTGAGATATTTATTCCCAAAACCCTGGCGTTACCACGATTTAAGCTTACAAAATTCCTTGCATGCTGCCACCCTAGGTGTTCGGTCAAGGCCAGTAATTAGGCCTCTAAAAATGGGGCATTCAACTGGTATTAACTTAAAATCAGCCATCACGTCTCCTAAAAAAATTCCAAGCAAGTCCAGGCGTTTCCATAACGCCTCTATAGATAATTAATTATAGCCTGCGGTGAAAATAAATCGGGGATTGATATTCTACCAATATCTAACCATAATTCTTGCCATCGTTTTTCTTTTATGTTCTTCAAAATGCAATTAGACATACATATATAAATAATTCCCCAAATTTACGTAAGTAGGGGATTCACACTTTCCCTTGTGCCATTGTCCTAATGTTACGAATAGATCTATGCCTGGCCCATGTACATCTATCAAAATACATGGGTTCAGTAATTTCATTTGTGTTCTATATATATATCTGCATTACCTACTTAAAGTTGTGACATTAAAAGTTCAGCCTTCAATATATATATATATATATATATATATATATATATATATATATATGCACAATTATAAACATAGGCCTTCAATCCATGTCATTCTCTTTTACTAAATATATGTTCATATATATGTGCCCACTATTGAAACTATATAAGATTTGTTTTCACCATGAACCCTTGTTTTTCTGAAGGATCTAGTCTATCATTTTATGATAGATTTCATCATTGATCCATTATTTCTCTTTTCTAGTGATGGATTTTAGCTATTGATTAATCACGCCCTTTTGCCAAAGGACTCTAAATCCATTTAATTGATTACTTAGTATATATATAAATATGGGTTTGTTTTTCAATCAGTGTCTTTCAAGACTGAAAACTATCGTTACCGTCCTCATCAGGACAGTCCATGTATTTTTATGTACCACTTCCTTTCCATCGAGGAACTGACCTTTTCCCCGACTTCCTTTCCTCTTAGGATGTCACCTAAGTCGTTGAGGAAACTTGTTATATTTTCTTGTATTTACTTAGGTATGTCGAGCCTAAGTCCCTCTTTTCCTAGACTCAGATATTAATATAGATGTGAGATATGCTAGCGCTGCTATCTCTATTATGGATTCTTTAATCATTTGCTCTTATTGCCTTTATGTTCCCTAAGTTTTTTTACTTATATAGGTTGCAAGCTTTGTTTCCGGAGGGGCCTTGGCCTTGAGCTCCTCACCCGGAGACAATTACAATCAAAAGTTTACAGAGCATTCAGGGGTTTACAAGAGGGACATTACATCCTTCCACTTTGGATTAGCAGAATCATTGTCATCCATTGATATAAACTATATCTTCATCTAATCCATTGAAAAGTGTGGGCTCTACTGTATTCCGAGGAATCCAGGAATTAACTCCTCCGTGCACTTTCGATTTGTGAAATCAAACTCAACCATAGATCTTGATCTATGAGAAATATTAACCATCCAACGATGCATCCTTTAGCTGATTCCGCAATCCACCAACTTGATAAACATCTTGCCTATTCCCATTGTGAAATTGATTCTCACCATTGCTCACAAATCCACCAAGATATATGACGTCCAATCATGTCAGGCCCACCGATTTCGTAGTCTGCCATCTTGATAAACTTCTTGCTTATTCTGTCACATGCCCCTATTTTTGCAAAAACAATATTATCTTATTTGATTTTATTTGAGGACAATATGTTAAATTTTATGCTAAGTTGTAATTGATGACTTAGCAGAGTCAAGAATATTTAATGTAATTCTGAATATTTTAATTATAAATAAATAATGGTGGAGACAACAGCTTAGGAGAGATGTTAAAAGAGTGTTTACTGGTCAAATTGGTGGAGGAGACTAGCTGGAGAGCAAACAAACAAGTGGCAGCATCCTCAAACCACTTCCAAGTGTTGCAGGTGGCAACCTCCCTACATTTGGGGTCATGATTCCCTAAGAAAGTGGAATCAGAGCAGGTGGTTCAATTAATGACAACTGATCCAAAAGACCTAGGCAATCTTTATAAAATTGCGCATTGAAGAGAGGTGAGGCTGCTCATTCTAGGGAAGTGATCATTCAGGTGAATGTACTTCAGAGAAATTCAATGGAAAGGAATTGTGGAAAAAGTTTGAGGGGATAACTGCAAAGTGATCTAGTGTAGCTTTTCAGCTAAAGGATCTTACTGCTAAGTGTAGAGTGTTTACTGTGTTATTGGACTAGTCTATTGTTTGCATGCTTCACCAGTTCTCAGCCAAGAAGACGAGGAACAGGCTCGGGGGTCCTGACGAAGCATTGTTTGAGTGCTCTCTAGGAGTTAGTAGGGAGGAATGGCCTCCTAACACTGTTGTTGTCTATCCTAATTAGGTTCTACATTACTTTGTTTTATTGTGTTAGATAGTTAAATCAGAATCTGATTTTTAAATGAATGTTAAATATTTAGTCGTAAAATGTTAGAGTTAGTAATCTTTTAGATTATTGAAGAAATAAATCTGAAATAGTAATGTGTTAAGATGGAGAATAATTCTAATCTGTGTTTTTCCACACCTGGAAGGACTAGGCCGTACTCCAACACAGATAGAGCACTTAAAGTAGATAAAGAAAATGATAAGAGACTGAATTGAATAGATGTGATTCTGCATTTCATAATAGTAGAGTAATCTATGTTTATTGTTTTACAAGCTTATTTATGTAAATATACTGGAAAAGAAATAGCACTAATCTAGCATAGGTAGAAGGATTATTATGTCAAGAAAATACCCTAGTAGAGAAGATGTTGTGTTTACATACAGTAAACTATTATTTATATTCAAGTAAAATATGCTGGAGGTTAAACTGTGTTATATTATAGATATATTCCTTTGTGAATATTTAGTAACTATTTACAATGCAGTAGAAACATCACAGTCAATCTACTTTGTTACATTCAGTTAAATAAAGAAATAAACTACAAATACATAGTTTTATTTACTAATAATATCAACTAAACTAAGTCTAACGAATGCTATAAACCAAGTAGGGTGTTATTAAATTATTTAATTTATAAAGAACAAACTAAGTTGCACACACTATGTTTATCGTTTCAAAGAACTCTAAGTAAACTCTATCTATCATTTATTTAATCAAAACAATAAGAATATGATAATAGCTAACATAAAAATAGATATCTATTTAAGAAAAGAACTGTTTTAATTTAACAAACATGTTATACCTGTAAAGGTAAACTACACGGTCGAAACCCTAAATTAATATTATTTTTACATTTGACAAACATTTAAGCTATAATCCAATTACTTGGATTATTTTATCAATAAAAAACTAAACTATTATAGACTGGTTACAGTCCTTACTCCAAATATATGTAAGGATGCAATTCAAGATATTACAATACCCACCTATAATATTATTAACTTAAAAAAAATTAACAAGTAATAAAACTTGTTTTTAAAAAGAATTATTTAAACCAGGGTTTCATTCAAGAAAACCATAGCTTGTATTTCCTGAAAAGACAAGTAAAATAAACTACACTATGACTGAGTTACAGTCTTAAATATTAACGAGAATCTATTACAAAATATAATAAACATTAAATTCTTTATTTATAGTTGAATAGGGTAAAACCCTAAGTTACAAAAAGTCACAAAGTAGTATTTAGTACAAAAGGAGTCTAAGCTTGAAGACAAAATTGTCTTAAAAACTATTGCATTACATTGACAGGCCGTAAGGGTAGAATTTAAACTATTTACAACACCTAGTTCACAGCCGGGACTACCCATAAACTTAGAGAGGGTTTGAAGACTTAATAAAATCAACAACAACCTTAAAAAGACACTAGATAGCTAACGGCGAAACTGGACAAGCTTCCAAGCTCAGGGTTTCACCACCGAACAACTATGTTGCAAAAGCAAGGTAAAAACCCAATCATCGAACCTAGGGCTTACCGAATTGGAGCCACAACATTCCAAGACAGCCAGCATTGTCCTCTTTGCTATTTGCAAGTCGAGTCTTGAGTTCCTGCACTAAGAGCACAGTAATGCGTTATTTTCATAACTCTTTTCCCTTAAAAAACTAACTCTACACTAATCTTTACTATGAAGCTTTCCATTATGGAATGAAAACTAAATATTACCTTGATAAGGAGAACAAACAGTCTAGCAACGGGACTATCACCAATAGCAAGAGTGCACACGAATATCCAAACCCTACGACAACGAAGGAGCACACCAATAGTAGTGAAGCCACAGCTTCGCACAGCAGTGACAGGCCACGGAAAAAGTAAAGTGGAGTTACAGAAAGGCCACAAGCCAAGTGCAAATGAAACCAAAAAACTCTTGCAGAGTAAAAGCCCACATTTACAAAGAAATGGCAACAAGACCAAACACCAGAGGCTACAACAATGTTAAACTCAAGCGTTGGAGCAAGATAGAATAGGGAGAACACTCATGGCCACCATGAGACCTTGTAGAACATCCCAAATGCCAGTGTGAATATCGAAGGGAAAATGAAAAAGTGTTGGGGTTACAAGAGTTATATACCACCAATACATGGCCAAGAGGTGACCATGTTCCCTAAATAATTCAAACCATGCATGGGTCGATTTCAATAGTTCACCTATGATCAAATAATTCCAATTATTTAAACAATAATTTAATATCAACCTTGCATATGCTATGATGTTTGCATATATAAATATCCCATCGTTAATCATATGTCAAGTTATCGTAATGTTGATATCTCAATATTGGCGTTTGGATAAACCATAATATGTTCGCGTGGACCTAGTGAAAGGTGTAATCACTTAATCAATTGGTTAATCCCGAAATCAAACTTGTATAGAATCTTTTAAAACTATAGTAAGCTTATATGCTAGCAAATCAATGTTAAGTATGCACATTTTATAATCCTTTTAAACCAACAACTCAAGTGGTGATAAAATCATAGAGTTGAATAACATAGTAAAGAGTATAATCATGAATTATTTTACAAAGTTCAACTTTGGTTTAGACTTGCATAAACACTAGTTGTTTCTCAACTTATCAATTGCTAGTAATTTACCATGATTATTTATTTGGTAAGATAGTTTTATGATTATGCAAGATAACCTATACTTAGCATACGATAAAAATTTGTTCATGGTAGAAAGATCTACTTTAAAAGCTGTTATAGATAGTAATTTAATGTAAGAAAGGCGTTATAGTAATAATAAGAATTACAATGGAATAATCCTACTCAAGTCCATAGTCATTGGAACAACATGGATTGACATAGATTTAAGAAGTAAAGGTAAACAGTATTCCATGTGAAACGATGCAGTTGATTTTACATTAATCAAGCTTTTAATATCAAGAAGTTTTTAGAAACAATAAGTTTCCCTATAGAATGTAAATAACGATCAGCTTGGTATTCAAGTAATTAATACGATAATGTATATGATACAATAGTACATGTAGTACAACATTGACAAGGAATCTAATAACCTGTTAATGAGCAATTGATTTGTACATATAAGTAATGGGTTGATACTTACCATAACTAGTGAGTTAAAAAAGAAATGAAATTTTATATTCTAATGAGAATGTTATTATCAGTATTGATAGAATCTCTTCCATGTATAAAAACCAATAGAACAAAAGTATAACATCTACAAGGTAAGCATGATAAAATAGAATTTAATATGCGACAAAGAATATGAGCTTAGAGTCGCAGTAAGTATCGTTGGTGTCACTAAGCTTGATGAAGAAATGAACTCTTTTATTTGAACTTTGCCTACAAGAAAAACTCGAGAAAACTAACTACTTTACCTCATTGAAGTTGCTGGAATTTATCAGCTTATCTACTAAGCATATTAATTGCAAATAGAAACACTTCTTGATACTTTATGAATTTAAAAACGTCTACTTGTTTGATCATACCTGTAAACCTGTAAGAACCAGTAAGCTTTCTGCATTAGCATGAATGCTAAGTAAGCCCAGGATTCAAAGTTATATTCCACCTACTTGCATAAAGAAGACTCATTAGTAAACTGAAATAAAACAATACGCAAGTAAACCTTATTTATGTTACGAAAAGGAAACTGCTTTAGTTAACGTA
>LPNX010371085.1:62181-83015 GCA_001517045.1 Pseudotsuga menziesii | reverse complement strand
ATTTGAAAATATGTAATACTAATCGTTGGACCATTTCTTTTTTAGCTAACCATTAGCTGTTAGTAAACTACAGATTCAACATTTTATGTTATTTCAAAATTTTAAATTTTTGTGAAAAATTGGGGTTTTGACATGTGGTATTAGAGCACAAGGTTCAAACACTAGGCCTTGATGAAGCCCAACTAGCTCTTATGAAACAATGATTTGAATTATTATGCTGATGTATTTTCTTTTAAATGTATTTCAACAGAGAAATAGTTTCTAAAGTTTAACAAATAGGTATGGAATGACTAGAGGAATATGCAGAAGAGGAATCTCCATTTACTGAACCGAAAAACTTACCAAGAGACCCTATACAAGAAGATCTAACCACCAATTCCTCTGAACTGTTACAAACACTAAAAGACCTAAAATCTAAAATGGAATCTGTAAAACGAGAGAATGAAAGGATTTTGAGGGCTCACGAGGAGTCGAATCAGATCCTAACAGAAAGGTTTCAAACTAAGGGTAGGTGTAGAAGAACCGAATTAGAAGATATAAGTCATCAACATAAATTTAAAAAGATGAAACATACTAAAAATTAAAGCAACTCATCTTGAGAGGTGTTTGGTGAACAACGTAATTGGCATTCTACTAGTGATAGTAGTGATGACAATCATTATACTAAAAAGAGGAAATACAAACCTTATGAGGAAATTTCTGGGGAATTCAAAAAGATAAAACTGCCAGCATTCAATGGAGAGACTGAGAAGGGGGAGGAAGCAGAATCGTGGTTATCTGGGATGAAGAAATACTTCCAGATATATAACTATTCTAACCAATTAAAGTCTAGAATGGCTATCAACAATCTCTCAGGAAAAGCTAACATTTGGTTGTAGGACTTGAAGAGAGTTAAGGGAATAAAAGAGAAGAATGTAAATTGCAGTACCTTCAAGAGGTACTTTAAAATGAAATTATGTCTGAGCAATACTATGAAGAGAGAGAAAAAGGATTTTATGAGCTTAAATTAGGATCAATGACAATGAAAGATCTAAACAACAAGTTTTTCAGTCTGCTTAGGTATGTGTCATACCTTGTAGATGAGAAACAAAAGGTACATCAATTTCTTACCTATCTACCTTATCATATTAAGGACAGGATTGAGTAGGACAATCCAAAAACTTTGGAAGAAGCCATGAGGAAAGCCAACTTCTATTATGAACAGAATCAGAAGAAGGAAACCATGGCCAACTGGAAGGCCAAGAAGAATAATAACGAGTATGAACAAAAGAAGAAAGTTTTGTGCCCAATAGAAATTCTAAGAACAATAAGGCCATAAATTTTCCTAACAAGAATTTCCAAGGAAATAAGAATAATTCACCAAGCAATCAGGATAATTCCAAGGGTAAAGAATTTGCTAATAACCATGGTAATTACACCAAGAAATTTGAACGCAAAGAACCTATAAAGTGTTGGGATTGTAATGGCCCACACTATGCTTTAGTCCGTCCTAATAAGAAAAAGAATATCAGTAATATTCACACCATATAGGAGGAGATGACTGTTGGAGAATTAGTGAGGACTATGCCTAGAATCAATGTAGCCTTGGAGAATTGACAAGCAGAATATCAAAATTCCATGGTGGAAGTAGAACATATGATAAAGCAAACCCCTATAACTATTTTAATAGATCCAGGAGATAGCCTCAGTTATATTGCACCTAAAATGGTAGAAAAATGTAAGTTACCTATTGAAAAATTTGAAAATTCTTGGTTAGTTTAGTTAGCCACTGGTGCTAAAAGAAAGGTAACTTGTTTTGTAAAAGAATTTGCAGTAGTTATGGATAATTTTGAAACTCTTGTGATGCTTAATGTATTACCTCTTGGTTCTTATGATTTACTCATCGGTATGGATTGGTTAGAACAACATAGGGTAATTTTAAATTGTTATGATAAAACCTTTACGTGTGTAAACCATGATAGAAAACCAATAAGTGTAAAGGGGATCCCTAGAAAAACAACTATAAGGAAGATTTCTGCTCTTCAGCTTAAGAGAGTTGTTAGGAAGGGTTGCAAAGATTATGCAGTAACAATAACTGATGAAGAGAATCTATGATAAGATAGATACATTTAAATTGGAAGACATACCAGCCTTAAGAGAATATGTTCATGTATTTTCGAAAGAAGTTTCAGGACTACCTACAAAAAGGGAATTGGATTTTACCATTGAGATGGTACCTTGTGCAGTACCTAGCTCAAAGGCCCCTTATCGAATGGAAATACTTGAACTTAATGAATTAAAGTCTCAATTAAAAGAACTTATTGAAAAAAAGTATATTCAACCTGGTGTGTCTCCCTCAGGGTCACCTGTCATCTTTGTTAAGAAAAAGGACAGAACCATGCGACTTTGCATAGATTACCATTAGTTGAATAATATGACCATTAAAAATCAATACCCGTTGCCCCGCATAGATGATCTGTTTGATCAACTACGTGGAGTCCAGGTGTTTTCAAAAACACATTTAATGTCTAGATATCATCAAGTTAGGATTAAAGATGAAGACATCCTTAAAACAACTTTTAGAACTCAATATGGCCATTAAGAGTTTGTTGTCATGCCACTCGGGCTTACTAATGCCCCAAATGTTTTTATGTGTTTAATGAACAACGTTATGCATAAGTATCTAGATAAGTTTGTAGTCGTGTTCATCAACGATATATTAATTTATTCAAAAACTGAAGAAGAACATAAAGAACATTTAAAAATTGTTTTGCAAGAGTTATGAGATTATCAACTCTTTGCAAAGTTTAGTAAATGTAATTTCTTCAAGGATAAGATTCAGTACTTAGGTCATGTGGTGACCAGGAAAGGAATTTTAGTAGATCCCGAAAAGATAAAGGAGATCGAAGATTGGTCGGTTCCTAAGGATGTAACTGATGTTCGATCTTTCATGGGAATTACTGGTTACTACCGGAGGTTCATTGAAGGTTTTTCGAGGATTGTGAATTCGATAAATTCTTTGCAGAAGGAATGAAAGAAGTTTTATTGGGACCAGAAATGCGAGGAAATCTTTAAAAAGTTAAAAAACTTTATTAACCAACGCACCTATTTTAAGAATAGCTGATCAAAATCAAGAATTTGTAGTGTGCACTGATGCCTGCAATGAGGGTTTAGGCAGTGTTTTGACTCAAGAGGGGCATGTTATTGCCTATGAGTCTAGAAACTTAAAAATTCATGAAAAGAATTATGCAACTTATGATCTGGAATTAGCATTTGTTATACATGCTCTAAAGATGTGGTGACATCACCTAATTGGCATAAAAATTATTTTAATGACTGATAATAAATGATTTAAGTATCTATTAGATAAGCCTAATCTAAATGCCAGACAAGCTAGGTGGCTAGCTTTTCTAAGTGAGTATGATTTCGAAATTCAACACATTAAAGGTAAAGAAAATAAAGTTGTTGATGAATTAAGTAGGAATGCAAGGATGAATTTTACAGCAGTTATTAACACTTATATGACAGATTTGGATGAACAACTTAAAGCCAGAATAGAATAAGATGAATTTACCGAAATTTACAAGCTAAAACTAAAGAAAATCTAACAGAAAGCTTAAGTAAAGGGTATAGTTTGAATGTAAAAGAATTTTTACTGTATAAAGACAGAATGTATGTACCTAACATACCTAAAGTTAAGCTATTAATTTTGGATGAAATCCATAAAACTCCATACTCAGGTCATCTAGGCTATCAAAAGACTATAACTACATTAAGAAAAGAATATTTTTGGCCAAATATGAAGATTGAATTAACATAATCTATCGCTAGGTGTTTTGAATGTCGGCAGGTGAAAACTGAACATCGACGCCCAGCAGGATTACTTCAGCCATTACCCATTCCTAGCTAAAAATGGGAGATAATTAGTCTCGATTTTGTTACTAGACTGCCTAGCAATCAGAATCTAAATGATTCTATCATGGTAGTAGTTGATAAGTTAAGTAAAGTAGCTCACTTTATACCTGTTAAAACTACATATAAAGCTCCAAACATAGCTGATATCTTTCTAAAATAGTTTTTTCGACTGCATCGAATACTGAAAGTCATAATCTCAGATAGAGATCTTAAATTTATAGGTAATTTATGGAAATCTCTGTTTAAAGTATTAAACACTACATTAAATTTTAGTACTTCGTTCCATCCTCAAACAGATGGACAAACTGAAAGAGTAAACCAAATACTGGGAGATTTATTAAGAATGTATGTGAAAGACCAGTCAGGTAAATGGGAGGATTATTTGCATCTGGTAGAATTTGCTTATAATAATAATTATGAGGCATCAGCCAGATTTAGTCCTTTCGAAATTTTGTATGGAAGGAAATGTAATACTCTTATATCTTGGAGTAATCCGGTGGATAGATTAGTATTAGGTCTTGAACGATTAAAGGAAATGGAAGAAATTGTAAAATAGGTGCAAGGTAATTTGAAAGTTGCACAGGATCAACAGAAAATTCAAGCAAAACCTAAAAGAAATTTAAAAGAGTTTTAGGTAGGTGAACATGTGTTCATCAAGGTGAGGCCCAAAAAGAGCTCTCTGAGATTGGGGAGTTGTGCAAAACTAGCACCTCAATACTATGGTCCATTTGAAATGCTATCTAGGATTGGACAAGTAGCTTATCAATTAGCATTACCAGCAAATTTAAGAGTACATAATGTTTTTCACATTTCTGTATTAAAGAAATATGTTCATGATGATACTCATGTTATTAACTGGAATGATGTACAGGTGGAACGAGAAGGATATTTTCTAGTGGAACTCGACTGTATCCTTGGGCAGAGGTAGATCACACTTCAGAACCGCACCATTGGACAGGTGAAGGTGCAATGTAAGCATCTTAGTCTAGAGGAATCCACCTGGAAATTGGAAAGTAATATGCGAGATGCATATCCAATTCTATTCCAGGGGAATTCTAAGGATGAAGAATAAATAACATCGAGGATGATGTTATGCTCTAAGGGGGTGTGTATGTTAGATGCCCCAATTTTGGCAAAAACAATATTATCTTATTTGATTTTATTTGACGACAATATGTTAAATTTTATGCTCGGTTGTAATTGATGACTTAGTAGAGTCAAGGATATTTAATGTAATTGTGAATATTTTAATTATAAATAAATAAAGGTGGAGACAACAGCTTAGGGGATTTGTTAAAAGACTGTTTATTGGTCATAGTGGTGGAGGAGACTGGGTGTAGAGCAAATAGACATGTGGCAGCATCCTCAAACCACTTCCAACTGTTACAGGTGGAAACCTCCCTACATTTGTGATCATGATTCCCCAAGAAAGTGGAATCAGAGTAGGTGGCTCAATTAATGACAACTGACCCAAAATACCTGGGCAATCTTTATAAAAATGCCCATTGAAGAGAGCTAAGGCTACTCATTCTAGGGAAGTGATCATTCAACTGAATGTACTTCAGAGAAATTCAATGGAAGGGACTTGTGGAAAGAGTTGAGGGGTTAACTACTAAGTGATATAGTGTAGCTTTTCAGCTGAAGAATCTTACTGCTGAGTGTAGAGTGTTTACTGAATAATTGGACTAGTCTATTGTTTGCACGCTCCACCAGTTCTCATCCAAGAAGACCAGGAACAGGCTCAGGGGTCCTGAGGAAACATTGTTTGAGTGCTCTCTAGGAGTTGGTAGGGAGGAACAGACTCCTAACGCTATTGTTGTCTATCCTAATCAGGTTCTACATTATTTTGTTTTATTGTGTTAGATAGTTAAATCTGAATCTGACTATTAAATGAATGTTAAATATTTAGTTGTAAAATGTTAGAGTTAGTAATCTTTTAGATTATTGAAGAAATAAATATTAAATAGTAATGTGTTAAGATGGATAATAATTCTAATCTGTGTTTTTCCACACCTGGAAGGACCAGGCCGTACTCCAGCATAGATAAAGTATTTAAAGTAGATAAAGAAAATGATAAGAGGCTGAATTGAATATATGTAATTCTGCATTTCATAATAGTAGAGTAATTTATTTCAGTATGTAGGTCTTTTAAAAAGAACAATAATCTGGTTATCTATGTTTATTGTTTTACAAGTTTATTTATGTAAATATACTCGAAAAGAAATAGCAGTAATCTAGTATAGGTAAAAGGATTATTATGTTAAGAAAATATACTAGTAGAGAAAATGTTGTGTTTACATACAGTAAACTATTCTTTATGTTCAAGTAAAATATGCTCGAGGTTAAATTGTGTTATATTATAGATATATTCCTTTCAGAATATTTAGTAACTATTTGCAATGCAGTAGAAACATCACAGTCAAGCTACTGTGTTACATTCAGTTAAATAAAGAAATGAACTACAAATACTTAGTTTTATTTACTAATAATATCAACTAAACTAAGTCTAATAAATACTATAAACCAAGTAGGGTGTTATTAAAGTATTTAATTTATAAAGAACAAACTAAGTTGCAGAGACTATGTTTATCGTTTCAAAGAACTCTCAGTAAACTCTAGTTGTCATTTATTTAATCAAAACATTAAGAATATGATAATAACTAACATAAAAATAAATATCTATTTATGAAAAGAACTATTTTAATTTAACAAACTAGTTATACTTGTAAAGGTAAACTACACGGTCGAAACCCTAAATTAATATTATTTTTACATTTGACAAACATTTATTCTATAATCCAATTACTTGGATTATTTTATCAATAAACAACTAAACTATTATAGACTAGTTACAGTCCTTACTACAAATATATGTAAGGATACAATTTAAGATATTACAATACACACGTGTAATATTATTAACTTAAAACAAATTTAACAATTAATAAAATCTGTTTTTAAAAAGAATTATTTAAACCAGGGTTACATTCAGGAAAACCCTAGCTCATATTTCCCGAGTAGACAAGTAAAATAAAATACACTATGATTGAGTTATAGTCTTAAATACTAAAAAGAATCTATTACAAAATATAATAAACAGTAAATTCTTTATTCATAGTTGAATAGGGTAAAACCCTAAGTTACACAGAGTCACAAAGTGGTATTTACTACAAAACGAGTCTAAGCTCAAAGACAAAACTGTCTTAAAAACTATTGCATTACATAGATAGGACGTAAGGCTATAATTTAAACTATTTACAACACCCAGCTCACGGCGAGACTACCCATCAACTTAGCAAGGGTTTGAAGACTTAATAAAACCAACAACAACCTTAAAAGGACACTGCATAGCTAACGACGAAACTGGACAAGCTTCCAAGCTTGGGGTTTCACCACCGAACAACTCTATTGCAAGCAAGGTAAAATCCCAATCGTCGAACCCAAGGCTTACCGAATTGGAGCCACGACATTTGAAGACAGACATCATTGTCCTCTTCACTATTTGCAAGTGGAGTCTCAAGTTTCTGCACTGACAGCACAGTAATGCGTTGTTTTCATAATTCTTTTCCATTAAAAACCTAACTCTAAACTAATCTTTACTATGAAGCTTTCTATTATGGAATGAAAACTAAATATTACCTTGATAAGGAGAACGAATAGTCTAGCAACATGACTGTCACCAACAACAAGCATGCACATGAATCTCCAAACCCTATGACAATGAAGGAGCACAGCAACAATAGCGAAGCCACATCTTCACACAGCAGTGACAGGCCACAGAAAAAGCAAAGTGGAGTTACAGACAGGCCGCAAGCCAAGTGCAAATGAAACCAACAAACACTTGCATAGTAAAAAACCACAGTTACAAAGAAATGGCAACAAGACCAAACACTGGAGGCTACAACAACGTTAAACTCAATCGTTGGAGCAAGATAGGATAGGGTGAACACTCACGGCCGCCATGAGACCTTGCAGAACAGGCCAAAGGCCACCATTAACATCGAAGGGAAAATGGCAAAGTTTTTAGGGTTAGAAGAGTTATATACCACCAATACATGGCCAAGAGGTGACCATGTGCCCTCAATAATTCAAACCATGCATGGGTCAATTTCAATAGTTCACCTGCAATCAAATAATTCCAATTATTTAAACAATGATTTAATATCAACTTTGCATATGCTATGATGTTTGCATATATAATTATCCCATTGTTAATCATATTTCAAATTATCATAATGTTGATAGCTCGATATTGAAGTTTGGATAAACCATAATATGTTCAGGTTGACCTAGTGAAAGGTGTAATCACTCAATTGGTTAATCCCGAAATCAACCTTGTATAGAATCTTTGAAAACTATAGTAATATTATATGCTAGCAAATCAATGTTAAGTATGAACGTTTTATAATCCTTTTAAACCAACAACTCAAGTGGTGATAAAATTATAGAGTTGAATAACATAGTAAAGTGTATAATCATGAATTCTTTTACAAAGTTCAGATTTGGTTTAGACTTGCATAGACACCAGTTGTTTCTCCGGTTATTTTATGATTATGCAAGATAAACTGTACTTAGCATAGGATACAAATTTGTTCATAGTAGAAAGATCTACTTTAAAAGCTGTTATAGACAATAACTTAATGTAAGAAAGCCGTTATAGTAATTATAAGAATTACAATGGAATAATCCTACTCAAGTCCATAGTTATTGGAACAACATGGATTGAATTAAATTTTAGAAGTAAAGGCAAACAGTATTCCATGTGAAACGATGCAATTGATTTTACACTAATCAAGCTTTTAATATCAAAATGTTTTTACAGGCAGGAAGTTTCACTACAGAATGTAAATAACGATTGTCTTGGTACTCAAGTAATTAATACGCTAATGTATATTATATAATAGTACATGCAGTATGACATTGATGAGGAAGCTAATAACCTGTTAATGAGCAATTTATTTGTACATATAAGTAATAGGTTGATACTTACCATAACTAGTAAGTTAAAAATGAAATCAAATTTTATATTCTAATAAGAATCTTACTATCAATATTGATAGAAGCTCATCCATGTATAAAAACCAATAGAACAATAAGTATAACATTTGCAAGTTAATCATGATAAAATAGTATTTAATATGCGACAAAGGATATGAGCTTAGAGTCACAGTAATTATCATTAGTGTCGCTAAGTTTGATGAAGAAAGGAACTCTTTTATTTGAACTTTGCTTACAAGAAAAACTGGAGAAAACTAACAAATTTACCTCATTGAAGTTGCTGGAATTTATCAGCTTATCTACTAAGCATATTAATTGCAAATAGAAACACTTCTTGATACTTTATGAATTTAAAAACGTCTACTTGTTTGATCATACCTGTAAGCCTGTAAGAACCAGTAATCTTTCTGTGTTAGCATGAATGCTAAGTAAGCCTAGGATTCAAAGTTAGATTCCACCTACTTGCATAAAGAAGACTGATCAGTAAACTGAAATAAAAATATATGCAAGTAAACCTTATTTATGTTATGAAAAGGAAACAACTTTAGTTAACATAATTTGAAAATATGTAATACTAATCATTGGACCATTTCTTTTTCTCCTAACCATTAGCTGTTAGTAAACTATAGATTCAACATTTTATGTTATCTCAAAATTTTAAATTTTTGTGAAAATTTGGGGTTTTGACATGTTCCCATTGCAAAACTAATGTGGGCCATAGATAGAAAAAATTCTCCTAGATCCCCGTTGTTTAAAAATGTGGCATATATAGGATTTCACAGCCCCAAAATATTTTATCTTTCATGCATGTTCTAGCTACAAAATGCACACCCATTGTAGATTTGATTATACCTTTGATCCAAGCCATTGAAATTTGCGAGGTATACCAGGTTCCGCATATATGGAAATCTACTTATCTCATGCAGATGTTTCCATTTTTTGCACGGTTGATCTTAGGAAAACAATCACCAATATGTTGATTTGTAGTCAAGCTGTGGGTTACAAAAAGAAAAAATTCAATTTTTTGCAACCAAACTTCCTGTATCTTCCGCTCTTCGCTTTCCTCCTTTCTGATCCTTTTCGAGTCATCGATCTATGTGGAATATTTTTGAACTATAGATGTTGGAGATTAGAGAAGGCAAGATTCTAACCTTTTACGACCAAATTCATATTTTTCTGCTTTATTCCTTTCTACTCCTTTCCGAGCCGTCGATCTATGCGAAAGTCATTCTTGACCATCGGATCTCATATTGTGGAAATCAGAAAGCGGGATGTTAACTTTTTTGAAGTTAAACCTTGATATTTTCCACTTTTCTACTTCCTCTTTTCTTGACCATTTATTTGTGCGGAATCCCCCACAACCGTTGTATCTCGATCTCTGGAAAGAGGAAAGCGAAACTTTAACTTTTCACAACCGAAACTTGATCTTTTCCACTTCCACTATTTCCTGAACTGTTTATCTATGTCGGAGTGATTCTTAGACGTTGATCTTAAATCAAAAGATGTCCTTTTATGAGAGGCATGTTTCCTAGGTCACACCTAAGGATTTTTTACCAAAATAACACTTCATGCTTAAGAAAATCCTTCTGCTCAATATTATAGGAAAGAATAGGTATACAGGGTGGCATATCTCAGTTGGGAAACAAGTGTAAGCATGCTTTTAAAAAAAAAGGCAGGGTCGGGAGGGCGGGGGGGCCGCCCTAAAATGTAAAAAAAATTGGGGAAGCAGTTGCAACAACAACAATTGGCGACTAGCAGGTGAACACAGATCTATGAAAAACCTTCTTTGAACTACAATATTGCCATATGGTACTCTATTGTGAATGTTCAATTATTACTTAAAATGTATTTCCCAAGACTTCTTTAGACCATATTTATTCAGGGATGCAACTTTCAAGAATCACATTTGATACCATAACTTTGGAAGTATGGTAACCAAGAATTTAGTGCCTTCATAACTCTCTTGGGGCCAAAGTATGAAGTTCATTTTACCCCCTGTCTTTAATTTAACACAAATATAAGACTCCACATGATCGTATTAGAGTAATAAAGATGTATTCATTTGTTCCTCATTCCCATGTTATTAGAATTCTTTTGATTGTTTCTTTATGACTAAAAATGTCTTAAGAGTCTTCGTTTATTTTTTCTTTTACTTTGACAATTTGGTACAGGTTCTTCCATCCATAATGTTCTTTTGTGTGAGTGAAAAATTTGTTTGCTCATCATGCTCATGGATGGAGAAAAACCTTGTTGATATTTGTTGTTTTGATGACCCTTTTTGACTGATGATTTAATTGTTCAACATCATTTCTTTAAATGAAGACTGAATTATTTCAAAAAAGTGACTTTTCAATCTAAGTCTTTTGGCCCATTTGATTTGTAGCAATGGGATCATTTTGAATACCATACAAAATGGATGAAACCCCTGGGTCCATCATGATATGCTTCCTCGGAAAGGTATTAATGTGAGAATGGATGAAACCCCAAGATAGTACTCGAGACCTCATGAGTTTTGGTTATTTCATAGGGGTTATAATGATTCAAAAGTGGGATTGAAGATTAGCTTCCCTTGCCATCATCTGTCAACAGTTAAAGAATCTTATTATCATCAAACATTACCATTTTCTCTTTCCCATAAGCAATTCCTGACATCCAAAATTTTTGAGTTTAATCAGATGCCTATACTTCCAAGAACCAAAAATTGAGCTAGTTTATTAAAAGAAAACAAACTAAGTCTATGAAATAAGGTGAAACAAATAGGGAAATAAACAACTAAAAGAATCAAGAAATAAAAACAAATTTCTAAATATGTATAGAGTATTCCTACAACTTTAACTGAAGTAATGTTTGAGACAAAGGCAATTTACAGCAAGACTTTCTTCATGTCCTTTTAAATATTGCACTTTGTAAGTTGCAGGGCCTAAATTTTCAGTGATTAGATAAAGGCCAATCCATAAATGTTGGAACTTTGTGTTTTTTCCCTTTTCTGCATAAGGATTATCCCATTTCAAAACTAGGTCTCCTACATCAAATTTTCTTGTACCAGATTTTATTTTGTCGAACCATATTTTGATGATAACTTGATGTTGATTGAAATTATCTTTAGCATTTTTCCAGAATTCCTTCATTTTTAACAAAGTGTCAATTTGTTCTTGTAAAACTTCTCTACTGGAACCCCTTGAGGCTTGAGTTAACTGTGAATATGGGAGCAGAATGTTTGGGGGGAAGACACTCCTAAGACATTCCTTGGGGTGATCTTATCCGCCTATAGTGCATTTGGAAGGATTGAGTGCCAATTTCTCTAATTTTCAATAACGGTCTTCTTCAGAATTCAGATAAGGTTCTTATTTAAATGTAGTCATTACGCAGTAGAAGATTGTAAGAGGGAGATGCATTAGCAAGTTGAAACTCTCAACATTTCGATCCCTACTCTGGGATCATCATCAGGAGACAAACGAATGTTAAAAAACTTGATAAACTTTTTAATATTATAGAGAATACTTTAATCCAAAATTTAGAAAACCCTATTAAACCCTTAACAAACAAGTTGAACATGGCTGAATGTAGGTTGAAGGTAGGCTACCTTGGCATTTTTACCCCTAGGTTCCAATGTATGCTCAAATAAGTGAATCACTCCAAACAAAAGGCTAGAGTGAGATGGATGGAGAGCGTTATAACCCATCTAGCCCTTATAATGATGTAAAGTACCTCAACACCCTCCTTAAAGAATCAAGAAGGCATCTCCTATAGGGTGTATTCCTCTAAAGAGATAAGGCTATCAAGAGATAAGGCCAAGGAGAGAAGGTACGAGCGGAATGAAGGGCCATGAGGGTACCATAGATGGCTATGAAGGCCACGGGATCACACAAGAAGGATATGGAGCCATGCAACCTAGTGGTTAACCCTTAAGAGCCCTAGAAACCAATATCAAGGTTAAAAACCCTAGTAAAGGGTAGTCAGCACTTCCATTAAGCAACATTACTCCTAAAGAGGGACCAAAGGGCCCATCCATGACCATCATTTCTTGATAACACACCTCCTCGTCAAAAAGATTGGCTCTCTCTCCATGGGGTACACCTGAATGTGTGTTGGGTACAGGTGCATCATAACAAGTATTTATATAGAGTTAACGAATGGGGAGGTTTTTTCCTCCATATTCTATAAATATCATACCACTCTAGATTAGATCCCACGGGAAATGGACTCGATGCATAAATACCAATGTATTTATTCAACATTGGGAATTAATTTTTGTGATGGTGTGATGTCCGCTAGAAGATACACCACACATTTCTCTTACTTATACATTAATAGTTTTTATGACTGAATAGTGACTGAGTGAGTTAAGTTTATACTTGTGCCATTGCAACTAAGGACTCCCCGCCTAAATATGTTTCCAATCCCATTTCGATTTCCAATTGTTTTGATTAAGTAATCACTTTTTGTTGTGTCAATGGAACTCTTATGTGGGACAATAATCTTACGATGAATTATTCATTATTATGCACTTCTTAGATATGAAAATTTAATCGATCCAACAAAATATTAAAAAATTTGTCATAGACCTAGATAAAATCACTAAATATTTGTATGATATCCTTACTATCAATTATGCTCTAATTTTCAATCTTTAGGTTCTAATATTCCTTCAAAAGGTTTACTTTAATGGTGGTCATTGATTGAATCTACCTTGCACTAAGGTGGTTTTGTACTTCATGTAGCATGTTAGATACATGTCTTTGAATATGCTTTCAAGTTTTGCAATCATGGAATCCTCATCAGTGATCTACTTCATTGACCATATGTCCTCATAGGTAATCCAATGGTACTCAATTTCATCATTCCTTGTCATGTGGAAGACATTTAATATTAGTGCAAATTCTGATGTTCTCTCCATCCCTGTAGTTACTAGATTACTAAGTATTCTACTTGAACCCGATGCATTGTGATATGTATTTATTCTTTCTAGAACTAGTGTCTTTGATTGGGTCTCTAAGGTATAAATAACATCCATCCCTATGATTTCTTCTACTTTAGGACTTTCCTTCCATTAAAGTTGTTGTAATAATTTGTATTCTTGATTTACTAAAGGCTTCCAAGGGGTTGGAATGAATAATGTGTTTCTTCTTGGTACATTTATTCTCACCATGCTGAATTCAAAACGTGACAAAATAAGTTATGTCATCTCTCCATCCATCATCCAATTTCCTCCTATCTACAATTCCTCTTCATTCGCATAAAATATTTACCTTAATTTGTTTTACCCATGGGGTTCAACCTCACTATATTCATTGGAGTTGTTGCTACTCTCTATTCAACATTGTTTTGGGGGTCTCCCATCTGTTGTACACTCTTTTTGCAAAGGTATTTTGCACCCTTCAACCGCATCAGATCCTACTATACACCCTCTTGGCGCAGTCGCTTCGCTAGGACTCTTTCATCCTCTTCTATCAACACTCTCTCCCTCTATTAGATTCAACTTTTCTTTTCTTCTTTTCGTAATAAAATTCCTTATATCATATCTTCTTCATGCATATATATCCTCCCGTATAGAGTCACCACTCATTTGGATCCATTTTTGCACCTATCTATTCTCACACGAGTTCGTACCCAACCCACACAAAATGAAGTTTATGCTGCCATCCTATCTAGATCAACTCCCATCAACCCCTTCCCAATGAACAACCTTTTCACCAATAGTGGGATCAATGCCAAAAATATCTTTCTAGGTTCATCCTGAAACCTTGCTTTAGTTCAACTATAAGACTCACTTCATTCTATGGAAGAAGAAAAATTCAATCTCCATAGACCATTTTTTATCTAAATTCTCCAAATTTTTTATCTTCTCCTCAATCCACGCTATAGATTCTATTCAAATAATATTAGTTTTAGATTACTTTTTGGCCCATTTATACAATGAAATAGGAAACTCCCCTAAAGAAATTGTTATGGAGGTATGAATAGATGTACCTTTCCTTCGAATGCTATATGTTGATCAAGAGGCCTCGAGTCTCCCTTTGCACCAACTGGTCCTCCTTTCTCTCCAACAATTATTCTATCTGACTCTTGGTTGGTCTCCACCTCATCTTTTGATTTCTTCTCTAAAATCCTAATATAGGTCTCAACAACAAAACCAATTTGTTGGTTATGTCTTGATCGAACCTAGGGTTCAATAGGAATTACCAACAAAACACCCAACATGCACCGACATTATGAATACCTTATAAGAAAAATAAGGTCTCACATGATACATGCAAAGGAATTGAAAATACCATTACAAGGTTATACAGAGAAGGATGCAGTGGTGCTCTCCATAACCTTATACATTTTGTAATTTATTCATGCATTCCTCACAATGAACAAATTAATATTCATTATTTATAGCAACTAAGGCATTCACTCTAGACATAACAAACACAAAACAGATTGTGCTATATATAATAGAATTAGCTTTATATTATTACTTCGAAAAACTCAATACATAAGTCAGTCATGACTAAAAATATCATGAATATCTTAGTCAACTCAACAACTTAGATAGATCTTAAGCTACAACAAAACCCATAGTGACAGAAGACAATTAACAATAACTTAATTCTGACCAAAGCTACAATAAAACCAAAAACATTACAAAATGTGCCTCTTGATATGCTTATGGTTATGCTCATGTTGTTATTATGTAGGAGGTTTGGCAGGCATCCTAAACTCTATGCATTGATCACTATTGACACATGGCATGATCCTCCCTTGCACTATCTCTTGCATGGTGATCTTCCTCGCCACCTAGATTATCTCGTGCATGTCCAACTAACCTAAAACTTTGGTGCCAACAATACAAGATCTAGTTTTTCCTACTCCATTTACCATGAAATTATCAAGCCATATAAATTTTTAGCTCTAACCATCAATTTTTTGTTCTCATCTTGTTCAATGGTTGTAATAGTCCATTCGGAAAACAAAGCTACTCCTTTGGTTTTAATGTCTACGATACCCAATTACTTGAGTTTGTTTAGAGTGTAATAATCATTCCTTCTAAGTTTTCAAAAAAAAACAATTCTAAGTAGGTAGATGAGATTGGTATACTCTTGGTTCTAGAGAATCTAGTGGGACTAATACTAAATATAAGTGGATGCCAAAATGTCACATCATATTTAAATTGTTTTCCATGCAGAACATCGACATAGAGATTTACAACAATTTACTATGACAATTTGACTTCTAAATTTCCAACCAATAATTCAGATGGTACTCGCATAGATCTATCTTATCCTTATATCTATTAAGCAATGTGAGATATAAAATCCCAGGTCTAAACCTCTCAATGCTTATAACATCCAATTTTAACATGGATGTCTAATTTAATTATTTTGGATCATTTATTTATTTTCTTCATGGAAATGGTATGTTGGACACCATTTTAAAAAAAAAATTATATTAGTGTTACCACATACGTCATACACACCCATAGATCTCATCCACCATAAACTATAAGAGTACCACTCTTAGTTGATGCAACCAAGCTTCTTTTCTTTCTTACACCAATTCAATGGAAAAGGCTTATTGATTCATGATTGATGTAACAAGAGTTATGATATACAATGCTTCTGAAAGAATCATTTTTCATGCTTTATTCTCTTCCAAAAAATGCTTGGACATTGATAGTTTTGGATGGATAATAAGGCATTTTTTTGAACTAGTTCACATAATGTTTGTTACAAGAGAAAATAATCAACTCCACTCATAGCCCCATGATAATCTTATTGAATTAAGCCATCCATGAAAATATTTCCTATATCTTAGAATAACATTCCTAAAATGAACATAACCTTAGAGGACAATAACTAGTTATTCCTTAATAATTTATAACTATTACCATGTCATAAAACTTTCATATGGGTTAACTTGACATTCATCTATAGAGTAGTGCATATACTTGTGTGACATGAAATTATTTTCTTCAAGAAGTCTAATTTAGACTTAGAATTTGCTCTAATGTCAATAATTTCTGATGAAATCTTGCAACAATGCCCTAATGTCTTAATAGTGGAGAGAGTAAAAACCACAATAAAAAAAAAATTTAATGTTTCAAAAACAAAGAACCCATACTTGACAAGCCACATGATCATTGTCAAGTGAATAGACAATGTTTTTAGACAATTTTAGTAAGGCTAAAAGGATTTTTTGCTAGACAATGTTTTTAGACAATTTTAGCTAATGAAGTAAAATGTGAAATGAACGAAATACATCAAAGTAAATTATTCGTAAATAAAAGTCAATTCAAAAAAATTATCCATAATTATACATAAATAAATGGCAATTGGGAACAACCAAAAAAAACTCATCTTAATGTTTATATACTGTCACAAAGGAATGATTAAATAATGCTTATAAGTGGGTCATTCAATGAGTTTTGCATCATTTGTAGAATTCAAAACTAATGTAACTTGTGATTTAGCACCGAAACCTCTCACTCCTAAAGAGAGACATTATATATTTACCAACAATTTATTATGATTATATATTTATAATAAATTGTTGGTATAATAACTTATTAAAAGACATAAAACATGGACATGCCCATTCCGCTCGGTACTTTTAATCACTCAAGGCGACCATAGCCACTCATGTGCCGTATAGCGACCATAGCTAATTTCAAGTAATTAATTTAATGTCCCCACTCGCCGTTGTTTCCGAATTCTAATTTCATTTATAGACACCCCCACTAGTATGTTTGTTTTCAATTCATTGTGCATGGAATTACCAAATAAACGAGTCCACAACAAAGCGCAGTGCGTAAGGTGCCTCGATCAGAATTTAAACCTGCATCAAAGGAATTTTCATTGCTAACTTACTTAAGCAAAACATTCAAGCTATTTTTATTATCATGACACATAAAATGGTGTCGAATCAAAATATTAGTTTTTATATTATTTATTTATTATTCAATTTCTTCTTGTCAACAATCTTGCATTATGTCGAGTGGAATCAATAAATTCACTGGGATTAATATGTCCAATTCAACGCCGGAAATTGATATGTAGAATCCAAGATTGAATGTTAAGTTGATTGATTGGCTGCCCCAACTAGACGCTTCTTGCATTTTATTCTCATCGCTCTCCTTGAAACTGAAGCACTTGTTATTTGGTATGAATTTTTCAGATGGAAAGATCCACTGGAAACCTAGCAATACTTCCCCACATTAGTGGATGGTAGAGGTGGTAAACCATCGACCATTCTCGCAGAAGGCCTAACCCCAAAGGACTCAAGGCTCGAACCAGAGCCACCGAACCCAGAGAGTGTGCGCAAGTCTTACCAATTGAGCTAACCCTTGGGGCTGTTATTTGGTATGAATTAGGGCTATAATATATAATATGAATAGATCATAATCCAAAATTTAAAGTTAAGGGCTATAATATATAATGCGAAAAGTTAAGTTCTACATTTCAAGGCATTTTCGTATATGCAATTTTGATAATAATAAAAAACCGCCATATTTTTCGTCCTTGCTTACTAAAAGCAAAACACCCTCGGCAGCTCCTTGAAGAATACCATGGTTAGAGTAGTAGTTGTTGGAGAAGCAAAAGTCACAGGTAGTAGGGACTATAACAGGTGAGGGAAATCCATGATGCAGGGTTTCTTTGGTACAATAGTATGGCTAGATAAACCAGGAATCATGATTGGCTACATAAACCAGGAATCATGAGAAAGGATTGCTCTCAACAATGATAATTCAGACTCCCTATGACTTCTGTTTTTACAACAACAACTCTAACATTGGTATTTTTTCCTGGAGCTGCATGATAGCCTAAACCAAGCCGACTAAACTTGGGTTTAGGGCTCAGTCAATATTTAAAATAAATGATTTCACTTTTTAACTCTGACATGTTTTTACTGCGACCACCTTTTTACTACGACCAACCTTTTACTGCGACCAAGTCGGTTGGTGCGACCAAGTTAATACCTACGATCAACTTATCTGCGATCAAGTTGATATCTGCGATCAAGTTGATATCTACTATCAACTTATCTGCGATCAAGTTGATGCGATCAACTTTTCTGCGATCAACTTATCTGCGATCAAGTTGATGTCTGCGATCAACTTATCTCTGATCAAGTTCATGCGATCAACTTATCTACGATCAAGTTGATATCTGCGATCAACTTATCTGTGATCAAGTTGATGCGATCAACTTATCTGCGATCAAGTTGATGCGATCAACTTATCTGTGATCAACTTCTCTGCAATCAAGTTGATGCGACTAGATTGGTAGAATATGATTCTTAGTCTAAAGACTTAAGAATTTACAAATGATTCTACCTGTGAGTAAAATGAAGTAAACTACTCACTTTTACAAATCCAAATAACTTATAACAAAACATATGCCCAAATATGTAGGAAGATTTGAATCAACCAATGTGCCATAAAACCTGGAATTTTCACGCGGTGAGATTTTTATGGGTTCTTGTTCTTTTACTTATCAGTAATTGTAAAAGACATTTACAGAAGTAAATCTAGAAATATGAGCAGCCAAATAATCATGAATTCAACCACAAACTATTTCATATATTTAACTATGCGGAAATACAAAGTAATACAAACTTGTCTGTTACAAAATGGTCGGTCCAGACTGGTGTGTCCACAGAGCTTCAGCTCTCCGACTAAATCACATGCTCAGAAGCTTAAGCTTCAACTTCACTTTCTCACCCAGAGTTCCTTCAGAGTATATTGTCTCTCTTGTGTCTGTGCACCTGTGTCTGTGTAAACTGATTTACAAAATGCTTCTTTTATTTATAGGCAACCTGAAGATTGCTACATCATAGACCGACTTACTTGCAGACTTACTTTCCATTAAACACTGCAATAACTATCTACCTAACAACTTAGCTTCTGAAATAAATTCGATTGAATTACGCTGCCTACATGTGGACTTTTCCTTCTTTTCAGACTGACAGACAAGATCGTGGCTTGTACAGACTCTGACAGAGTCGGTTGGAGATCAAGTGCAGATCTGCGAGTAATTACATTTTTCCAACACTCCCCCTTAATTATGAGCAGATGGGGATTTTTAAAACAAAATTTACAAAATGTTTCAGAGTTTAAAAATGCTCTGTTTATGACAGAGTTCACTCTGGAGAACTTGTCATTCCAAGATAACTACGCAGATACTGGAATGTGTCCTTTGCCAATGGCTTTGTGAAGATGACAGCCAGTTGGTCTTCAGACCTGCAAAATTCCAAACAAATTTCCTTGTCGTTCACCAACTCTCTTATAAAATGAAACCTTGTGTCGATGTGCTTGGTTCTCTTGTGAAACACATGATTCTTTGATAATGTTATGGCTGAATTGTTGTCACAGAAGTTTGTTGTCGGGTCTTGATGGTTCTGTGACAAGTCTTTTAAGACTCTCCTCATCCAGACAGCTTGACATGTAGCACTTGTTGCTACAACATACTCTGCTTCAGCTGAAGATAGAGTTACTATGGGTTGTTTCTTTGAAGCCCATGAAACAACACCTGTACCAAAATGAAATGTGTATCTAGATGTGTTTTTCCTATCATCTATGCTACCTCCATTGTCACTGTCAGTGTACCCAATGAGTTTAAAATTTTCTGAGGTTGATTACATAATACCAAGGTCTTTTATGCCACTTACATACCTCAGAATTCTTTTACCTGCTTGCCAATGTGAGTCTTTTGGTGACTCCATGAACCTTGAGATCAGACTTACTCCATACATAATGTCTGGTCTTGTTGCTATCAAATACATAAGGCTGCCAACAAGCCTTTTGAACAGCATAGGATCTACAGTGGATCCTTCATCATCCTTGCTCAGTTTTAAACCTGTTATCAGTGGTGTTGGGGCTGCCTTGCAGTTAGACATGTTAAACCTTTTTAAAATTTCACTGGCATACTTAGACTATGATATAAAGATACCTCTTTCAA